>SJOL01006088.1:100377-138574 GCA_004794785.1 Opisthorchis felineus
AGGGGACTTGATGATGGCCTACCGCAAGGATTCTGAGGTGCCTAAACCTCCAAACGCTCAGTCAGGCAATCTGGAAACTGGCAGCACGAACACCACTGACATCGATCAGCCGCCATTTCTCGCCATGTTTCCAGCCAAGCTCAAGAGGGGTCACGGGGACCCCATGCTCGAAGCTGTACAACACCAACAACACCCAAACTATCTGTAATCTCTTTCACACTCTTCTGCCAAGTCATACGTTGTCCACCACGCGGTTCGCGCCATTCTGAAGGAGTCACCGAGGACAACACTCGCCTCGGGAGATGGTGTTTAGGTATGCACATGGCCGAGCTACTGCAGCTGACGATGCTGGATGTTTTCCGCGATTGCAGTACCTGCTGCGCGAACAAACACCCGTTTTCTAATTACCTCATTACGAATTCGCTGACGCTATCTGACACCAGCCACGCTTGTGAGGCATCGGTGGTCAAAAATCTGAAGACGCCTCACATCATCTGTCCGCGAATGCCGACAGATGGTATGACGGTAAGCAGATTATTCAACAGGGCTTGTGCTGCGCCTTCGTGTTCAAAGATGAAGACGATGTCGTGTGCCTACTCCAGATCGACAAGATTCTCACCAGCAACGATTAGAACACTGGAGTTTAGAAGAACTTCCAGCGTTCGCCTCATTATTTCATCAATGACGAAGTTGTACAAGAAAGAAGAGAGTGGGCATCCTTGTCGGACACCATCATTTGAAGGGAAGCTTTTGGAGAGCTCATCATGCACTCGCACGCCCAAGAGTATGCGAAAATAGGGATCGGATTAGGTTCACAAACTTCTGGGGTGTATTGATCAAGTGGGGTTCACCAACCGATCAACAGAATCAAACGCATCCTTGAAGTCAAAGAGCACCAAGATTTTGGGTCGTACGTACGTACGACGTTGCTCTAACATCCGACGGAACGTGAGTATGTGGTCGACGTCCTCTAGTAAGAGGACGCGAGGACGTAAGGCCAAAAGCCTTGTAACAACACGAGTCCAACTAACACCTCTGTGTTTAGTACACACTGCGAGTACCCTTTTTGAAAATGGGCACTGTTATTGACTCACCCCATTTATCTAGTACGGTCTTTTTCTCCCAGATGGACACGAATAGGCTAGAGAGGCACTGACTGGGGAAATCATCGCCATCATTGAACAGGGCACGTGGAAGGTAGTCAGGAGCACGATGACACTTGAGTAAGAGATATACACTCGGAAACTTCTGAGGCTGAAAGGGGTTCCATGCTCACAATCCACCTTTCAGTTGAAGGGAAGCAGCCAGGAATGGAGACAGCAGGTGGACAACTGAATTATGTTCGGAGTATTGTGCCCAGCAGTCCGAAAATTCCCCCTTGTTGGATACCAGAGAGCCATCCTGGTCCCTGAGAGTTTCGCTGACAAGAAGCTTCCGAGGACCGGTCGAACGAATGAAGTGGCACAGCCTGCGGACGTTTCCAGCATTTTTGGTACCTTCCATTTCTTCGGTCTTTCGGGTCCACCAAGCTCCTCGGCCTGCAAGGGATGATGCATCGGATGCTGCTTCGGATGATGCGTCAAGTTGAGTCATGGTTGCAGCCAGGAGGATTCTGTCGAGGGGTCTCCAGAAAAAACACGGTCCTATCAGAGATCCACTGTTTGGATGAGGTTAGTTGGATTGTAACAAACGGTGGTTCAGGTCTTGAGTGCCGCTTGGGATATCAGTTCTCAGTGAACATTAATATTCTGCCTAGGACCATCCGGTAGGCTTTCGAGGAGCCGGTTCGTTTGACTTCTGGGTCCACTAGCTTCTGAATGGCTAAGCGAGGTGTTCGCGCTTTGAGCAGGCCTGAAAAGCAGTGAAGAGCGGCAACGCACAAGTGCATGGTCGCAGTCCACGCTGGTATTCTAGGAAGACCGGCATGCAGTGGTCAACCCTCGCCACCGGTTACTGACGCCGATGTCGTCTATATGGAATCAGGGCTGGTTCCTTGGTTGGCACTACGTTGTCAAGCGATTTCCGCTTTTCCGAAAATTGGTACTTCAAAGGAACAGTGCGTGATAGGCACACATCTGAAGCAGGCGCTTAACGTTGTCCGTGCGTCTCGTTTCCAACCCGATACGACCACCCAATCGGGCCTCAGAAGCGCTTAGTCTAACCACATGGGTGTTCTTGTCACCAGCAAGCACAACGGTGTCTGAGCTTTTAGCCTGTTGTAAAACAGCTCCTAGAGCGTCATAGAAAGTATTTGGCGAATTCAGAGCTACAGTCCATTGGGGCGTAAGCAGACACAATAAACATGGTGCCATGGACCTTACTTTCTCGAGAGTCTCTTACAAACTTTGCCAAACGAATCCCACAGAGGCGACTATCAACGGGTATTCAATCAAGTAGAGACGCTTCCGCTCGGTCGTTCAGTACAATACCCAGCTCGGCATATACAGCTGCAGTGGCCTCTGCATCACCAGAGGTGCGTAGCCGTAACCTGGCAGAGAGCGAGGACGAATTCGGTTCAATTACAGTACTTGCGTCCTGTATCTTTGTTTCTGACAGACAGCATATATCAATGCAGAGGGAATCCAGCGTACGAGCAAGAGCCACCTGTTGACCTGCTTGCTTCAGTGTGCGAACACTAAAGGCATCTAAGGAGACAGGCTTTCGGTGGTTGAAAACAAACTTTGAAGTGTTTAGGGTTGCTATTGAAGTTGCAGCTGAGGATGATGCATGGCGAACAGAGCGGTTAGTCCTAGTGCTGGGATCTGTGGAGAGAGTATTCAGACTTGGGTGGAGTAGGATAGAAGGAATACGTGAAAGTGTAAGGGAGGTGTCAACAGTAGCATGTTTTCGCCTACCCACCCTGATGTATGCAGCAAGAAAGGCGACCTAGCTGGTGATATCACGCGAGAGAGCATGAGAGCTTTGTTAGTTGTAATTGTCATGGTTGTACGTGGGCCGGGATACTGCCAAGGAGCCTACACTTAGGCAGGATGACGATTAGGTTCATCGACCAATGCCTTTGGTTCAAAAGCCTGATCGTAAAGCAGCGGTTTGGCGGGAAATGCAAGCGCATTAAACTTTTTATAGAACAAGTCGCCACACACATTCCAACCCCCGACCTGGAGGGCCAGGAGACTGTATTCGTCAGACCACTAAATATTGAACAACCTGGTATGAGAGACGTCGTGGGTGTCGCAAGGACACCACCTAGTATAGCTCGATGGGTCACGGAGGCAGAAGTTATCATCCAAAGACAGTTGAAAATTGGCCGAAAGAATGAATGAATTAAATACACTCCATTTTTTTCACCATCCATAGTGCAGATTATTTCACAAGAGCTGTTCACAACAATTAGTACGTTCATCATGTTAAACCTACTACAACCTAAGAAATTCGAGCCACTGTGCAAGGATGTGCAAGGTAGACCCAAAGAATTCGAAAAACTAACCACAAAAGATTGCTACCATCACCACCCCATTAGAAACTAACCGACCCCGAGAAACCAAAGCTAGCATAGGGTAAAATAATTTTGAGGTTCCGACTTTGGATTTCACCCCGAAAATAATCTATTCACAAAGGAAAACAGATCAAATCGGACTCTACCCAACGGGGTCTAGTTCTAGGAGCCACAGCACGTGACATGAACCACGTGGCTGAAGGATGAGTGGTGTCAAATGCTGATCATCGACCCGTCACCGAGTGTAAGACTGTCGAAACTCACATTCGGAAAGTCCTGAGATCGAACCTTTCTAGAGGTTTGTGGATTGCACGCTGACGATTTCCAAAAAGAAGGGAACAGCTGAAATGGTCTCAGCTCTTCAACCTTGCAGCATTGGATCGGAAATTAAATTACAATTTTACGATACCGTACCACCCATACACCTGCCAGAAAGCCTTCAACGAAGTAAGTCCAATGAAACGAAAAGGAAGTGAATACCGTTGAGTGGTGTAAGGTCAATAGAATGCTGCAGAACATTGTTCATCGTGAAATCTCCAAATACAAATATATAGGGTTAAGCCGAAAGAACATGTACCCAAGAAAGTAAAGAAACATAAAACAGGATGCCAAAAGGAAGCATACTGCCTCGGAAAACACTGGAAACGAACAGCCTTGGTTATGAACCTCCAGCTACAGCTACACAGAGCTTTCACAGCATTTTCGTTCTGTTCATACGTTGCGCTGATCAAGGCAACACTAGCTCAACTCAAGGCGCTGTCAGATTTGAGTGATCAAAATCTGCATCCCTAGTCTTTGTCAAAATCAATCCTGTTAGAAACTTTTGATAAAACTCATGTAGATGCCCATTCCTAATAATTTTACTGTTAGTCTAGTGGATGAAGTAAGCCTCCCCAGCCACAAAACCGTTCACCTCCAAGCCAACAGGGGTGGAACTCTAAAGCGTAGAGTATTTGCATACCGAACATTTAATACCGTTGAGTTCTAAGCATCAGAAATGCCACACGACTCAAAGCTGGCCAAACCACCGATAGCATTAAATGAATTATGTCATTCTATGCGTTCTGACCGCTGTTCAAATGTTCAGACATTTGAAAAATGCACCATTTCAGAGAATAAACGGAATGCGGATAGCTGATTGAGTTGGACACATTTATAATTCCTCACAGCTCTAAAGGACATACATCCGCAATGGAAAACGTCACAGCCCTTGTGAATTTGGCTTGGGGGTTGGTCTATGAAAAACATCCGTTTCAGACCCATTTTCAGGCATTAAAACATACGGAACTCTGTAGGTAAGCTGCGCTACTTTCCGCAGAAACCCTACAACCAAAGTGACAGAATTTCCCTTCGAAATGACTTCTAGGAGGTGAAAATCAACCGGGATGACAACCAACTGACACATTTCCGGTCTCCTGTCATTCCTATGACGGCGCAAGCTAGTTGCTAGAACTTGCAAGCAATCCACTTACCCACCGATTTACGCATGAAGGTATTTTGCAGGTCCGAACGGAATTTGAAACAATCTGCGGCAGTTTATCTTACTTTGCCTTTACGCTTAGGGACTGCCTCGACCTTGTCAAGCCCGCCAATCTATCCGTGTAAGTTACAGTCCGTAAGCGCGTCCATTAAGGGATTCAGTCAGTCCTCCTGACCCAGTTAGCGCAGGAAACTACATATCATTTATCGGTGTGGTACCTTCGAAAAAGCGCCATCTAAGGTTCACATCAAAACACGGCACGGGAGGATCATTGGCCGAGTAAGGTCAAACTGCCTTTCAAAGTCGACAGGTCAGAGAGCCGAACACTTTTTCAAGGCCCGTGTGTCATAGGGAGGTGCAGTTGGCATGCCTACTAAATGTGGTCAGTCCACAAGATCACAACGCACAGCCAGTTGCATTTAGCATGAAGGGTGTAGCGACAATGACGGTAGACGTCGTGATAACCAGGGCTGGAGGGAACAATGGAAACAATTTAGTGCACGAAGAGCCGTTAATGTTATAACAGCCACTCCGTGCAGAAGTTTAGTACTCAGTACTTAATCAGCATGTTCACGACAATGTTGAGTTACCTACGGGCATCGTTCTGGCGAACAGTGTATATGCGACACGGCAAAAACAGATAGTCTGTCACTGATAAATACGAAAAATAAAACAGCAGCCGGCAAAAAAGTTCTTACTGAACAAAACGGGGATCAATTCAACGTACCATGTAAGTCCATTTGCGATCAAGCACTCGCATACGCGCTCATAATGTGGAACAACAAAACATATGTCCACGCGACTCAGTAGTTGGGTGGCCAAAACTCGACCCAAAATTGAACCATCCGGGGGTAGCTGTTCAGACGAGGTTGTGGTAGTGCCCCCTATTGTGAACAAATGAAAATGAATTTACAAATCACTCGAGGAAAATACTACCACTTGAGACGAACAGTGAAAGTGGGCCGAGTTGCATGTGACAGTAGAAAAGTTCGAGAAATAAGACGGGTAAACTATAAACCCATTCTGAGGCTTTAGGCGTCCTTTTTGCTAGTTATATAGTGAAACTGAAGAATGTTCGACAGTTGATTGACCTCGTCATCATCCACGTTGTTCGCGACGCCGATCACTGAGCGGCTGGTTTAGTTCCGGTCACAACAGCGGATTGACGGATTTTTGGGTGCTATTAGGTCGGAGCTCCCACATCTAACCAACAGGGCCAGTGTAAGCATGCGGGACACTAACAATTAGCTACAGCTATCGTTACAGTTACCATGCAGTTTTACAAGACCTCACGGCATCCCAAAGGCTTATCATTGTTGACGTGGATCAACTAAACTAAGCAACCTTTTTAAGACGGACTTCCCCATAGTGGCATCTGGAAGAGTCACAAGGAGACTAGACTTGTTCAAGTGTGACAGTGTGCGTACCTCAGCACACACTACACCAGAAGATGACTACGTAACATAAAGAGCTTCCGCTACCAAGCTGCCCAATGAACAAAGATCTGATCAGCAGTCTCCTCTTACGATGACCTGCTCCTTAGAAGTTAGGGCATTCTGGTAGTCTTATGCCATATACCATCGCCTATCGCTTTTTGTTGAAGGCCTTTAGTGAGGTTTGGCGTTCACATACGAGCTTGAATTGCACCATCAAAAGTCTCTTTATATTAAACAGGCCATTACAGCTGAACACAGCAGAGCAAACAAGCGAGAATTTGACTGTTGAGGCAACTCATCCTCCCCAATCATTAACTTTCCTGCTCAGTTTTGTAAGGATCTCGGCTGTACGTACGTCAAGCAAACGGGCTGTACATGGCCGCCAAGTCCGCCGCTTCATTTCAGCTATTCAAATGTTTTCCGATCTTCTTCGCAGTCTTTATCATGGGAAAGCTTGGGTACATATGGCGGTGACATACTCTCGCCAGGTAGCACATTGAGAGATAGTTGCTGGCTCTCTAAAACTGGAATACAGTATCCATTTCTATCAGTGGAGTTCATTCACCCTCACTCTCTAATTGCTACCGATTAAAAAATTCAGATGGCTCTGTAGTGGGCTGTGCCAGTGTTCGGATAGACCTCATACTGTGAACTGAGGCTTCCTTACTCGATTGGGTACGCGCTAACAGCCGAATCCATACCATCGAACTGTCCACGGCCATAACAACTCGAAGTGGTCGAAACGGTCACCACTGCTTATTTATAGTGCAGCAACAAGCAAACAACAAACTATGCATCAACAAACTGCAGTTCTAATTCAGCAAAGGACATTCTGTCAGGAATTACCTACCGTATCGTCCATCACGAAGAGTTCGGACATAATCGTAGTAGTCAGATATCTCAATTCAAATTAAAGCTTGTGCCGATCACCAGTTGTTTCTCAGTAGCACCGGTTACAGATTGTGAGCGCCGTTGTGATACTTGGCGTCCTCGTACGGTTCAGCAACCATGCGGCCAAATGGACCGCAAGGCGAGGATCAGTACTCCACCACCGATCATTCTAGAGTGCTTTGGCGATTCAGATCATGCTTCTATCGAGCATGGATGTCCATTAAATTTCCACGGTAGACCCACAAAACGAGTTTCCGTTTAGCAGTAGAACGGCTTTGTAAACCACAAGTTAAACAAGGGTACCAAAGCTATGTAATGTCCTACGGAGAGTCTTACCGGAGGAAATTGACAGTAACTGACCCAGGAGACCTTCTGCTAGTGAGTTAACAAAAGTCAATATTGAAAACCAAACATATGATTAAATTCAACGTGTTGGTCTCAACAACAGCTCCGTTGGTCATTTGTCGCTGTACCCATATCTTTTATTTGACCCCTCAACTCGAAAGATGGGCTCCGAGTTTCCTAAAAATTCACGAAGTTTCAATATGCGTTTCTGTTTTGAAACACTAGCGCGCTACATGGTCACATAGGCTTCCAGCTGCACCATTCAAGGACAGTGATTTGTCATAGATTCCGATTCAATTAAACTGACTGGCAACCACACAGAAACAGAACCAATCATTCAAGTAGTTTAACACAATAGCGGCAACCCAAACTGTTGTCCCAATCAATGAGGTATTCGCATTACATTAACAACTTCCTCAACGCGAACGTGAGAGGAAACATTGGAGAATTTCGAACCAAGCAAGGGGTTCATTAACCATCCTTTCGAAGTATATTACATGGTTGTTGAACACTACGCAAGCATACCGCAGAAGAGGACAGAACAGTAACGTTGCATTTCCAACGCGACCGTGTTTCCCTTTGTCCCACTCAGGACAACATGCGGACTCTTAAAAAGTGTGTTTCAAAACCGATCCACTAAACAAATGACCAAGGTGAAGACTGAGCCATTTGCGCGAGTTGATCGGTTGGCCTGTTGTAACGACACCTTCCTCATAATTATACAATAATACGTTTGTTTTGTTCACCCGAAGTCCACTGGCTTCATAAACGCTGTGTCCTCATTCTGCAATGTTTTTTGGGCGCTGTCGGTGCAACTCGCCTTTCAGGATGGGGACCGCGTGATCCCATTGCGCCTGGTTGGAGACGCTGCAAGATATGGCTGCCAACCGATGTCAGTGGCGTTCTTGTTGTCAGTTTCTACCCAGATTACCTGAATGAGTGTCTGGAGGTGTAGGCACCTCGGAATGATTGTAGTAAGCTAGCACAAAGTCCCTTCCCCTTTATTCCCCACCTTTATTCTTTTCTTCACAATAAGGCTTTCAAATGAATCATGGTTGTGCGGCGGCGAAGCATCGGTGTTGAGCACTGATGTTATGCTGTCGATGATGATGATGACGACGACTGCAATGGTTTCCAGTGAATTGCCTGTTGCGTTTGTAAACTAGGATCAACCGTCGTTAACCATTTGTTTTTATAGCCGTAGCTGTGCGGGCGCGGACTGTATCCTCCATTGAGGGAAATTCAGACGATGAGGTACCTGAACCGGTGAAGAGAATTGCTGTTTTTTGGCTTCAATCCATTGAGTCAATTCGGAACCGAAGACAATAAGAAACGGGACACAAGAAACTTTTCGGCCCAGCTGGATTGCGCGATGTTGGCCAACAAAGTACTCTGAAAGCTTTATCCGAGTAAACAGTTATCCTGTTCCTTGGTATCATATGACCAAGGAAAGTTAATTCAGACAGTAACACGTGACATTTTCCTGGAGTAATTTTGAGAACAGCACCTTGGATCCTCCTTACCACTATGGACAAGTTTTGTAAGTGTTCCTCCGCAGTTCTGGTATGCACCACAATTTTTTTCATGTATACGATGCAAACTGTAGGCACCAACCCATGGAGTACAAGGTTCCTAACAAGCGTGGCTGAAACATTTTTTAAACCAAAGTACCAGACTAAATGCAGAACACGAGGTTTCCCCGTTCATTTTATTGTTAGTGACTGTGTGGCCTTCAGTTGTGGCACTGTACTTGGTTACGGCATCTGTCACAGCTCCTTTATCGATTAAATCATCCATGCGTCCATGTGACTTTTGGCACGAAATTTAATGCTACCCTTGGATTTCCGCGACAAACCACTAATGTGCAAAATTTCTGTCGATCCCTGACCTACATAATAGATGTCAGAGAATAAAAACATGGTTTTGTCTACTGGCATAGCTTTTTCTCCCAAAAGATTAGGAGACCACATCTGGATAAACCCGTGGAACAGAGATTCCTATGTCTCGACGAATTGCGAGGTCCGCCACCCATTGAAGCGCCGCAGACGATAAGGAAGCGGGTATCCATCATTCATCACAGAATATCATAGATGGTTAGCCTAGTAGCCTTGAACTACCTGGCAAGATCCACTTGTTCACCATGGGATGATATCTGGTAAAAAGAGAGATTCCTCATTTTCCCGTCATTGGGAAACGACCCGGGCTTGCGTCTGCGTATTGAAAACGTGAGTCCCGAAAAAACAACCGAACGAATGAATCAATTTTACGCTATATCGGGTAATTTGACACTGCTCAGGGCGGTCAAGTAAACCACATACGTAGGTTCTTTCAGAGGAGCAAAGGCACGAGTAACAGGAAAGATTTTAATACAGCCGTCTTTTCCCTGATTAATATGACGAGTCTCGGTATATGGTTTGGGTTTCGGAAACCGGATAGCGAGGGAAAGCCGGCATAACTGGGTTGCGATAGGAAGATTTTCTCAGTAGCCCGCATACGCCACAAAACGAGAGTATCAACATAGCAGGACCATACTGTGAATCCGTAAACTGGATACAAACAGTTCTGTCCGCCGAAGCAGCTGGACAACTTTCGGGAACAATGGAGAAGTCACATGGTCAGAGGCGACTGAACCTCAGTGAGATGCTTTAAAAATTTCTTTGGGCACTACTCTTCTCGAATAAAAGTCTTTTGGGATATGGCTAAGTGCATACTTCCCAGAATCAACAGACACAATGTTTGAATCTCATAAGTATTGCTGACGAACTACGTGGGCGACCGCACACAGTTGCTCAGTGGGGCTTGCCTGACTTGATAAATCACTGGAGCGGCAGTTCAATCGGTTTAATCAGTGGAAGACCTAGCGACCTTCACAGTGAGCACACTATTGCGGGAATGCGACGTGGTGTGAACCTCATTTAGAGAGAGAGGGGAGCGCGCATAAATAAGACAGCACTGCGGTTGCACCGTGTGCGGAATGGCGAATGTAATGGGCTCGAAACAAACCTATCGGTCGGATCGTTGTAAATGAAGGGACCGGGCAACAGGCATGTGCCTCTCTGGGAGGTTAATGTAATCTGAGTTGCACGCGGGAAAAAAAACAGACGTGCACTATTTTTCAGCTATTGAATGCCCGGTAGTGCAAAATCTTTCACAGCTGAACAACCGACAGTCATATCGTTGTCCATAATTCCGTTGACATGTGTTGTCGACAGAAAGCAACACTCGGACATTAGGTAAAACTCACTCCATCCGGGTAGAAAGTAGTTCTGCTATTTCACAGCATCCGTGACAGCCGGATTCACAGAATGTGGTGGAGGATGTGGAAGTGGGAGGTGAGAGTCTGAGCACACACATACAACGGGTCTTTAGTTCGGACGCTCGCGCCTGTCGCATTTAGCACCGCCCTCGTTTTAAGCATAAAAGGGTGTGAAAGTATGTTTGAATAGCAATAACTCTGTAACAGGATAACCTGACCAACAAGGCATTGGAGGAATCAAAATTACGGCACCAGAAACCAATACCATTGGTAGAAAATTTGGAGGCATCCAACTGCGGGTATTGTGCGCGACGCAAGGCACGATGGAATCGACAGTTCATGGAGAATGCCACCCGATCACCAGGGTACAATGAGATGGGCGCGGAAGAGTCATCCTCTGAATTCAGCTCATGCAACAACGCATCGAGCAGAAGACCACGTATAAGCCGATCCCGATCATTTGTGAACGGACACTCACGATTCTTCTTACATCTAAAACCGATACGCAATTAATCATGTGTGTAGACAAGGCCACGGAGTGAGGTCAATAACTAATGTAACAGGACATCGAAACACGGATTTAACTGGCTATAAAGTTTGCCAACGTAAGTTATGGCTCCAGCTTCAGTGCAGTCCATGTTGAGTAGCTCAGGCTGCCATCTGAAGAAGTACTACAGCTCACCTTATAGCACCCTCGTACGGTTCACCACTCCAAGTCTCTTTTGGGATGCCGGTCCCTCATTCATCAAACAAACACCACTCCAGGAGACTTCGCCGCTCTCCTCGCAGATTCAAAGCATCGCTCTGCAACACCTGAACGGCGACACTAATACCAGGAAATCGCAGCCACTCATTTGGTGGTTTATTTCAGCCGAGTGAAATTTGGGGTGAACACTGTTTCGGAGTATTTGCTTTTTCTTGACTTTTTCCAAATTTCGGAACTCTCTATATTCGAGTTCACTCTAATGCTTAGAGGTGAACTTATCAGCTAGATGCATTTGTACTTGCTGGGCAACTGGAATAGCGTCTTATCTTCAACGTTGCAGCCTAAAAAACTAAGGCATCCAAACAGTCCTTCAGCTTCGCCGATAGGGGAACACATAGAAGCTTCATTTGGGAGGGTACGATGATCGGAACTCTCGGTGATATAAAAATGCCCTTCTAACACTTTGTGGCATCGATGCCTACTGACGTGATTGCGCTTCTTCTTGCAACCAATGTCCTCACTTTTTATCTTTCTCAGACAAACCATTCCAGCGCAATCAGTAGTCAAAAGCTCCAAGGATTGTCTGCTTGATGCACCTGCGAGGGTGTCGTTCAGGATGAGCAACTCGAAACACGTGTAGCGCCATTAGGTTCTTACTATGAACCATGGTCCGAGAAAAACGTAATTGGACTATTCAGTCAGGTTCGCAGTCGTGGCGGTTTGTGTGGACAACAACGTGCTGAATAATATCGTTCAAGTTGGTGGAAAAAGTAGATGCGTTGATTAGCATTTATTTTGTCACACATCTCTCCAGAAGAAACACTCAGTGAATTTTGAATAGAGGCAACGGGCTGGTTCTGTACCCTCTTGAAATACGGTGACTGGTGATAAAAGTGAAACTTATGTGTATACGTAATGCACTACTCATAAGGTTGCTGAAAATTCCTCGACAGCCCACGACCGGTTTCGCTCTTCTTGAGGCTCATCAGGTAGGCGCAGTCCCCGAGTTTCTGTCAACCTTATGTTGACTTATGTGGTTTGATGACAAATCTAGCAGACTGATACAAAATATGTGAACTGGGATATAGAACGACACAATAAAAATGAGTCACAGATGTACATCAGACGCCAAGCCGCTGTTGCCTCTGGCAATCGATAAACATCGATAGATCCCTCAGGTATACACATCCGGATTTGTGTGAGGACAGAAATCGGTTCAACTATATGCAGCCTTCATAAAATTAGTCAGAGATTTCTCTTGACTGGTTCGAATATTGAATATAAAAAGCCCGTCAATGGATGGTACCGGTTGTATACATATCCTCTGCAGAACGTATTCCGTTGAGTTTCATACATGTCTCGATAACAAGCTTAGTTCATTCAAAAATGTTCATGCATTTGGAACGTACGTGGTTATCCATTAAACTCACGAGCTTCTCACGAAATACACTCACTTGCAAGCTACTTTTGTTTTAACGCGGGACTCAACTGAATCCCAGCTAAGTCTCTCGTCTATGCCATTCGTCAACTGAATGTGCTGTACAAAGGCCGCCACTTGTTTCGGTTGGTACGAAATTCGAGATATCGCAGCCCATTATCTTGAAGCGACTTTTCCATTCTGGAAAAAGCTACCCACCTACGTCCAAAACAGACGTCAGGTTTTATCAGCCGGTCAACTAGAAAATCTGAAAATTTTTCGAGGAATGGCATATAACACTTTTCAAGTACAAAATGCAAATTTCGTTCACAAATCCATTTTCCGCGTTCACATGAATAAACATATCAATCGCCTGTCCTCACTTGAAAGGCTTTCTTCTGTTCTTTTTTATGCAGTTTGTTTCAGGTCAACGTAATGTATGCCTCCAATCATAGGATGCTTTCATCAAATGGATGACTTGTGTTGTTCATTAGCAGTTTTTCATTGCCTTTCCAGTGTTGACTCTATCAGTCTATCATCTCCCGCGGCGTCTGTCTTCTTCGTCAATGAAGCACAAATAACTGACAAGGTTGAGCACCCGGAACTTCCTGGTTACTCATGACACCATTGCTCCAGTTCTATGCATGGGGATTGCGCCTTCATTCATTCCGCTCTCTCTCTCTCTCTCTCTCGTTTTTCCATTACTCGCCGGTTGTTCACCTGACTTTCAAGATTTTTGGTTCAAAATTACCTTGAGGTAAAAATTGATAGTTTGTCGCTCAATAACAATGGCGCCTTTCAGATTGGCTCTGTACTTGGTATCAAATGCGAACATATCCTACAATTCGGTTCCACTGTTAAGTTTATTACTCTTGGTCGCCAACGCCCACAACTTCGACGGGCTAGCTTTCTCGCCGGAGACAAATGCAGTCCATGTTAAGGCATTCTCACAAGGAATGCCTCACAAGTGAATCGGATTTGCCGGTCAAGTTGTCAAACCACTGGACGGCTGTGCATAAAAGAAGAGTAATGAACAGTTTCCGCTGAGCCAAATTGGGCGTTGCATGCAAGTCCGTGGCGCCGATGCACACCTGAGGTAATAAAGTCGACAATCCTAAGGGAGACAATATGATTGGTCGTATGGTCAATGGAATAAAAAACGGATAGCACAGACGCTGGCGTTCTCACTCTTCCCTTCATCTGGTCCAAATTATGTTATATTGCTCAACTTTCTGCACTACCATCACGAACCAGGCTAGAGATATGTTTCAGGCCGACTAACTGTTCGGTACATCAACCGGAAGTCGATGCCTCTGGAATCTTGCAAAAGCAGTCAGTCGGCATTTGTGTTCATCCTCCTGCTCACCCAGTCCTGACTCCAACGAACTCGTTCCCACAAGAGCAGGCCGGAATAATTTCGCGACTTTTTGCCTCAAATTCTACCACTTCTCCCCTAACACGCGTGTCCCTCTATCCTTTGGTTCCAAACAACTTCCTATTACCCGCCATTTCGATTAGATCTGTCCGCTAATGCTTAATGTTTCTAAGTGCTCTCGTACGGATTACATTCACCTGTTTTCTTCCGAAACTCGTTCCAACTAACTCGTCTCTACCGTATTTTTTCCCTCTATCTGTTTAGAAGTTCTAACGTACTCCCTGTTCCAAAGCGTGGCCCCTTAGCAACCCGAACAATCCCCACTCCCTCTATTTAACCTTACCCAAAGTTCTCGAGTTAATCCTGGCTAACCAAGTATTGTGTGATGCGGAGCGAAGCAACCTCTTGGGCAATTACCAGAAAGGGACTTAGGCACCATAATTCCACTAACGTACGTGTCACACACATGGTCATCTGACCTGGACTCGTTTAGTTTTGTGCTGTGATACCTCGAAAGCCTGAATACCTGGTTTCCAAACGATTTATTTATGGAGTACATCCTGACTTCGTGAATTGGATCGGTAACTTGCAAAAAACTGCTCGATTGAGGTATGCTTTGGCTGCGCGCCTTCTCTTTCGCTCGAATCCCCAAGGTTCTATTCGGCCCTTCATGCCGTTCCTCGTGGTTATTAAGGATCTCCTTTGTTCTACTTCTGGACACCATCGCGTTTCTGTGGACGATACAACCCTCACTATTTCCAACACTTACTGCCCTACAACATCGTCTCACCTAGGCTTAGTGCATGTCATCAGTACACCAATCTGACCTCACAAGCATTCATGATTGGGGCCCGCCTGATGAAGTCAAACTTGATTCTACCAAATTCATGCACGTTTATTTCTCCCTCCGTCGTTCCCCCTACACTTTGATTCAAGCCCTATCACAGTCACCCAAATGCCCGTTCTTTTTGTTTTGCCCCTCCAAACAATCGAAATCGATCCCCGCATGTGGAAGTAATTACACATGGAAAATCCAGAAAGCTCGATTTCGTTGGAATATTGGTAGTTCGGGCGTGTTTACTGGCTACTTGTCATTCGTCGATTGACAAGTTCGGCAAACAGGTTAATAATAAAGAAACTCAGTTTCCATTTTGGGTTTCGTAAATAATTCCTGTCTTACCTGCTCATCCTTTGAATTCTCTTTCACTGTGTGTTTTTCCAAAGTCACATTCTCAAGAACACGTTCGTCTAATCAAATCTCCATGATATTCATCCATTATTCATTTTTAACTCTTCGACGTATTACAAGAGATTTCCGACGATGAGTCCTTCGTTCTTCTGTAAACTACTTCCGCGAGTTATAAGAAACTCAGGAAAAGCAGTTTGGGTGGCGTTATTTACATGATCAGAGCGAGAGCAACTAATTCCCCCAAATGCCAACCATGCTACATGGATACATGGATCACTGCACAGCATAAATGGGTATAAAAGGAACTCGATGTTTTAAAGAGCAGATGCAGGACAGACATGAAAACGCTCTCTTCAGCCTGATGGTAAACCAGATGGCCATATAGATAAAAAGCGTGGCAACTGTTGCCTGATTGTGTTGGATAGTATGTGAGGCTGTTCAGAGCAAATGTATGGCAGTGGGCCATAGGAACTCACTTGTGTACGCTCTTTTCACTGCATCCATTTTCGCAAACTCCATTGAAGCCGTTAAGTTCATTAATACCATCACACGTCTTGTACTTCGTGTCCCAGAAAAAGCTATCGAGTCCTTTATCCAAACGATCAACTTCATATGAGAAGATTAGTTGAGTGTCCTGAAAACCAAACCAAAGCGAACTATTGAAACAACCACATCTAGCATCCGACAGGCTAGGAAAGTTCGCGAGGATATGTATGGGGCATTCACAGGAAACGAACATAAACAGTGACAACATGGGTGCAGAAAAGTAGACAACAACGAATCCACAAAATGCAGAACACCGGTATATAATCACAAAAGGCAAATGAACGGTAGTCCAACCAGAACTGTTTACATGATAGCGCATGCAAAATGTTTCCGAACCCCACAGGACGGATACAGAATGGTCCCATGCACAAGAAACTTATCAGCTGGGTGTGCAAACAAAAATACTTTGTAAAATAAATTGGGTGCTCAGGCCAAAAATGGACATGCCTCATGAAGACTCCGGCTAACGTCCTAGGCACCAATAATGTACCCACACCTTACAAAAGTCAAGTTAAGCATGGCTCTGGGCACCCATAGGATGACTTTTGTGGTTATCCAAATAAAAACACGCAAACTGCCGACAGTAGACATGCACTGCAAAAACGTTACCGATACTAAACGAGTAAAGTGACTGGAGGTAAGGACTCACGCACATGCCTAATACCAACTTTCATTACCTGATGAGCTCGCCCTCCCCTGATTAGACTACAGTGAGGAAAAGCTGGCCTTTAGGAGAGAGCACTTCTAGTCAGTCGCTTGAAGTCTGTTCCAACAGTAAGGGTCGCCCCAAAAGAGGAAATTCCATAGTGTGATCCCCTCCCGAAATGGTCAGCTAAACCGTCATTTGGCCTGTTGATAAGGCATACAGCAGATGCAAGAGTTGGACGAAGAATACCACCTACTACAAAGTAGTAAGAAGCATACTGTTTGGTTTTAGGACTCACCACATGCTGGCATCGTTCACACAAGACACTATCTAAAAAGTGAGCCAATCTAGACTGAACCACTCGTTCCAGTTTAGTTCAGTTCAGTTTATCAGGTATAAACCATGTAACAAGGGTACGTTGGTTCTAGCGACTACAGTTTCGGTCACCGGAAAATGGGAGAGTGTAAGAGATATTGCCAAGCATCGGAGGCGATGGCATGGCCAGATAGTTCTGGAAACTGAGCAGCTACGCACTGAAGGCGATAGATAGCTTGGATGAACAAACGCTACTGACTGACCTACGGTGAAGTGGTAAAAAAGCACCTGAAGTTTATATGCGAGTTGGTCTAGTACGTCAACAACTCATTGAGAGGTTACTCCACGCCATCAGTGGAACAAGGTAAAAGTGAAACTAATAAGCCAACAAAAATGGTTTTGATGTGATGGAGACTAATGAAACGGAAGTGAGGCGGTTCGACAAATGCACAGTAAGCACAACACATGCTCACCAAGTATCAATGAGAACCATGCAATGAGATGTGCTGGTTGACCAAGAACCCACCAGGTGTATGCGCAAATTGATCTGAGGTGTGTCAAGCAGAGCCCACAGACTTCGAGCCATTCGACTGCGATCACTAAATGATGAAATCAGGAAAAGCACTGTTACTAAGTGTAACGAAAAGCCGTATGAAACAATACTGCCGAATGGTTATTAATGGTAGGTGCAAAAAAGTTTGACTCCAAAATCAGTTAGTTGAAAAACATGTCTACTGTTTCGTTCGGTGATAACTTTTCCTAGTCACACATCCCACCGTGGCTCGCAGTCATCTACGGTGCATCACAAAGTGTGGTGCGTTACACAGAAAGTCAAGGGATGGTAACTCACCCGGAAAACAAGTCACAGGGACAGTAGTTCGATAGCTGCTGCCATCGTGACTGTTTGGTCTAAAGAGAGCAAGACAAGGAAAGGGATGCAAAAAAGTTGAATAAAATGTCTGAATTAACAAGATTGCATTACTAAGCAAGTATAAGCGAATGGGATCAATCAACTTGACAGACGAAACTAAAACGAGGACTTCTACTTCTTCCCCCCCCCTCAAGCTGCAGTCGTATTTGAGAAAGTTCACGAGTACGGTGCAGGAGTCCTATTCACAGCTATATGGTCGTATTAAGGAACTTGCAGATGGAGAGAAACTTCCCTTGAAAGATTGCGAACTTTTAATCTTCAGTGATGAAATTCACCCTCAAGCTTGAAGCATTCGAGGAACATTGATACGGTCAGAGGAAGCTAGAGTCTGTTGGCATTCACCACAGACAATACAAAATCCGACCAGTCTGGTATCAGTTGACGCAACCGGCCAGAGAGAACCTTCAGCAGTCCAATGGAGAACATCACAGGAATTAAGCAGCCACTGGGAAGTGGTCTTCCTATGAATGGATCGCCCAGTAAACCTTGAATGACAGGAAATGCTGTCGCGGATTCATCAGGTGAATGTTCTCTCTTGATAGTGACCTTTTTCAAACAAGATGACTGCATACAGAACGCAAATATGCGGCAAGTTAAACCCGATTGCTCCCGTACACGACGGTACACATTAGTTCAACGGTGTCGGTCCAAGCGGAACAAAAATCTGAGTTAGATGAAAAGGCTAACATTAGCCATTGCATACTATAGTACATATATATGTATATAAACGTACAGCAATCTCGGTGCCGGTACTTTTGCTTCAGCGCTCCGAGTACGCTGAGGTGCGATTCCGTACCTGGTAAGACTGCACTGAAGCCTTAGGTAAGAATCGAAACCTAAAAACCGCCTCACTAGAAGCGAAAACTTATATGGGGCGAGTGACTCAATTTTTCGTGGATGGCCGCATTTCGGGTGTTTGATCAACAGACTAGTCAACTTGTATGTACACAGGGTATGGTAGCTCACCCCAAATGGTGCAGATACACCTCATCTACACAAATCAATAACGTGAACTCGGCGGTAGCAGTGAGCAACGACCCAAAATATCTGGAGTGACTGCGGCCGCAGTATCTTGGAGTTCCTAAAGAAAGTTGGCGATCCATCCCCATGAACCCCCTAGGAGGAGAGCTGACGGAGAAGAAGAGACGTGGAACTTTGTCAAAGGCCTTGCTTAGGTAACAGTCTCTCACCCTGATCGATGACTTCCATCCATTTCTCAAGGGCTAGAAGCAGGTTAATAGTACAAGATCGATGCGTGCGCAGGCCATACTTAACCCGTGAGACAAGATCAGCTTCCACAAAATGATATCACGGACTGTGTGACGATCCACTAAAGCGCCTTACATAACACACAAGGTTAACACGACGGTAATTTGTATCAATACGCCACTTACTATCTCTACGCATGGGTTTAACTATGGCGACCTCCTAGTCGTTAAGACTACCTTCGTGAAAGGCAAAAATTTGGTAAGTCGGGGGAAATGATGTCGGCATGTTTTTGAGAATGTGATGATGGAACTCGTCCGGACCCGATGCAGAATAAGGGTCCGAATTACAATCCTAGAACAAAAAGGAATCGAGAGCAATTTATTCGGACATATTAGGTCACATCAGGCTGCAAATGTCTCCGTCTTCGGAGACAGCCAAGTCACTGTTGCTATCTAGGATCAATAGTGGAAGCAAAGTGACCCATACGATCTTGCGAGAAAGGTCGCGAAAAGACGCTTGGGAGTGATTGGAAAGCTCCTGCTGGACGACTGTCATGAGCTTACCCCATGAAACGTTTCCGGGGTGTATTTACTCCAGCAAACCTTGTAGATTCGTCCCACTTTTTAACGCTTCTTCATCGGATGATCAGTTCAGAATCAATTCAAGGAGGTCCTTTATAGAGTTGACTGTGGAATGAAGTGATCCAAGAGGTAAGTAAGCTCTCCACTGAAGAGGCACCAGGCTTCACTGACTTGAAAGTGAGGCAGCATGGTACATTCAGCGTCTGAGGCGAGGACCGGAAACTAACAAAAGTGGTCCTCCGGACATTTCAACGGGCTGAATTATGTGAGCGGATGGAGACACACTCGGACCATTGAAAAGCAGGGACATTGTAAATTAATCCAATAGGAAGCAAGCAGGAAATGCATCCAAGGTCCGGGGCGTGTGGTGATATGACCAGACCGTCCAAATCATGCAGCCTCTCGAAGTGCTCGACGGATAGTCGATATGACAAAAGATGACCCCTACCCCAAGAGCATTATTTCCATCCGAGCTAACACGATTGCCAGAAACGTGAACCTTAGAGCCATAGACATCAGGAGATAACCACAAACCCGGAGTGCAGCTGTTGTTAGAACGGGGGTGGTGAGCAGAGGTTGACAGGCTGCCAAACTAATTGAAGAGGTCTCTCACTCAGAAAGGTACGATATGCAGATTTATCTGCCTATAAGTTTGATGTCCTCTCGGTTGCCGGTTTTGCCTTTTGTACCTACGCCACGAATCACACAAATTTTATACGCTTAGCTGAAAAGCTCTCGAGAAAGTATATCGGCATTCACCTCCTGTATCTAGTACAACTTCGAGGAATCGAAGTGAAGGAACCGAGTCTCCTTTTATCTTACCAAGAAGAAAGATGTTCGAATTACGGTCAGTCTTGAAGCCATATTAGCTGCTGGAATTGTTTTTTGGGATGTTCACAACACGAAATGTCCGGATGCAATACAGCAATACTTATGTACGGCAAGTCCAATGAGATTACAAAAGCAGAATGAATTGCGTGGACAAAAAGTAAACCTGAAGGATGATCGGCGCTACACCCTGTTTCAAATACGGGCTAAACGCAATGCTGATAAGCCGCTAGTAGTTGAATGATATAGTTCTCAATTAGTGGCCGAGAGGTTGAGTCTGGATTCGAGTCTCCCAGAAAGTCGTCAGGTGCGCACTGACGGTCGGCATGAAACATGTACAGTGCCTTTCGGATTTTCAGCATATATTGACTTCACTTAAACGAAGAAATAGCAGCTTAAATTACTAAATCTCCCCATACCACCAAAAAATTTAAGTAGCCGTCATGTCTGCTCTGATCCTCATGCACAACAGAAGGCTCGAAGTCTGGTCGCAGCTAGATTATAGGAAAGGCTATTAACAAAAGATGGTCATGAACTTTGGAGAACGTGATCGTTGTGAGGCTATGTTTCTGCTCTACCTCAGTGCCACTATGCAGTGGCTCAGAGACAAGACGCCAGGTCAGAACAATGAAAAGCGCGGCAAGAACTCGCCGGAATTAGGTTTGTGCACTCACTGAATGATTTTGTCGCAGACAGAAAAGCCCGCTGGATGATTTCACTGTATGCACAGAGTCAGTCGACGGCCAAAGAAAGAAGGCACCGAATTTGGGCTAGCAAAGCAGAAAAGGAAAGGGAAGCAGTATTTCAGTTAAAAAGCCACGGTGCTTTTCCGAAGAGTAAAGAAAATGGGTCATCCAGCGAAAAACTCACCTTGATTTCAACACAAATGGCCGAACCATAGCTATACCCGGATAAACTCGGAGGAATCCTTGCCGCGTCCGGAGCAACAATCACAAGTAGTTCCGAGTGATCAATCCCTTTCACTCTTCTGTACTCTAGGAGTGTGACAGAGGAATACAATATTAGAATAAAAACAAGCTTATTTGGATTCAATGAGTGGTGAGCTAAAAGCGTATGGCAAGACCGCCAACAGCGTAGCAACAGCTACTGGAAGGGTGCGCGGATGTGACTTAGATCAAACCAAATGTGGGTGAAACAAACAAATAAACAAAAATGCGTCAAGGCAATACTCCCTACAAACGCCACGTACGAAGCAGAGATCTTCAGAATAACGGTGATCGTAATAGTCGGCTGGTTTCATACAGCCTTCCGAGGATCAAAAATATGTAGCGTCAGCCAGCAAGCAACATGGGGCAAATTCCCAACTTCAGTATGTCACCTTCAGGATAGAAGAGTTTCACCGTACTAGGGAGGACCACATTTCCTGAAAAAAGGACTTAAGCAGGAATCTGAGGTGGACCAGTGGGTACCCGCGAATCTCATGAAATTTTACTTCCGTGAACAGAGCAGTATTTTTCTTAAATCGAATTCCGTGTCTTAGCTTCACAGAGAACTAGTTTGGGGCTCACACGGTCAACAAACAAGATACCCTGTTTAACAGTACATGGCACGTAACTGACCCAAGTGGCTAACTTGCTGTCACCCCCAGCCGGGTTGCCTAGCTGGCGTTTGTCTGCTTTTGTGTACAGGGTTTATGTTGGGCGATACTCACTAAGGATGCTGAGCCAAACCCGCTGGTGACGCCTTGCTCCAACATGACACTAAGATGTCGTTATTTCACTAATTTTGAAAGGTGTAGGCACCCTTCTTTTGGTTGTTTCCCCTAGAGATACAGAGCTCATGTAACAAGTCCCTACTAGTCTTTATTTTCACCCATTCGAAGAACTTTCTCCCTCATGCGTTAATGGTAGATAAAAACCAGCTTCCATTACTGGTGTACTGTTCCGCATGACGATGAGTATGGATAGTCCAGAGATGCGGAAGGTACAGTTTGAGCAATAGACCTGAATGAGCTTGCTTATCAACTCAACCCCTCTCCAATCACAACCCAAGATATTCGCTGTTTTCAGACCAGTACACAGAATGAGTGCATGTGTGCGAGTCCAATGTGTAAGTTCCGAAAGAAACAATACACTGGCCCCATCCTGGTGGGACTTCCAGCTCATCCGGTCTATTCCTACTACAACCCACTTAGATGTGACCTCAGCCATCCTTGTTTTTCCACACGTAATTTCCGTATAGAACCACGCACAGATTATTAACAAAATTCTTGTATCCCGTTCAATTGTTTGATTGTCCTCATAGATACGTACGGTATCTCTCCCGGTACGGTATTGGTGGACAAGACACCATAAAAACAAGTAATGTTGCCAGGGCTTTGTTCTTCATGTGAGTCACAAATATTTAATGAAAAACGATGTTACGTACGGTTGAACAACCTTCGTTTATTGAACTACGGCTCTTAACGTCAAAGTTTTATATCAAACAGGTTCCAAAATCTGATCGGATACGTGTGCACACGTTGAGAGTTGTGTTGGTAGGTAACTTTTTCAGATTAGCTGCATGAATAGACAAGAAGACCACAGAAATTTACCTCTTTCAAGATATCTTAATCACAGGCACATGTTCTTCTCAAGAACCAACTTATTCTCCGGAACGAGAGCAAATCAGGTTATCATCGGAATCCGTCATCAATGACCAAAAAACCTCTGGCAAACAGATGTGGCCGACAAAAACCATATGAGTGAACCGACTGGACAGTACAGTTTGTAGTCATTACGAGAGTATTTAACTTTTTGATGCTGCAGTACATCTTACCAAATCACCTACAATATCCTCCAAAAGAAAGAGCACCACAGGAAAGAAGGTACTTGACCTCCCATTACAGGGGACTCACTGAAAAGATTTTTGCACTAACATATTGTACATCAAGTCCGGATGAAAAATGCGAAGGGAGACAAATAAGATGTCTACCAGACAACTTGTATTCGCTTAGGCGATCCCGGACTTCGCACCCGACTGAGAGATGCTGTATACTGGATTCCAAGGGACCAATAAATAACTCACACCTGCACAGGTCAGTGAAACTCGGAATGGTGTTGAACAAGCAGAATTCAACCGGTAGATGAACGGCTGTTTTAGTCTCGATTATCTTGATGCAAAACTCCGAGAATAATAAAAATAAATTAAAAAATGAAGTAAGACTAGCTCAGAGTATCCGTTAAAGATAAGAGGAAAGTGTGGTAAGGGAAGGAGCCGTAATAAAAACGCTTACCTGGGCGACACGGTGCAATCTTCTGCTCCAATTTTTTCAAGAACGAAGGAGTAGTTTGAACTAAATGCTGGGAAAATGGCCAAAATCGAATGAGTATTTTCAAAGATGAAAAAGAACTCAGAATGCAAATAAGTGCGGATTATAAGTCCTAACATCACCGCTCCTTTACTTCTGGGTTCATTATGTCACCGTAAAACTTAATGGATAGTACGTAGTTTGTGTCTGTCATAACGTAACGGAATCACCACCAGGAGAAGAGAGGAAGGTTTCATTTTTAAGACACCAGCAACGAGATTTGAAATCATAAAAAATGAAACACAAGGACAAAGAGGAATCAAACAACCCATTTTTGAGATAGACCAGAGTTTAGTTCGAACTGTGGAAGCCTGCGCACAAAGTTATTTGGGCAGGCTATCAAAAATAGCCCTAGTGTGTGAAACACATACCGATCCCGATTGCTGAAAAGTATTTATTGATCAAAGCAGGAAACAGCAAAATAAGCTAGGTGTCTGATGGGAAAGTTATTAACTATGGATACAGGTAAGTGGAACTTTGTTCAGAGAGACTGCTATGGTTAGGCATCCATTTTCGGAGTTGCCCGCCATGACATCATGGCAACCCGATGGACACCCTTACAGGGTTGATGGTCCATAAGCGTTTTACGCCTTGTTCATCTTGTCTTGTTCATCCACCATCCCGTGCAAAGAGGGAATAAGAATGAAAGGCGAGAAGAAGAAGAGTTATAAAGTCGGCAGGATATCCAACTGGTGATTCCACAGATGAAATATGATACTCAGCAAATGTCTTTGACGAAGGCGCAGTTATGGTCTCCCGGTGGAATGTCTGATGCGAGCTGGGCTCCATAACTGTGGAATATGCTGTCTATCTGAGTAACATTGTCATAGTTACTTCTTACTTCACCGATATCTTGGATCCGGGTCAATCCCGTCTTATGGAGAACGTCTACTTCAGAGATAAACCTAACTGATAATTTTTCAATATGGTGATATGTAACGGTCAATAGTAAGTCGATCTACAGCACAGGATCGGTCCACCATAGCTGACCCCACCCTATTAAGTGTCCAGTACATGCATCCTCTCACGTTCCGAGAGCCTGTCTTTGTAACAGTACGGGCGCATGCGCCTAGGGACAAGACTCAACCGGTGCAAACATAGATGTTCATGAACTCATTTGTGCAAACAACCCCAACCTGCTTCGGAAAAGATATGTAGGAAGATCAGACGTCCTATAAACTGATCATTTTGTTGGTATAAACTCTGCGTTCCCCGTCCCACTGCGATGTAACCGAATGCTAACACTGAAGTTCGTTGAGGCTTCATTGATAATTCGCCAAGTTCCATCACTTGGGGCTCAGGAGTGCTTGGGAGTCACGCTACGCTTGCTCTGGCTTAGGTGGATGAGTGAAACTCAGACAACTCAGTGGCTGAATTATACGCAGTTACTTGTCGGTTTTTGATTTTGTTACGCGCGTTGCGACTGAAGCAATTGTATGAATTGGTTCCATCGCGCGTTCTACGTCTTCCTAATGCTACTCAAAAAGAGTAAACACTATTAGTTCTCAGTAAAACTGAAGCCCAGTAAATCAGTCCCCTTCCCAGTGATGGACTCAACCACTTTGCAAGCAAACCGATGGACACTAGCGGTCAACCGTGGTCACCGAGAAATACTTCTTCCGAAACAAGTGTGAAATGATGCGTGTTGAAATTCGTAAAAGTATCTGCGTAAATGTTGGGTATACAAGACGACCAAAACGTGAAATCTCCAAACTACTCAAAATTGTCTTTACATGAACTTTACAATGAACTCTGGATAGAAGCATCGATTAACTGGAACTATGTCCGGAAAAATCAACCAACAAATGCTTTCGAGGTGACGGGTAGTAATTCATTATCAGTCACAAAGAAATGACAGCGTAGTAGACGCGTAAAGTCAATACCTACCATTTGCCTCGTAAATGCTGAACCAAAGCACCGGTAAATGTGTGGGTTAGCGGCGACCTGAGTCAGTGAAGACAGTGACTTTCGCTCACGGTGACCCTGAAGTAGTATAAGAGACAACATGAAATTCTGACAAAATACCCACCTTTGCCTGTCCATCGCTTTTGTGAATGCGTATAATACAGCCCTCCTTTGTTTTAAGATTAACTGATTCGGTGGAGATGGAAGACTTACAGATACGTGGGACACGACGATGGTGTTGTTACCTTCCCCGCAATAAGTAAGACTGTCAAGATCGAAAAGTGACTGAAAGAGAAAAAAAAGAGCAACAATAACAACAGATGTAAAAATTAATTTTTGAAAGGTTTTTGAGAAAATGTTGGCTATCACTAACGGTGTACTAGCTCGAACATGGGCCAACTGAACAGCTAACACTCATGAGGTGTAAAAAAGGTCTTTCTGCTTCGTTCAACTGCATAACAACCATGTACGGAAAGTATAACTCAGCAGAATAATTTAATGAAGCCAGTATAACGAGCGGCGACAAATTCACATTGTGAGGGATTCTGACTATATTCTTCTATAAACCGGTCCAATTAACTGTAGAAACAGCGCAAAATTATGCCTAACAGTCGATTATAATCTAATGTTTAGATGAGGAAGCTAAGTTGTTTGTAACAAGGCTACAAAGGAGGCGCCTAGGATCGAAGGACAGAATTTCTGTGTCACAGTCTCGTTCGCTCGAAGAAACCTCGGCAATCACGAACAGCGCCTATCCTCACCTCGAAATGATCCGTAGATTTGAGTCTTCTCGGTACTTCTGCACACTTCTCATGGGTACAAGTGTACCTGACTTACTACTTCTAAGAATGGGCATGGAAAAGGCACCCTGAGAAGACATAAACTGCCATTAGAGTTATCGGCTTCGAATGAAAAAACTGTTCATTTCGGTAGTTGATTTCACCACGATGTAAAATAGACTTGGCAGTATGTCACAGAAGACAAATTTTGAGAGCAATCCGATAGATGGATGTGAATCTGCGAGGGCCCATTTATTAGTTTGCTCACTGTGGACACTCGCTATTGGGGCATTGCCTCGGGCAGTGTAGAAAGGCTCTCAGAAATCTCGCTTTGAACACCTGAATAACCTGCGTAACCAAATTCACGTATTTGTGTGAGCGCCCCTAACGCAAGCGAACTCAAGTCACGAAGACCGGTCGGTACGGGAGTAGACGGAATAAGGGCTTGCATCTATTTGTTGGCCACAATAACCAAACAGCCGCATCTTCAGCGCGTCCAGATATAACAAAGGAAAACATGTGTGAGAGGCGAGAAGATGTAAATCGTGTTATCACAGGATTCCGAACAGCTGATGGGCAGCAAAACAGAACAACTCGAGAACTGACCGTTTTGCTGCGAGCCCTTAGTTGCGAATCGCGGTAACTTATTAGTGTGTACTGGTGTGGCGGTGCGTCGGTATGCAGTTCAGTGAAGAAGTTATATGTCAACTGCGCAAACTGAGCTACAGACAACAAATAGGCAGGCTGTGCTGGAGTAGTGAAGTACCAAAGTCCGCCGGTGCACGGCGTTGCCCCACTGATGTCGGTCAATAGCTACCCACACTTCGAGTACTACCCATCAATCAATCAGCCGAGCGGTTACCTAAATTTGACTAACAGAGTAAAACAATTGCGAAGCACAACGTTGGAAAGAGCAGGTGATCCTGAAGGATATGCAATCTCGCTTGAAACAGAATAACTTCTTTTAAAGTTGTGAGAGTAGCTTGAAAATCCGCACATTTTCCTGACTATTAGTTTTACGTCTCCATCGAAGGTCTTCGTAGCTAATCCATTTACAGATGGAAAGGAAGTTGAGGAAGTTACACACTAAAAAGACCAGTTATCCGTTAAGATAGTGGTGATTGCAGAATGTTTATGAAGTCACCAGTAGCCTGGTAATCAAAAAGTGAGGTGCGGAAAGTGTGCAAATACTGACGGTTTTTTCAATAAAGTCCACTCCATGTAGGTGGTAGGGTGGTTGGTGGCAAGCAACGGTCAAGTGTAATGTTACACTAACAAATCAGCCACATCATGAGATTTGCAGATCGTCACATTGAATACCAGGTTTGGCGGAACTCATCGCCGAATGTCAGTTGTGAACAATTCGTGTTGGTTCTAGTTGGTAAACTTGTTTATTAATCTGGGGACTTAGGGGCCTAGTCATACACTGCAGGTGGCGGTTCTAAGTGCTATCATGTAAATCCAATGGTGATGGCACACTGGTTATACGCGCATGCCCAAACGACAACTGCCTCACTCGTGACACTTGGAAGCCAATACAAGTATAGAAAACGTCCGGTACAGGTAGTTACAGTGTATTACCGCATACAACCGAACACACCAACGTTTGTGAACCCGGTATTGCAACTTCTGTCCCACGTACACAAAGAAAACGTGTACAATTTTTCTGAACCAAAGACCACATAACAGATTTAGAATACGGGACTATTAAAGCTCAGTGTAAAGGACTGTGCCGTGATTTAATTGGTGAAACATCCACAGTGGTAACAATTGAATGATTGGACCGGACTGTGTAAAGTGGGTGGACAATGAATCTGAGCTTCGGATGAATTATCACATCTGATAAAAGAAGTACCACCCGGCCACAACAAAGTAGGCGTTATTCTTCAACGTTATTTGCTTTCTGCTAGTGGGTGAGTCCTCCAGAAGTGCCTGTGTATTCCTACATTTACCTGGTATTTTGAGGAACAGTCCATGCTGTAAAATGGCATTTTGAGTATAATTGGCCGTTGTCTCAAGCTAAGTATTCTATTTATATTTGATCAGATGATTTTGCCGCAACGACGCCAGAGGGACCACTTCGTTTTAATCAAACCTATCATAGTTCAAGCCTAGATCTTTTGGGGTCATAATGACGGGAAAACCTTTCTGCTATGAATATAAATTATTCGTGAGTCGTCCAGCTGTAACACCCTTTCGGTGCCTAGCTGCCATACCACCCGAAGGAAGCACGAGGGCTGGGATACTGCCAGGTTGCCCAAGCCTAGACAGGGGGAGTCGAGGGGCAGAGGTCGGGTTCGAACCATGGACCTTCCGATCAGTAAATTAGCGCTCTAACCACTGAGCCATCTCGTCCCACTATGAACATGTAGACCATTCAGGGCAGTATGGAATTTTTCTACGAAGGAATTCAATGAATGGTACAATTACCGTATTAGTGCTTTGAGTTCGACCAGTATCTCGCAGCAGAATACCAAAGCAAGGCGTTGGTATCATGCCTGACATCATCTCTTAGCTTCCAAATACAGTTAGAGTAACTGCTCTAGCACAATGTTCTGGAGGTAAAAAGCGATTTGACCAGAAGAGGATTTCGCCGTCTCGTGTGGCGAAATTCATTCATTCATTCTAATGTTAGCATCCCTTTCGTCCCTGGAAAGTAACTTGATCCACAAACATAGGCCATAAACCTGAAGCAACTGTCAAAAATACAGAAAAGTCCAAACATTTCGCCTGCCACATTCTAACATGTGGCATGTGAGGTGAACTCGAAGGTGAATGAAAATACTGAAGACTTTGCTCTGGGAACTGACAGAAAAATGACGGAACTGACTGGGAAGACAGAAACAAGCAAAGAGTATAGACAATTCCAACACGAATGCTATTCAGCTGGCCGAGATACTTAAAATGTCCATGTTGGGGCGAAGGCGGAACTTTCTAGGAGGGAGTAGAGAAATTCGGTAGGAGTGATGCCATATTGATATATATCGATACTTACTCAGTCAAGCACCAAACTTTCCGTTGGAGAAAATCAACTCCACAAGATTACAAAATTTTCCACGCAATTATACACTATTAATACACTGGTAATGGTACACAGAAATGGCGCTCGGAAGGCAATCATCCGTAGTGGGCAGGTAAAGATCTCTCTCCGGAAACACCGATGTAGTCGAAAATTTCTCCATCTGTGTTGCATGACTGGTTGTTGATGTTTTTACGGCTGTATGGTGCGCAACTTTAGTGCTCCACAAGCAGACCCTGAGGCCATTTTATTTGATCACGGAGGGCTTGTAACCCACCTCAGGGAACAGTCAAATGGTCAAAGACGACTTAATAAACAATGGCGTGTCCACCGAAAACTGCGACCAGGAAAGATCCTTAGTTGTGAGAAGACACAACACACGACTAAATCACAATACTCATTGCGGAACTAACCAACTAAATAACCAAAGTTTTAACCAAGGTGTGGTCACATTTAAACAACAAAGCTTACTAACGATAGCAACGAAGGATACAGCAAGTAGCACCCGACGCAGTGAACCATAGCTAGTGAACACGTTTTAGAAGTACCACCCAAGGGCAAGGACAATATATGGGGCGCTAACACAAGATAGTTGCAGTGCGAATCAATCGACTCAGGCGTTGCACACAAGAGAAAATGTGAGGGACTTGTCATTGAAAAGGCAGGCAACGAGCAAGGGAGATAGCAACGAATAGACTTGGTCAAAATGTACAAGAGGCAAAACCCCGAATTTGAAATCAGTACTGACGCCAACTGTACAAGTGTTAGGATAGACGACCGTGTCACCGGACTCTAGTAAACTACTGACAGACCAAGTGGAAACCTGAAGTTTGTGACAGTGGGTTGTTCCCACTGGGGTGATACTGATTATGGTCTGCTTGAATTTGCTGTCCTTTAATTGTAGGAGCAACCACGTGGTTGGTTGAGAAGAATATTGGGGAAGAGTTAAATCCGATACCCTGAGTACTAAACACTGCCTGTTAGAAGCGATAGCCATCAGCAAAATTGATTTGGTCCCCGATTCGGATACAGCATCCGCGACGACCGACAAAAGTATGCGATCCGCATCCCGTTCCAACGCAAGTGTGCTTAAGCGACGAAACACCAGCTTTTCTGTCCATGTTACATGCAAACCGGTTGCCAGTTTGATAGGCATCAACAAAACCTCAAATTCTGACTCACAGTCCCCAGAAAAACAAGCTGGACGCCACTGATGACAGAGTCGTGTACTAGAATCGCTGTCGGAATGTATTCCAACTAGAGCCCAATTCTTTCCATCAATGAAACAGGCTGAAATCGAAGTGGACCAGTTCGAGAGACCTTGGTGGCCACCAAGATCCACTGTTTTCATGTCACTAAGTCGCCAAACAAATCGGCCGTCAAACACCTCAAGTAGTACGTGGCAAAGACTCTCGGGCAAGAATAGGGAGATCCAAACTTTGTCGTCGAAAGAACCGAAAATGGTACAGTGAAGTGATTTGCAGGGATCGTTCTTTAACTCGTGTGGGTTTGGTAATGGTATGGTCGAAACGTCCACTAGCGAGGCTACAAACGGTAAACATGTGGGAACGTAACTGAACTGGTACAATGTAACAAGATGTGAACTGTTAGTTTCGAACAGTTCACCAACGACCAAACCGAAAGTAGCTTCACAGGACCCAAATGATGGCGGTGTTAAAATACGAATGAACGTGATCGCATCGGAAATCAGTTTCTTCCGCCACACAACAGGACATTGATTGGATCCCTTCGGATTGTAAAATAAAATCAGTTCATGTGAATCTAGGGCGGCAGCCAACAAATGAACCACAACCGACGTCTCATGCTGTAGAGAGCTGCAGGTTAGCAGTGGGTCCGAATGCAAAAGATCGACACATTCTAAACTTTCCAGAGATCCGCAAGATTGTAAATTGTGTTCTTGGATCGATGCCTTCTGGGAAGAAGCTTGAAGAGAAACCTGACCTAAAACGAAAGGGGTAGTGTTGCGCTTAGTCCTGCTCACTTACTATCAATTTGGTCGTCCACTGCATTAGATTCCAAGAGAATCTTTTCCGTAGTTGGTAACCGTTTTCTTCTTTCTACTTTCTAGGCATGCTAGCACAGCGGAAACCATGCGGGAAATACCTTTAGAAGTTTGCGCTTAAATTCAAGTTCGCGTTGAAGCAACCTGACCCTCGCTTTTAATTCATCCGCAGTGCCACTACTCATCGAGGTGCGTGGCAATATTCTAATAGTTGAAAAAGTTTTGGGAACGAAAGCAAAGGTAAACAGAAAGTATGAGCGTATGAGTGGGAGGGGAGATGTACCAGAGAGGAAGATAACACATGGTAAAGAAAACTCTTGGCTAATGTGAGTAAATAATAGGGATACCTAGGATCAAGATACTCGGAGGCATCAACCTGATGATTTATTGAAACAAGGCATTCAGCCAATGGATCTTAATAAACAGCGAGCATCCCGAATAGCTAGTACAAAGCATGCCAGATGGCCATCGTGGACACTTATCGTAATCAAAGCATTTAGAGGTTAGGTGGTGACTATCGTATTCAAAGCTTATCCCGCCTTCACGAGTCGTGATCAAGTGATCATCCTAACCTATCATTCTCTCGGATACTGTAGAATCCTCTTCTCAACATACGTCCGGACGAGGTATTCTAAAATAATCAATTATGAAAGTCTCGAAGGCTACAGCAGCCTCAGAGCCGACGACCCGATCTGCAGTACTGTCTTTACTTTTCATATCCGATAGAAGTATGACACCTAGGTCCCAAGTGGAGGTTCCCTGTGTTTTCTCTGCCATTTATTATGTGCTCTGTCCAGTGAGCCTGACCCCATGCAAAGGTGCGACCCACCGGTCCCGAAATTAATTGGGCCCGACAAATTATCAGACGTCCAGGTGAGCGTGGGTGTCGACCGTGAAGTCTAGTGGACGCGGAAGGCTAAAGAAACGGATAAGACACAGAAAGTCGGAAATGTCCGACTCGTGTTTAAATAGCTGCTGACGAAACCTTGTCGGTCAGAAATATGCATACAACCTCGTTCTTACCTTCGAAACGAAAACGCAGGTGTTTTTCGATGAACCGACCAAAGTCGCCCCATCCTTTGGCATGCGTTTCGCACCCACAAAATGTAAGGCCATACTTCTGGACATGTATTCACTGAACACGCCACTCACAATCCATTCGTAGTTGTGGGACATTTTACATACCCTCAAAATTGTACTAGTTCCAATTGTAGTGTGACTAATGAGGTCAACGAACGAACATCCAAGGTTCGAGTCGCGTTCGCTAATTTTAGACACCTATGGTGTCAAATCGGCATAACCCTGAATCTAAAGAGATGTAAGTACCAGACTACATTACGGGCTGTTTTGTTGTATGGTTGAGGCGTCGCCTCTTCGAGCAGCGGAACTGAGACGTATTCATGTCTTCGACAACCGTTTTCTCAGAACCATAGCCTATGTAGATTGATGTCCGCGAATCCGCAAATTAGAAAGTGAGTGTTCGGCTGTGCAACGAAGACTTCCATCGAACGATGTGTCCAGCACCATAAGCCGCGTTGGTTAGGTTATGTATTGAAAATGCCAAAGGGAGTGCTGTTTTCCGTGCCTAATTCAAAGTGGTGGAAGCAGAGGTGGCCACTCTTTGCAACGGCAGAGGGGAATGAAAAGAAAACATCCAGCTGTAGCACCCTTTCGGTGCCTAAATGCCATGCCACCCGAAAGAAGCACGAGGGCTGGGATACTCCCAGTTTGCCAAAGCCTAGAATGAAGATTACGAAAAGTATGAGTGCTTTCGGTGCAACTCGCCTTCCAGGACGGGGACCGCTGCGCCTGGTTGGAGGCGCTGCAAGATATGGCTGCTAATCGATGTCAGTGGCATTCTTGTTTTCAGTTTCTATCTAGATTACCTGAATAAGTGTCTGGAGGTGCAAGCACCTCGGAATGATTGCGGCAGGCTAGCACTAAATCCCTTCCCCGTTCACTTGTATTCTTTCTTTTCACAAGAGGGCTTTCAAATAAATCATGGTTGTATGGCAGCGAAGCATCAGTGCTGAACACAGATGTTATGCTCTCAATGATGACGATAATGTGAGTCATTTTCGCAGAACAGAGGTGCCCATTTTCTGCCGTCTGGTGTTGAATGTCACCTACATCACGCTGGAGATCTGTACCACCTTCAGATATAAGGATTCCTCTCCATCGTTCCAAGTCGCCGGCAAACATTAGCCAATTAGGGGTTATATTGGCCGCTAGATGATCAACAGATGAATAGTAAGGGACCAAGTACCGGTCATCGTGGCTACCTGCTGATCGCCACTCTTCAGGAGAAGAGTGCCCCATTCAACCGTACTTCCCACGGCCATCTCCACAAATCAGTAGTCCGAGGTGGATCAGTGGTTAGAATGCGAATTTACTGACCGGAAGGTCTGTGGTTCGAACCTGACCTCTGCATCTCGACCTCCCCTGTCTAGGCTTTGGCAACCTGGCAGTATCCTAGCCCTCGTGCTTCCTTCGGGTGGCATGGCAGTTAGGCACCGAAAGGGCGCTGCAGCTGAACGTAGTTCAATTGACGGGATGCGCATTGATTTCATATCTTTTGAGGCAGCGTGGCGGGTAAACGTGATTGAACCGACAGAAGGCTTCAGCAAAATAAAAAAGTGCAACATTTGGAGTTCCAGTGCCAAAGCCGAGGACTTGCGGGCGACGACCGAGTAGGTGACAAACGAGCGCCCATATATTCATTCACGTTGCACGGGCAGAACACCTCGTCGATAGATGTGAGTCTCAATTTCCTTCTTGATGAGTTCTCCGAACAACTTAAGCAAGACCGCTGTTGAACACACTGGGAGATAATCTTGCGGATCAGTCCTGGATCCTGTCTCGCTAAACAGTTTGCCGGACCACGTTTTCATTATCGCGGTAGATTTCGCAGCCTACTGACATCTAAAACAGGCAAGGCATCGGGTCTGTGATGATTGCCACTCCCCTTAGTATCAGAAAATAAAACGCTTCTTGGGATCGTCTAGTTTGCGCCTGATGTTGATATGTATGATTCCCATGCACCTCTAGGCTGAAATAGAAACGGTCAACGAGTTATCTTCTGCCTCCAAAATACCCCTGAAGATATCTGATGCTGAGTTTAGTTTCACCTCTCCGGAACCCTTTTTGATTGAACCGACCGACCTTCCTATCTTCTTCCGATCCTTCAGATATCTATCTGACCGGATCGCGTGACTCCTCCCATCTACTTACAGGATCGTTAGAGAGGGCGTTTTTGGACTTCAGAACGGTCGTTGAGGTACGGCATTAGATTTCTTCTGCCTCTGGGAATCCCCTAATCTTGTGAGTACATTCAGAGTCTGCTATGTTGACCACTGGCAAGTCCGTAATTTTGTGAAAAGATTCAGCCATCGGCATGTATCTCAGCAAGTGGTGCTTTATTTGATTTGAGGACCTTCGAAAGCATTAGGCAAGGTCTATGGAGTGCGGGGATTTCTAACATCTGGCGGTCACCCCATTACAGGAAGTTGTAGGTCCTATTTAAGCAGTTAACAAGTGGTAATCTGCCGCCGCTGCATACGAGCATGATGGTGGTTGTCAGGCATTCGGGCCCTTGAAACTTCTGTTGGCCCCATCTACCTTCACTTCCGTGATTTCCTACGCTGCCTTCGTCTATGATTATGAAAACCTTCTCGAAATCGAAATATGCAGTCCGGGTAACGATGAAGTCCAAGGCCGCGGTTGGCTTTGAAGTGGACGGCCTAATTGGTGCTAGTCGCTTACCAACGCGGATGAACGCGTTTCAAAGGCCGAATCGGTGTTAGTTGCATTCTTGGCTGACAATCTTATGTACGGACGCCATCATACTGCACCCGGTGTACAGGAATCACAGCTGTCCAGTAAGTTTAACACCAGATTATCATGCACTTTTCCCCCATGGCTATGCAGAAATGATGTCTGTCACAACCATCAAGCAGCAAGGTCAGGCAAGAATCAACCATTTAGCTACACCTCTTGTGCAGTGTTCCATTATTCATCTAGAATTGGTTGCCTTCGTCAATCTTCTGAAGCTGTTTTCTATGATTCGATCCCCGTCGTATGTGCTACAGCCGCAAAAATATCTTCACGATCAAAATTGGGCGAGATGACTCAGTGGTTAGAGCGCGAATTTACTGATCGGAAGGTCCGTGGTTCGAACCCGACCTCTGCCTCTCGACTTCCCCCGTCTAGGCTTGGGCAACCTGGCAGTATCCCAGCCCTCGTGCTTCCTTCGGGTGGCATCGCGGTTAGGCACCGAAAGGGTGTTACAGCTGAACGATTTTTTTTATGGCTGCCACGAGGATTAGTCTATTTTGGAAGCATTGCGACAGTTACTGGGATACTAGGTGAGTAAACGCCCCCTCGGATGCTGAAAACTTATGTTAGGCATCACGAGTCGATTGAATGCGAAAAAGCTGGTTAACCGATCGCAATTCCCACTGGACTTTCCACAGGTGATATCGCTCGAAGCCCCAGTTCTCGTGTTTGAGTCGCCCACAATCATCAGGATATCGCGGTTGGGTGTACAGCCGGTCACTCTTTGTAGCTCATCGTAGAAACTGCCGCTGAAGGAGAGGCCTGACAAAGGAGTGAGAGCGTAAGTACAACGCCCGGTTCACTACAGAGCCTTCAAAACGAGCTGTTGTAATTCCTCAATACTGGCTCCAAAGAGAATAAGGTGTGGTGGGCGCGTTTGCTAAGGGCAAGAGCCACATCGTACAGAAAATAGTTATCATTTGGACAGCTGTGTTCCGATCAGTAGGAAGTTCTATCCCTGGTACCCTATGAACAGAAACCAGGAACGCGTGTCCCTGAAAGGTACGCAATGTCAGCTTGGTAGCCAGAGACTTCGTACGGTGAAACTCTGGCTTTAGGCGGAGTATGGCCATTCCAGTAGCGTATATGCACTGCGCTACTGATTTTGTGGGGAAATGACAGTTCCGGATTGCACATTTGTCCTCAGAGGAAGTATAGCGTACCGGGAACGACGTAGCATGGAGAGCTAAGGATCTGCGATATAGTCATGAAGCTACACAGGGAGTTGCGTAAGAGCGAGGAGTCAAGCTCCACACGACTTTCGTTCGAAGGTGCAACTCTAGCCTTAGCATAACCAAGCGCAGAATGCAAGGTAGCAGGAAGGGGTGGGGAACAGAACCATTGGAAGACCCTGGAAGATGGGTGGATTTTATCAGCCCATTCCGTCAGATCTAGCGTTTGTTCGAGACCGCTTCTCTAGCCCCTACACATCCAAATGCGACCCACATGGCAGCCACATGGTTCGTAAGCCAATTCGGTAGGACTAAGTACTGACCGGGAGTTCATGTTCTCGTGGTAGAAGGTGAAGCCCTCTATGGCGATGGGAACGGTCAGCACTAGCCAAGAAACTAATCGAAGCCAAACAAGAAAACCCAGCGCAAGATGTATCTGCACCAGAAAAGGCCAACGACTCCACGAGAGCGGTAAACACTGTCCGACAGGGAACAACAGACTGTAGCCCACCGTCACGTCGTCGTTAGTCTCCCGGATCCTACCTCAGCTACTTCACAAAAAGGACCAAACAATGACGTTGGAAACCTACCCCACTGCTTTCAGGGAACGCTTATCGCTGGTGAAAAACCTAACTGCAACCCTATCACGTGTGGACTATATTTCTCCAGGATGGCACGCACGAGGAAGCAACACAACATCCACGACCCATAAAGGTTGCTGAGGCCACCACTGAGGAGGCAAAAGCCGTGTTCAACGCACTCTTCGATTCGAAGGGTAGCGCATTCGTACTCTACGAGATGTTTCGCCCTGAGACAATGCAACTCCGAGACGCCCTAGAGTTGATCCGGGAACGACGAACCAATGGTGAAGCTTATCTGTTTACACAGGGTTTTCAGGTGATGCGCCGGAGGCTGAGAGTTTGCTGGGCACCCCTTTCACTAGTTCTACCAGTCACGACAGTGCGGGTCCGGGAAACCCGCTCCCGGCTTTACACACGGAACAGCCAACACGCTCAGACGTTTGTTCATGTCCTCAAACATCAGGAGCATGGTGAACAAAAGATACGAGTCTAAGTTGGTGATACTGTCCTTCCCATCGACCACTACAACAGCAGACACGTGGCTGACGAGTAGAATAAACGACACAGAGACTGTTATCGTTCCGATGTAATCGCCCCTAGCAGCACAACTCGGTTATTAGTCGGTTATATGACGTATACGGTGTTAAGCCGTAATAACGCGGTAGAATAGGTCTAATAACAGCGAATTACGGTAATATGGTGGTTACTTCACCATTATTTAACGTTGAAATGCGGTCTAATGACGGTCATTTAACAGTCCAATAACCGGAAAACGGTTGTGGCTGGAGATTTGCAACCATGACGACCAATACTTCTAACACCTCAGCAGGACCTAAATCACCTGCCTGAATGGCCACGAGTTGCGTAACTCCCTATTAATCCAGGCAAACGCATCGAATCGTTATAGATCTATACATCTATAGATGCGCATTTATATATGCGCATATATATATATATATATATAAT
>SJOL01006088.1:153277-164413 GCA_004794785.1 Opisthorchis felineus
TCAGCTATCCCTCCAACCCATTCTTGCTTAAGTAGGCTTCCCTGAGTTATAAGCTTGCGAGCACCATTCCAGCGAGACTTACTACTACCTAAATCAAATTAAACAATGCCATCACTCCCATCCTCCTCGGAGCGGTTGCTAGACCCTGATTCCCCATCATCCTTCCTCCCTTTGTATCCAAAGAAGCGCCTTGCAGGCAGAAGGCCCAGCACTCAACCCCATCACTCCTCAAGGCCGGTCGATAGAGTACCCCAATCAATTTCAGACTGCTCAGTTGTACTAACTGAAATTTCCCTTCCTGCCTCACTCAGTAGCTATCTTCCCTCCTCTTTACCAAATGACCTGGCAAATCTCAATGCTGGTGTGCATAAGATGGAGAGCGAACTAATATCCTACCGCAGCATGCAACCACTTGTCTGCCTTCTAACCCTTGATGCAACGTGCGATCCATCGTATCTTGCAAAAGCCTCCGAGATTAGTCGGCGTATAGAATGCCGTAAACAGGTCTTAATATACAATGCTCCCGATCGCATCCCGGTGGAACCCACAAAAGCTGCCATCCTGACAGCATGTAACATGCATGAGACAATGTGCACAGCTCGACGGCTGCAGAAGCCGAAACCATCCTTGCGTTGCCCAGTGCTAATGCAATTTAGAGACGAAAACAATGCAACGCGCCTGTTAACATCCCAGGCCCATCTGTCCTCTACCAAAACACTCCAGACCGTAAAGGTCAGAGCTGCCCGCACTCGACTACAAAGACAGCTCACAAGGAATTCACTCCCCAAACCTCTGGAGGCGAATACCGGTAACCATCAGACGGATCCAGCATTCCAAACCGTCAAAGTCAAAGCTGCTGATACCCGTCTGCAAAGGTAGCTCCCGGAAAATCTACTCTTCAAACCTCTAGAGTCCGCCACTGATGACTACCAGACAGACCACTCTTCCCTTTACCAATGTGCACCAGTCAATACTCCCTGTGTGACTCAATTGCAGACTTCCCACGAAACCAACCCCTTGGAAAACTACAAAGGCCATATCGCCGTTGACACATGTGCGCATAGCAGCCATGGAACTCCAATTTCAAACAGCAGCTTACTTAGTATACCAACTGTTCCCGTCTCCTCTACAGTCGCCTCAAGTTCGGGTGGGCTCGAAGCCGTCCCCGACAACAATGTAGCCAGTTCTAAACTGGTCGAACTTCCAGCTTCCCTTCCAAGTTCCGGAAGAAACGTGCTACCCCAAAAATCTCCTTGCTCAAGCACTGATCCCCTCCCTGACCTTCATAATCCTGGAATAGCTTCTCGCCTAAGCTTGCTAGACTGTGATGCTGACTTGTGTCCAGGTGACACACAAACCTTCAGCTCCGCATCTCATGCTGACGACCATGAGCCCTCCACTTCTACTATTGGACACCTACCTATGCAGCCTCTGATCCCAACCGCGCCAACAAAATTCACCGCTGATATGACAGGTGCGGTATCTCACCAGCCCTTAGCTGGCGCTGCAATCGTAAGTGAAAGCACAGTCTCTTGCCCCAGACCCCCTGACCTAATGACACTCCGCTTCTCGCCACCAAAGCGCTTCCTTGGGCTCGCACATCTGCTGTCAAAGCCTCCTAACATAACGCCTCCTCCCACACTAGCTACGCGAGGTCCTGCTCTTCGCCCTTCATCTACAAACCTGACCATACCCCGCATGGTACATAACTACACCTGTGGTCCCCTACACCATGCAAACCTGGTCCTTGGCAGGGCCCCTAACCCACAAACGCCTTTACTTAGTCTTAGTCCCTATCGAGCTCCGCCCCCTGGCAACCCGCATATTATTTGCCTGGGATCCCTTTTCGGCAACTACCTACTCCACCAGAGCCCCCGCCCCTTCACAAGCCGCGTACAGCTCCACCTCTACGACCTTCAACTGTATGTCGTCTTCCCATTCCAAAGCCCTCTCCACTACAACCAACGCAGAGGATTCCTGTTCACCCCCAACGCAGCCCGCTTCTCTCAGAGAGTTTGAATAAACCACTAGCTTACTCGCTGCACCCTGTCCCCTCCCCTTATCTTGCATCTCTTACCATAAACCTCTTATATCCTATCCTCCAATCAGCCCAGTTTGGCTACCCGTACCCTCCGGCCCCTCCCACAATTCGGTGCTGAAGGCACTACAAGACAGATTCTCCTGCCCTTTTAGTGCCCCTGTCGCACCCTATCATTTCCTCGTACTTGAACACTGCACCCACCCATCAATCTCGCGTGACCTAAATCCCGCTATTACTGTTCAACTGTCACCATCCTGTGGTGCTATTGATTGCACTGTTACAAGAGATTACTCGACCCAGCCTTTAATTCTTTGTCCACGGAGACCCACGGCCTGCACCACCACCCAGTCGCTGTCTCCGTACCAATCACGGTTCGTCCCAGCACTTTATCCTCACACATCTTTAATTGCTCCTACCGCACTCACCAATTCTAGAACTCCCGCTTCCCTTGTCCCTATTCCATTCCATACTGACCTCCATGGGCTTACCAACTTTTTACTAGCCACCCCACCCACCTCCTATGATCCCACTAGTAATACTTCCGTCCTTCTAATCAACACCCGCTCTCTTACCTAAATTGCACTACATCCAAGCTATCTCCACTATAGCTTGTCCAACCTTCATATGCATCACTGAGACGTGGCTCTCTCCTAGCACGCCTGAGGCCCTTATTTCCATTCCGGGATGCACTATCTTCCGTTCCGATATTTCCCACCGCCGTGGTGGTGGTTGCCTCATATACTCCAAAACGGAAATGGAGGTCTCCCTCATTCACGATCTACTGCTGGCGGACACTTCAGACTCTCTTTGGCTTTCTGCCTGGCCGGCTAACCCGCCGTTCATCCTCGGGTGTTTATACATGCCCCCTCCACACTCAGCTAGCTCGACTAACCAACTATCCACGCTTCTTTCCCATACCCAAGCTCTACCTCACCCAAACAAATTAATCGTTGGTGATCTCAACCTTCCTGAGAGCTCCTGGTGTGAACAAAAATCCCCTTTGCGCTTTTCGCCTCTGCTTGCCCAACTTGATGTCGAAGGCTGGTCCCAGCTCCTAAGGCAACCAACAGGCGGTCCCCATACCCCGGACATTGCTCTTGTCCATGGTGATCTGTGTCCCACCGCTGCAGTTGGCCCGAAGTTCCCTGACAGCGACCATCGTATTGTCACCTGCAGCTGGACAAGTACTCAACCTTCTCCTCCCCCTCCCCCCTTAAGCTCATTCTCCCTTTCCCCTAGCATCCTTGAAGTCTTTGCAGTCTCGTTGCGCCACAAAACCTGGGATGAGTACTTTCTCTCTCTTGACAAGCAAAGCGTGGCCAACATTTTTTACGGCAATGTACCTTCATCACTATGTCTAGTTGCCCCAACAAGAGCTTCCTATGTCTCTGGTTGTCGCTCAGCCAGACGATTATCCGCTCTAGGCCATAAACTTAAGAAGTATCGTAGGCTCTTCCTCGAATCACATGATCTCTCACTCCTTATTCTAATCAACAAACTCATGACTGAGATTACCAAGGCCAAAATAGCTCTTGAAAAGCGGGAGGAATCTACCGCTGTAGCCCATTCTCTTCAATCTAAGATGCTGGGGCGCCTCTTTCACAAGCGCTGCTTCTCTAATTCACCTGCAATTCCAAATATTGTGGCCACTGATGGGAAGCCTCTTTCCGACCCTGCTGATATTGTAGAATCCCTAAACTCTTACTTCGCCAGCTGCTACGTTCCCTCCGCATCAACCCTATCTACTCATTGCTGCACTCCTGGCTCCGAAGCGACCACATCCGTTGACGGGACAAGCCCCACCCTCTGCACACTCTCAGTTACTTTGTCTGACTTAACATCCTCACTCGTCCGCCTTAGAGACTCCAGTTTCCCAGGCACTGACGGTATCCCTTCGCTCATCCCAAAAGCTGGTGGCCCGGAATTCCCACCCTCATCCTTAAGCTCTTCAATATCTCCCTAATTACCGGCACAGTTCCAAGTCAGTGGAAGCACTCTACCATTGTACCGCACTATAAGTCAGGCCCACGAACTACTCCATCTAGCTATCGTGGCATCCACCATACCTGCTTTCTCTCCCGTACCCTTGAGCGCCTAATCAAAGTCCCCGTCATGGATTACCTGCTCACCACCAAGACCCTTAACAATCGGCAGTATGGGTTTATAACACGGCGGTCAGCTAACACATGTCAGGTTGATTTCTTTAATCGTACTTCGTCCGCCTACTATGCCGGGCTGTGTATTATCCTCATCTATCCTGATATTCGCAAGGCGTTTGACGAAGTCCCCCACGATGCACTCCTTAACAAATTACGATCTACGGGGATTCGTGGCCCGCTACTGGGATGGTTCACTTCTTATCTCACTGGGAGAACCCAGGTCACCAAAATCGGGGATCTCTCCTCATCACCTCTTCCCATCACCAGTGGAGTTATTCAGGGCAGCGTGCTTGGCCCCCTACTCTTCTTACTATACATTAATAATGTCACTGATTCGATCACCTATGGTTCCTCTTTTTTGTTCGCCGATGATATTCAGATAGCCTACACGTTTAAGGCCAGTGACTCTGTTTCCACTCTTGCTAACATTCAGTATGATCTGAATTCCCTATCCCTCTGGTCCTCTAATTCCTGTCTTTCTTTCGCCGTTCCAAAATGCCAAGCTCTGTCACATCGATTCCAGATTCCTCTTGGGATGCTTATTCTAAATGGACTCTCGATTCCTACTCTTCCCGAAGTGAGAGACCTAGGTCTTAGGTATTCCTGCGCGTTTGGTTTTTCCCAACATGCTTAGTACAGAGTGGCTAAAGCCCGCAAGCAGTGCGCCTTCATCCGCCGATCCTTCCACAATAAGTCATGTTTAATTGCCATCTTTAAGCAGTTTGTAAGACCCATTCTTGAATTCAGCCCTGAATTCGCTTCACAGTATTCGCGGGCATGCCGGAATGCTGTGGAAAACGTGCAGTGCTCGTTCACTAAAACTTGTTTCCGGCGTCATCCACACTGCCGTATCGTCTTCGCTGTTTGTCACTTGGGTTGGATCCTTTATGGCTTAGGCGCATTAGGTTGAACCTAGGCCTTCTGCATCGCCCAATCTACCGACGGGCTTACATAACTGACTGCCGTCCTGAATTTTCTTCCTGCCCTCCCTACAATATGCGCAACTCTGGATTTTTGCTCCCATTGTCGACCTGTCTTTAGACAAAACGTTTTCCTTTGCCCGTATTCCAAACTATGGAACAGGCTCCCCTCCCATATCCGCACTACATCATCTCATGTAGGCTTTCGGAGGACTCTATATTCTTACCTTTCCATTGAGGGAGCCGAGCGTATTTTTGCGCCACAGCTTACACTAGACATGTTCTTTGAAACAGGCCCTAAGCCCTTCTTACCTGCGCTCTCACCCCAACTGTCCTACTACTTGGTCCTAGCATGTACATTCTCCAGCATGAACCCCTTAACGTTAAACCACGAGTGAGGCAACTACCCTCCCAAGTGTTCTTGTCCATAAATCACCATATTAGCTATCTCTTATGCAGACGCTCACCTCCTGGGACTACATATGCACCTGCCCTCTGAAGCGTAGTTGTGTTGCAGAGAGTGTCTTGCGCCTGTCCTCGCAATTGTTCCCATGCCCGCCTTCACTGACCTCGTTGTATTTTATTACCTCCGGCTTTAAGCTCCTATGCCTAGCCAACTTATTCCTAGTTCTTTCAAGCTTGGTCCCGTCCCTGAATAACTCTGTCAGCTCCATCTAATGTCTTGGTTTATAGGTCAGCCAACAAAATATACTCTTTCCTGGGTTCATGTAGCTTGCTGTCATCCGCTTTTAGATTTTTTTGTACTTGGTTTATAGGTCAGCCAACAAAATATACTCTTTCCTGGGTTCATGTACCTTGCTGTCATCCGCTTTTAGATTTTTTTCCATTGGACAACTTTTTACCTGATGCCTCTTTGCACACACCAGACGCTACAGCTCTCATCCTATTCCTTCCTCATTCCCCCTCTTCCCAAGCTTCAAACTTTGACTGTAATTGCTCAAACGCCCCGTGCAACCGCTGTTTATTCGATTTGGCTTGTCTGCGGTCTACACTGACATGGCCCTCCAAATGAACCGAAATTACCGATGACTCTACATTGGCTTGACTCTACTTCTGTCCATCTCCTCTTCTAACCAAGATCAAGCTGCCACGAAAGTGCGTATCCCCTGTCCGATTGCGACAACCTTGACGACCGCTATGGGGCTGTCCAGAAACCGAAGTATGTCAGTGCAATGATGGCATGGCACTGCCATACCCAGTCTGGTGGCGCTCCCGCAACTACTTTCTTCAGAATCTCGACCGCAGCCTCTCGCCCACTCGAGCCTGTAATCGCAACCACAAACAAATTTTTCACCTAGCCCCAACCGCCTCGTTCTAAACCGCTGAACATGTCGTTCGGACTTAACCAACCTAGATTCCTGCCGCAATTTCGGTTTGCCTTTCCCAAACGTTCAATTTCATTTACGGTGCTCGATTGGCCCTATGTATTTGCACCATCTTCCCATCAAGACTGCTCTTCACACCTGACCTCTCTGCAACAGTGACACCAGTGAGTCTACTCGGTTCCAATTTAAACCATATTTTTGAGACAAAACTTGCCATTTGTATCCAGATCGAATTCTTCAATCTCCGTCTACATTTTTGCATTTGGTAACCCTAGCCATTTACTTGACCGCCCAAGGTCACTCATGGCCTGCAACGGTTTTCAGTTTTAGTTCAGGTCAGGAGGCTTCATCTTTGAACTCGTCGTACCTCATGCCTACTGTCCACTGTTTTTTTAATTCCCGCAACTGTGGCGACTTTTCACGTAATAAGCATGCCCGTTGTGTTGTTACCTGCCGCGCTCATGTTGTAATGGCCCGATCATGCCTCAGTCGGCATGCCTGTACAAGTTGGGAAATAAACCTATTATTACTATTATTATTAATCCAACTACAGGTGGCGGTCTTTTACGCTCTTACTTGTTGTACTTCTGCTATCCCACGCTTGAAAAATACGCAACCACCTGTGGCGAATTATATATTCTTATTTATTGGCTGCATCTTTAAAAACTCCAGTTCTCGTTTTACCGCAGCCGTTTTCATTCAACAGGGTTCCGAAAGGAAGAATGTACAATTAGTTACACATCTTGGGCAAAATTGTTCAACTGTCCTGCTTTTATAAGGGCAAACTTACTACTTGCTGAATTAGCAACGTTGTCGATAATGAAAAATCAGTACGTATACCGATTTTGTGACGTCCAGGTTCGGTGACCATACGCATTATTGGACGTAGCGAAGTTTAACTTAAAGAGATGTGTATACAAGGCATTCGTAAGCCACAGTGGTATGGATTTGGTTCCCGGAATTCAGGAACCTCATGCGTCTTCAAAATGTCACCCACGGATGCAGCCGTAGTGACGATCTAGTGAGCAAGCGGGTACACAGCTCCAAATCTGCTCCTTTAGAGCACTAAATTTCAACTTCACTTCACGTCTGCTTGCCGCCATTTATATCCTGTAGCGTATTAGAAACAATAGACCCGGCGTCCTCAACATAACGTATTGCCACCAATCTTTACTCGGACGACCTAACCTAGACTATGCGAAAACTTGGGCGCCTATGATAGACCTCCCGATGCGACACAACTGTTTCTGCTAGTGGCGATGGTGATCCGACGGGATATTGTACGGTTAACTTTATCCCATTGCTCAACGAACAAATATCCTTCAGCCTACATCCACCTATCATATATCGCTAGAGTTCCACCACTTTCGTTTTTGTCCTCTAAGTCGTCGACTGGTCCTGACTGCCAATCACCACTTTACCCATTGCCCTTTGCCTTCCCGTCCACACTTGCTCCTCTTGGTCAGTCTTACCGTCCCCTACCCATCCCTAAACATTCACCAAATCTTTCTGTACCATATCCAACACCTCCGCAATCACCGTCCCCGACGGTACTAAAAACACTCGGTTGAGAACTCTCTCTAAACTGCATGACATCCTCCCAAACCACCCTCTAACTTCATGCTGAACCTCATACTCCACCTTCTTCCTGGGTTCAGAACTACTTTTCCTTCTTTCACTGCTCCACTCACATCGTTGAATACACCTCAGTCGACCAAGAACACAAGTGCAGTTAACCCTACTTAATGTATCACCACTTTTTCTCCCCGAATTCCCACAGTGCCAAAACACCTCGGGAGCGATTTTAGACACTTTCCAATAAGAACGGTTAGTCTGCTATTGAAACCATCAATAATTTCAACAACATTTACGAAAAAACTGGAAAAAAACCAGCTTTCGTCAAAAGCCTGCTTCGCTGGCTTATGCCTGCCCGGTTGTGGCATGTATCACAAGGAGTCCTCCTATGAATCTAAACATCTGTTATAGCACAGTAAAAAATGCTGTCTCATGTGTACTTTGACAGAGTTATACAAAATGCACGCTGCGTGCCGCTCCTGGCGCAGTTCCTTTCCCAAAGCTTTTATGCTTTTTTCTAGGTTGCCCCATCCACCGAACGTGCAACCCGACCAGGCACCTCACGTTTTTTCCTGTCGCTTGCCCGTGCAAGCTTTGAACTACTACTTCATTTAGACTCACCCAACTTACACGTTTAGTTAGCTCCTAGCTTTGTGCAGCAAGTAATATCAGAAAGCCAAGATTGTGGACTCAGTCGTCGCCCAGGACTCCGACAGCCAAAGCCACAAGCCTTACCACAACAAGCCGGATAGTCCTTCGCACACCCAGTTGGCGACGCAGATCGCGGGCAACTCGGGGGTCCACACAAACGCGAAAGAAAGGGCGACTGCAGCCAAGTAAGCCGCATAAGATTCGCGAAATCAGAAAGCTACTGACTGGCTTCAAGGTGCAGTTCTCTGCGAAAACGGGCCTCATGGGAGCGCCACCAAAAAAACTACCTCTCGGTGCTGCAACCCAGCGTTCAAGGCCCCACAGAGACACCTTTCCGATCAACCCGCGCAACAATGCCCAAGAAAGCAAACAGACGCAAGTTTGCCCCAATTGCTTAAACGACAGCAAACCTGGTCGTCCAAGAGGCGGTACTGAAAGAGCTACAAGTAGCAGCTGCCGAAATTTTCGCCCACGGGGGAAAAACTCCGTCCCCCAAAGATAACAGGCCCGCACAAATTGGGCTCTCACGAGGCCAAACAAACCCTGCACATAAAAAGCAGCCCTCGAAACTGCCAAGACGGGAAGCAAACCAGTATGCCGCAGAGGTCCCTTCGAATCCTTGGACTCAAACCCGACGTACAACTATTAAGTCTGCTGTCCTCTCTGGCTACACACCTCTCGGCTCCTCACCTTCGAAGGCAGCAGAGACAGTGTTCAAATGCTTGTCCACTAACTGCCTCAGCCTTTTCAACAAACTTTGCGATAGTTAACGTCAGTTTACCTTGAACAGCCGTCCATAATCGCAATAACTGAGACCTGGCTCACACCAGATGTCTCTGACGCGGAGATTTCGGTAGACGGCTACTCTGTTTTTAGAGCTGACTCAAAACGGTGGGGTTGCTTTGTACCTACATGCGGCCCTGCCTATCCCTCTGTCCTCTCTGATACCACTCCTACACCTTTTTGTGATACACTGTGGATTTAAATCCCGCTGCGCGTGCCCGATTTTCGCCTTCTCGGTGTGGTCTACCGTTGCCCCCGAGTCCTCCGAAAGATGACCAATTTATCTTGCGAACCCTTGAGCAACTCTCCTCCAGGAATCACTTCACTCATCTCTTGCTGGTAGGTGACTTCAATGCTCCAAAGGCCTCCTGGATGAAGCTCCAGCACGTCGGATCAAGTGTATTTTTGTTAGCGGCGCTGACCAAAGTCGTTCAACAGAGCGCTTGGACTCAACATGTCGTTGCACCCACCAGATATCGCGCAGGCCGACAACCATCCCTCTTGGATTTGGTCATCACCAAAGAAAGACACTTCATCGATCAGGTGACAATTAACGCTCCACTGGGACATAGTGACCACTGTGTGCTGACCTTTGAGTTGATCATAATAATAATAGTGCTTATTCTCAACTGGTGGGTGGCATACCGTCAGGCATGATCATACTATTACAGTCAAAATAAAAGTATCACTGAAGGGTCGTGAGTACAGGGGACTGCGTAGAAAAGGGGCAGCGTCATAACCGGTGAGCATAATACGATATGATAATAATAGGTTTCATTTCCCGATGTGTAGATAGCATGCTGATGGAGGCATGGTCGAGTTGTTACAACCAGATCGCGGCAGGCGACAACACAACGGTCATGTTTATTAAGTGAAAAGTCACCACACATGTAGGAACGGAGAAAAAACGAGGACAATGAGCGTGAGGTACGACTAGTTCAAAGATGAACCGCCTGACCTGAACTAAAACTGGAAACCGTTGCTGGCCATTAGTGGCCTTGGGCGGTCGAGTAATTGGCTAGGGTCAAAAAAGCACAAATGGAGATGAAGATTGAGGGATCTGATTTGTAATGCGGAACCGCTGTATATCAGAAATCCGCCAAGGGTACATACGAAAACAGGTCACCATTGTGGACGTCGCCCGGAAAAACAGAAATGTGCTGGTTACACACAAGAGACATCGCTGCAGAAACAAGCTGTCAGCGTTCTTTTTGGGGGACGGGAACGGGGAACCCACGAGTGACACAATAGTGGCATCTGACGTCTGCAGAGAACACTATGCAGGCTTATATTCAGCCCCAACGTCCTCGTCACATCAAACCTTGTCAAGGCGTCACTACCAACTGCCTCTAACCGACTTGGTCTTTACGGTAGAGGATATTCGTTAACTCTTGCACGAGTTCAACCCGTTCTGCGCGTTGGGGTCCGACGAAGTCCATCCAAGGATCCTAGAGGAAACGTCGTACACACTGGCAAATCATTTCTGTCTGGCGTTTTGCCAGTCGCTTGACGAAGACCACATTCTTTATTCTTGGATGGAAGCGATTGCCACGCCAATCTACAAAGCTAGTGACGGACTATCGCCCGACAGCTACAGGCCTATAAGCCTCACTGGCGTGCCGTGCAAGGTGATGGAACGCATTCTGAAGCGAGCCATCCTA
>SJOL01006088.1:171899-187567 GCA_004794785.1 Opisthorchis felineus
GTGCTGGCAAGCATACTGCCCCACGCTGAGAACTTAGACAGCAGTGCTACATCCTTTTTTCGCTTGTGCCTTTCAAGTGTACGACAGCCGCTGAACGACAAGAACAAAACCGACCCGGGAAACTTGGGCAAAAGCCTCAATCCTGTGTATCAATCCGTGAATCCGTGAATTCCCAGTTAGTATGCTACTGTTAACCGTGGCCCCTAACTGGTAACTTGTATCCATCTGCGGCTGCCTCAACCACTCCCTGAATAAGCGTTATTAAACAGTTCACAAAACTGTCTGTGGTGGGCCTCCATCCAATTTTAGCCCAAGCACTCCCAAATACATGATAATCCTACCTCCTTGGATGCCTTCCCGTTAACCGCCCGGTAGTGAGATGGCAACAAAGGCACGCACGCTTCAACCACAATTTCGGGAACCATCTATTTACACCTTTGCCCTTCCTAATCAGTCTCACGGACAGTTGCACAACTGGCTATGAATTTAGTGACGCAAAATTTGGCCAATAAAATTTACTCATTTTCGCATGTGGCCTGGCTGGTTTACATTTACCGCGAACCACCACGTTCGGCGACGGAAATGCAAATCACCGGTCTGCCACACTGTTCAGGGATTGCCCCTATTCCAGTGGAATAGGCACCAATGATGATGGTCGAATGATGTTCGGCGGAAAATGATTTCAAAACAGCTGGATTTTGAAGATGACCAGGGAATGCACGCAACGTCTTTTCATGGTTAGAGGACCAAGAAAACTGATTGGCGGAGATGACACCAAACAAGCGACTTACATGTTTAGCAAAATTAGGAATAAAACGAGAATATTATTGAAATGCTCCTTGAACAGAACTCACTTCTTGTAGACAAGTTGGTGATGGCACATTTACTAAACGAGATCGACGGCTTGTGTCTAGTTTAAAACCAATCCCACCCACAATGTAGCCAAGACATTAAAGTGATGAAACTGCAAAAGTGCATTTACCAGGAGGAGTGGCTACATTGAACTCACAAAATCGCTATAGTAAAGACAATAGACGCATATCATGGATAGCTTTATCAGCAGCGTACACTATGACATCATCTTTGTACACCTCAAAGCCCTCCAAATCTTTTGCAATAGTATCCATTACTTGTTTAGATACAGATGGTGAAAAATTCAGACCAAGGTGAAGGAGATTGTATCGGTATAACCCAAAAAGTGTGTTGATCACAGCGAGGTCACTATAGGCTTCGTCCAGTGGTATTTGAAGATAGACATCTTTTAGATCAATTTTTGGAGATATACTTGAACCTGCCAAACGATATAGTACGTCCTCGAACTTTTCTGTAGTGCATGTGCGTTGTGATACCCGCGTGGTTAAAGTTAGTGTGTAGTCTACACAAATTCTCGGGGTAACTCCATCGGCCTTTAGTGGAGTAACTATCGGAGTTGCCCAATTAGTTAATGAACTGGAGTCAGTATTCCTTTCACACATATTGGATGTAATGCTTGACGAAAAGGTTCACATAAGCCAGATGGAATAATTCGTCTTTTGAGAAATACGGGATCTTCTGCAGCTTCGGGGTACACCTTGCGTAATCGCATGCCACCTGTATCCTCAGAATATTTGACTATCAGTTGTTTGAGTTCACTTTTAGTTACAGAAGTCAGTGAGGCGATACAAGTTAGCAATGGGCGCAAAACTTTGAGTCCGATAATCAATGGTCCCGAGGTTGAAACTAAAAAATTACAATCGATAGGGGTACCTTGGGCAGTCTCACAGGAATCGTGCAACAACCAACTACAGGTACAGAATGTCCAGTGATACCGCGGATATTAACATCTGTAGGCACTATCACAACAGTGGGGTAAAATGTAGTTAGATCTGACTGTGGAATAATGGACTCAAAACTACCAGTGTCAACAATGAAATCATGGATTTGACCAGAGGCGGATATCAAATCTAAAAAAACGTGTGACGAATTTTGGGACAAAATAGATAGAGAAAGGGTAGAGATATCTTAAGTTAATGCTTTGAGATCAGCATTAGGATCAAAAGGTAAAAAGCACACTTTTTAAGACTTGCAGACAAGTTGAGTGTGTCCCATTTTCCCGCAGATAAAACACTTCGCTTGCCTGTGAGGGTATGAATACATGCAATTATTTCGTTCACAAGGTTCACATTTCCTAAATGTTTGGACTGCTGAATCAGAAATACGATCTTTCGAGTGACGTACTGATGAAGTTAGATTTTGTAAGGTTCATTTTTTAAAACCGTTCCAAATAATCTTCTACGTCTCGCGCAGTGGAATTAGCATTAAATGGTTTCATTTCGGCAGGCATGATGAATTGTTCCAGTTGCGGCGCCGAAATGTAGTAATTGAGTTAGGCACGTATATCGGCATAACCATTTGAACTAAAAATTTAGAATTCACCACCGCGTAACAAGTAGCACGTATGTATTCAAATTGACGTGTATATGACACTTGAAATATTAAAACAAGAGAATAATAAATAGAGTAATAAATAGAGCATCAATCATGTTCATCACTTTTTCCTACTTTAGTTGCATTCTGAGTTTGCTGGGCAAAGACAGCGTTACTACTTTCCATACACATTTTAAAAGATTTTCAAATTCAGCACATGAGAAAAGCGTGAAAAAAACAACTTTTCCACAAAATGTTTCACCCTCTTCATGGAGACATCACGATGAGCCATGGCGGCCACCAAAATTATGGACTCCGCTCCTGAAAAAAACCTTGTGTGCGCCTAAACAAATTTTTCCGTTACTGCCTCTGTCTGGAGAGATATTAATGCTTTGGTTGAATATCGGCAAATGATAAAACTTTGTGTCAACGTTTTCTCCCTTCAAACTGTGGTTTCAGCGAAATTTGGGGTGTGCGTCTAAGGGTCGGTCCTAGTAACGACTGGTTGCCATCAAACCGGTGAAGCATCCTCAGCGAACATTCCCAAACCTAAGTTAAGATATCAATTAAGCCTTTACAACTGCAAAATTCGTCACTGTAATTGGCTTGACCAGTTCAAGGGCAGCTCTGCGCAGCTCGGCCGGTTAGTTGCGTGTTTTGTAGCAGCGGGAACTTGTTCGGTGTCCGGCGGTAGACCGAAGCTTACTTTGTATAAATTCTTCCACGGCTGATACAGCACAGCGGACGTTATATTTCCGCCCCATGGGGTGCAAGATCTGATAATGTTGTAATTGGCTCAGTGATTCTGCTTTTTATTGGCCGGCACACTTCAGCCTGCTGACGACGACATCGAGATACCGCTTTCCACGTTTGTGGACACGCATTGTATGCGCGGAAGTCCAGAAAGAGCAGGACTTGCTCAGCCGTCATTGCATCGGATTACAGCCTTCAGAAAACTCCAGGTTTCTAACACCAGTGAGGAGGCCGTCGGAGTAGGATTCCAAAAACCCTGCCTCGCAACTTGCTATCTGCTTGAACCAGGTGGTATGGGTTTCAGAGTTGAAAGAACGTTGAGCTTTCGAACACAGATTTGGTCGCCAAAAGCTTCATCCATATTTGTTTGCCGGTTAACTACACGTAACCCAGTCTTGTTTTTGGCAGCCGATCTACAAGTAAGCTAATATTCCGGGCTTGCAAGCATCGTGGTTTGCGTGGCACAGGACCGGTACAAATTACAAACATAAGGCAGATTCTAATAGGACTTTTGGTGTGGCCTGCGGAGACCAGTGGTCTACATCGGGTCAAACTTATCAGCATTATGTTGCATTGGGTGCGCCATTGACTCAGGCTAATCTTCGTCAAAAATCGGTGGAAGCCATTGGCGCTAAAGGAACAAAAAATTCGACTTATACTCTCAACACATTAAAATGTTTCTTCAATTTCATTTCAAGTGGAAAATAATTTTGACGGGACTGTGTCTACTTAACAGCCTAGCTATCATAGCTTTCGAAAAAACTCAGAACGATGGGGCATGAGGCACGACTAGTTCAATAATGAAACCAGTTGACCTATACTAAAACTGGAAAACCATTGGCGGTCCTAAGCGAGTTTGAGCGTTTTAGTAAACGGCCAGGATCACGAAAAGCACAAGTAGAGATGAGGGGATGGAGAAATTTCATGTGGAGACAAACGGTAAGATTTGTTCCAAAAGCATGGTTTACATTGAAACTGGGTAGATTCACTGACGTCACTGTTTTGGAGGAAAGTAGGGTGCATAAGATATCCGCCAGGCTAAGTAGTGGTAATGCATAGGGCAATCGAGCATCGTAAGTAGATTCGTCGAACCTGTGGAAGAGGCTCACTGACATCGCAAAACCAGTATGTTTAGTTCCGAACAAGGGGCTCAGCTAGTTAGATCGAACTCGTCCCGGGGGCGGCTGTAGTCAGGTAACAAACGTTTTCATATTTGCAGGCTAAGTATCTGATGGGTGAGAGGGCACAGTCCAGAGTACGAAGGGAAGAGTTGCGGGCGTACCATCAAACTGGGTGTGGCAGTGCCGTGCCATGATTGCACTGACACTTCGGTTTCTGGACATCCTCGTAATGGCCGTCATGCTCGAGATGATCGGACTGAAAATGTGTAGTTCTGTGCGCAGCGGGATGTTTCCGGTTGGCCATTGAGGTTTTTTGGGGTAAAATGAAGCCGGTACAGGATGATAGACAGTTTTGTTTCGGTTGGAAGACCGTTTAGATGCAAAGAAAAAATCAGATGAAGCTGATACGGACCATACACGGCGTTCGAGGACGGGAATGATGAAAGAAGCGGACAAGATCAGTAAGGCCTGATGAGTTCGAGTAGGTAGCAGATAGGATGGAGTCCATCAAAAGACCAAATAATGACTTAACCTCTATCACACTTATGGTGGCGACAACGAGTAGCTAAATAAAACAGGATAGGGATGACTTTATGCTCGGTAGCTTAGCAATCAAGGACAGGTTAAGTGTTGCAGTATGATGCTAGTATAGTACAAGTGGCACAGAAAAATTCAGTGTAAGTATGCAGATAGATGGTTTAGAGAGGGACAGCAAAAACAAAAGGACTGATGAAGATGAGACCCCAAAATTGTGGACTAGGTTGTCAAGAGTTTGCTACGTGGATTGGCAGTGCCACAATTTGGGATGTATAGTGACCGTAGGAGAAACGATCACCAGTCCCCGGAGCAATGCTATCAGCTTTAATCAACAAGTGGTGCATGGCGAAAAAAGCCTAGAGGCGCTAGCTTCTATGCTATTGGTGAAGGATTACGTAATTCACTGTTTTTATATTTATTTATTTTATGCGATAACTCCGGGAAGCAGTAGAATGGAGTGTGTGCGTTATGTTTGGCTGACGTGATGGGCTTTGATTCGGTGTAACTCCACCTAAGATGCGAGCAGCTTCAGCTTTGTACGTTGATGTAATCCATGGGCGCCGCAGAGTATCGCCAGGGTATCCCATGTATATATATATATATATTTGAAAAAACTTTTCAAGAGGAAAGGCCAGTTTCCCATTATCTGAAGTGTAAAGCGTTGCCATGTAAGTGGTACATCTGGAAAAAGTCTAAACCAGCAGCTACAGACAGACAACAACGGTGCTCGTTTATGATTCTCCTGAATCAAAGGCGAAGTTCCGAACAACCTGCGATGAGCGATGCACTCGTGCTACTGAAGGGGCGGTGGTTATACGAAAGCACCACGGTGAACTCCAACGGGGCGGTCTTCCCTGGAGGGCATATCCGACCACCATAGGAGTTCTTGATCCCTCGTTCGTGCTACCAGATCTTCAAGGTGGGAAACCACCAAGCAGTCATAAATGTGGCTTGTGCATTATTAAAGTACCCCAGCTACCAGATATTTTTCCGGTGGGGGACAAAGCCGGACCAGGAAGACAGCTCAGACATTTCGGACAAGTAAACAGCAAACAGGCGCTGGCAGATCGCGGAGGAGGCAAGCGAAATGTCAGCTGCCAATATGACAATAGGAATAGCATGGTAATATTCATGGCAAGTGCACTACTGCTGAACGGCGACGAAGCGTCACTGTGAGCTACCATGTCAAGCAGAGGAGCACCGCGAAGTTATGTGTAGGAATGTTTTGTTGGCCGTAGCGCCATAAAATAATTTTTTCATTGCGCATCATCAAATGGACTATATATGTTTGGAGTATAATGCGCTCCAGGAATGAAAAGAAGGCTGGCTTTGGTTTGGTTGCCGGTCTCAAATCCGTCGATTATGAAACGCGTCTCGCAGAGCTTGACCTGTTTCCCATAAAGTATCGTTGTATACGGAGGGACCTGATACTTACTTATGCCCTGTTTAAAAACCGTTTGAAAAACAGGTTTTTCACCGCTGTGTCAACTAACACACGCCGGGAACATGGTGAGAAGATTTTCAAGCTCAGAGCGCACAACGTTGTTAGGCAAACGTTTTTCCCATTTCAGATAGTTGCCGCGTGGCATAACCTTCCTCCGATGGTTGTCCATGCTCCACCTAGTACCCAGTTCGAAGCAATATTTGACGCTTTTTCAGGCGAATCTTTGCACTGGCAAGCTTACTGCCCAGCACTGATAGCTTAAAAAGCAGAGCTTCACCCTTTTTCGCTTGTGAATTTCAGGTAAACGGCATCCGCTGAACGACGAGAACAAATCCGACCCGGGGAAACTTAAGCGAAAGCTCCGATCCTGTGCATCAATCAGTGAATCGGTGAGAAGCGCAACCAATTGGCTTTTTCGGTGTTTTGGCTAAAATCTTTGGACATAAACGCGGCTGCCGCATTTTGGTTATAAGACGCGTACGCGTGGAGCTACAGTTACACCATTGTATATAGCGGGCTCTCATCTCCAAGTACACATTCATGTGGGCCAGAAGCAGTCGACTTTTGTTTCTATTTTGTGAAATATTAGACGCGTGATGGACATCATTCTCTGGGTATTTAGCGACAATGTAGACGTGTATAGGCCGAATGAGTTTTCTTCTGTCACCGGAACTGTTGATGATCAGGTGATAACTAACCATACGAAACATGCTCATCAGTAAAGGTATCCTTTAATTAACTGCCCACTTTATCTTTGTCCCCAAGAGTGTCCCAAACTTGCTCCCTCCAGGCCAGTAGTTTGAACAGCTAACCGATCAGCCACGAGCAGCTAATTGACCACACTATATAAGAATACAGTGCTGTTAATCTTTTATTCACCGGAAAGAGATCGCCTGATCACGTGTGTTGACGGTATCTTCAAACAGCAACTTTTTAGATGGGCGTTTTGAGCATTCGGCAAATTTTATTCTTCCTCTGAGCTCTTTGTAGCTCGTTGCGCCAAGCCAACCCTGGCACTAGAGACTTCAGGCCATATCTCAAAAAGGCGGTCAAAGAATTTAGCCAAAGACGGATGTCACTTGACCTTTGGACCATACATTCAAAGCTACAACATTTATTGAGTTTTTGAATCATTTTGCCCACAGATCTGCATACAAGCTGCTTTTGCGGTCAGTTTTCAAAGTCATCCGCTAGTTCCTCTAGTAAAGATTATGGACTACCATACCTGTTTTGCTCTCCCAGTGCACCGACGACGCTATTTACATGGGCCTTACTAGGTTACGTTACTTTGATTTTACAAATATAAACTTGATTAAGGCTGGCAAGTTGAAGACAAACTGAAAACAATTCTAAGGCCTCCGCGTTGCGTTCAACCTAGATGTGGCGATTGACAGTGATGTTATTGCAGAGAGATATGAGGTGTTCGGTAACACTGGATGGTACAATGAGAACTTTGTCGGTGATCAACGTCGAATAGAGCGAAAAATGCGAACTATCCAACTTACAGTTGAATGTAACTCATTTAACGTAGTTTGAAGCCACAAGAAAAAGGGCAACTACTTAACTGCAAAAGTGTTGCATAAAACGTGGATACTTTTATCATAATAGTATAAATAGTCACATACATACAGTTGCGGAAGTCCTGAACTATCCTTCACCCCTTTAGCTGAATAATGTTTTAGTAACACAGGCCAAAATTTACTTGGAACAGTAGTAGAACACCTGAGTTTTGACCATAATATTTAAAGCAATATATTCGAATAGTTTTGGAGGCAGACTATATGCGACAAGTTTAGGGGTGGCAAAGCAAGGGGCCTATAATCAGCTAAACTAGAGTGACAGTCGACAAAACTGATGATAAAATAATGTTTATTCCCAGTTCGTTCGTGGCATACCGTCAGGAATGATCCTAATGGTGGAGTCAATCAAAGCCCGACTCATGCGGTTGTGGGCACTCATGACTGCGCCGGTACAAAGCAGTCACACAGATAGCGGGCATTATTCAACGCAAATGCTGTCGTGCCTAAACTGGCACAATATAAATGCAGCGGGCAAAGAGGGCGGAGAAGAACAGTTATTAGGGCTTTTTCCACCTTTTAGGGAACATATCTAGCTTAAGCAAGATCAGACCGTTACCATTTAAAGATGGAGGGCAACAACACAACGGGAAGGCAAAACTAAGACATCCTGCTTGGCACGTGATAAGAAAAATGCAAATTGCGGAAAATAAGGAGCTAGCATAACAGATCCGGTGAAGCGGCGGCTTTGCGGCGATCCGGCCGGTCAAGTTGAACTAGAAAGTGAAGCCGTTGCTGTGGTTACGTTGCCTTAGACAGTTGGGTCTATGACTGGGGCCACAAAGTGGAGGAATTCCCAATACGGGCGTATAGTGGCTTGAACATCAGAAGCACCGTCTACAGTGAACTGTATAAACTCACTAACGCTGCTGTTAGAGCGGAGTCGGGTGTAAAGTTCCCTGAGAGAGTAAGTTTGTGCTCTCGCGCAAAAGGTAGAGCGAACTGAAAAGAAAGCGATTGACTTTGTGGGAAGGACAACTGAATTTACACCGATCTGCTGAACCTCCCATTGAATCTAAACATCTCGGTGTCTTTTACTTTGTACTCCTCACCAAATCAGTCATTTTTCGTGCAGCTCGCGTTCCTTCTTGTGTGTTTGCGTGAACTCCTTCTCCCAAGGAACCTTTTACACCCGACCCCGCTCCAGCAGCAACACCAGTGAGTCTCTCCAGTTTCACTATGATTCTGAGTTTCCTACTGCCATTTATCCGTACCGCATTTTCCCCCACTTAAACTTTTGGTGACTCTGGCCATACGCCCAACAGCCCAAGGCTACGAAGCCTCAGTAACGGTTTTAGGCTTCGGATTAAATCGGCCAGTCAGATCGTGGCAGTTCTGCTGCCTCTCCTGATCCGTTATTCTGGTTCCACATTTTCTGCATATTGAAGTTTTTCTTTTATCATTTTTCTCATGTACCAGCCAGGAAGCCTGTTGCTATGCCTTGTCTCGTATTGTTTTTGCCCCCACTTTCAAATCTTAACGACAGTATCTTGTCTCATCTGATATGTTCCCCATAAGAAAGAATGGGCCCTTGTAATTTTGGTTCTCTACCCATGCCGCCTCAGGCGTGACCAAGTCTACTTCGGGTAATGCCCGTTGTTTATGTCGCCTTCCCTTTTACAGGAAATTGCCGGTACCCACAAACCCCACCAGTCATGCACTCATTCTGTCTGTAACTTTATGGTCATGCCTGTAGGTATGCTACCCACTAGTTGGGAATAGTTGGGAATCCAAACGAAAAATTCGGCCAATTAGAACGAACTCGTATCTGAGGCTACCGGGGCCAGGTAAAGAATCGGTTCATAATTACCTTCAAACGAATGGGTTGATGAGAGGCCACAGGCTAGAGTAGGAAGGGAATGGTTGCAAGTTACATAAGACTGGGTATGGAGATGCCTTGCCACCATTGCACTGACATACTTCGGTTTCTGGACAGCTCCAAAACAGGCTTAATGGTTGATGTGATCGGATCGGGGACGTGCAATTATCAAGATAGCGGGAATTCGGATTGGCGAAAGAGATCCATAGGGGTAGTAATACGATGTGGTATCACACTTAATAATAATAATAATGTTTACTCCCAACTGGTGGGTGGCTTGCCGTTAGGCATGATCATAATGTTACAGTCAGAATAAAAAATGACTGGCGGGGTTTTTGGGTACAGGGTAATTCTCGGAAAGGGGACAGTGTCATGAACAGTGGGCATCAATAATAATAAAAATAGTAACATGTAGGGAACATGCTGATTTAGGCGTGATCAGGTAGTTACAACCTGAACGCGGCGGGTAACAACACAACGGGCATGCTTATTACGTGAAAAGTCGCCACAGTTGCGGGAATTAAAAAAACAGTGGACAGTAGGCATGAGGTACGACGAGTTCAAAGATGAAGCCTCCTGACCTGAACTAAAACTGAAAACCGTTGCAGGCCATGAGTGACCTAGGGCGGACGAGTAAATGGCTAGGGTTACCAAATGCAAAAATGGAGAAGGAGATTGAAGAATTCGATCTGGAAACAAATGGCAAGTTTTGTCTCAAAAATATGGTTTAAATTGAAACAGAGTAGACTCACTGGTGTCACTGTTGCAGAGAGGTCAGGTGTGAAGAGCAGTCTTGATGGGAAGATGGTGCAAATACATAGGGCCAATCGAGCACCGTAAATGAAATTGAACGTTTGGGAAAGGCAAACCGAAATTGCGGCAGGAATCTAGGTTGGTTAAGTCCGAACGACATGTTCAGCGGTTTAGAACGAGGCGGTTGGGGCTAGGTGAAAAATTTGTTTGTGGTTGCGATTACAGGCTCGAGTGGGCGAGAGGCTGCGGTCGAGATTCTGAAGAAAGTAGTTGCGGGAGCGCCACCAGACTGGGTATGGCAGTGCCATGCCATCATTGCACTGACATACTTCGGTTTCTGGACAGCCCCATAGCGGTCGTCAAGGTTGTCGCAATCGGACAGGGGATACGCACTTTCGTGGCAGCTTGATCTTGGTTAGAAGAGGAGATGGACAGAAGTAGAGTCAAGCCAATGTAGAGTCATCGGTAATTTCGGTTCATTTGGAGGGCCATGTCAGTGTAGACCGTGGACAAGCCAGATTGGGTGAATAACGGTTGCACGGGGCGTTTGCGCAACTACAGCCGAAGTTCGAAGCTTGGAAGAGGGGAAATGTGGAAGGTAGTAGGTAGGAGGAATAGGATGAGAGCACTGGCGTCTTGTGAATGCATGGAGGCATCAGATAAAAAGGTGTCCAATGGAAAAATTCTAAAAGCGGATGACAGCAAGCTAAGTGAACCCAGGAAGAGGTGGATTTTGTCGGCTGAACTAGAAGCCAAGCACTAGCTGGGCCAGAGTAGATGCCTAGTTTTGGGAAGGTAAGGACTCAGCCGCCGAGGCAGGGTGGCTAGCCGTTGGATTATTTGGAAAAGGCGATTACATGGCAGCAGTTTCAGCTCAGCAAAAACAAAAATCCAAGCACAGGGTCTCCGTTGTGCAAAGGGGGCGTTAATGTAAACAGGGACAGCAGAAGAATGATAAGTGGGTGGGCAACAGCTTCCGAGATGATGGGTAAGAACCGTACTCACAAGTTATGGAGGCTAAGGAGGTTAAATATCCAGTTCTCCCAGCAGCTGCGATCGGTACCGTTTAACATGCCATCCCAATGTAATACACTTTCGCATAGGGATCGTAGCAGACATTTCCTTAGTGATAACCACGGAGAAACGAATCCTTGAGTATCATACAGTGAAGGCATACAGGAAGGAACGCCCCTGCGCGTTGGTGGTATCGTTGGTAAGTTAAAGTCGACCACAAGTGCATTATAATATGCATCCTAATGCACCCCTGGAGCACGCTACATTTGCAATGTGTCTGTAGCTGTATTCTGCACACCAGGCCTCATTTCAGTCGGGTCATGGCTGACAAGGCACCGCAATCATTGAAAGACCAATTTCCAGTGTGAGAACCTCCCCAAAATAGCAAAGAGCTTATCTCGATAATGAAGAACTTGGTCGTTACGGAGTCCGGCAAGGGCTTTAAGCAGTGAGCAACATATGGATTACTGTCTATTGCGCCGCTATTTGAGATAGCATAACCTGAACCATTTACCCACACCTGACCAGTCTCTACTGTTAAAAGTGGCCTTTGGTCTTCTAAAGATAGAATAGTGTTGGATGCTAAGGTGTCCGTGGGTTCCGAGCTATCCGCGAGCCGCTGCCAAGGCTCGTAGATTTCATGACTGTACCCTTTCACACGATGACTGAAAACCTTCTGTCTTTCCAATTACCATCGGGCCAAGAAGTATGCAACCAAGTAAGGTCTTTGTGGCAAATGGCTGTTTCTCACCTCCCCAGCGCCGATCGAATACCCGGTGCGCTTCGGGTACGTCACACCTGTACGGTTCTCTGCCGTGTATATTAGTGCATGCCTCGACCTGCGGTAATACGTGCTATGGATGTCCTGTTTAGCCGTTTCCCACTCCAGCCGATCTGTAAATTACACCTGAAGGGATCCCCGACCGGAAAAAACAAATACTCCCTTTGATGTTACATTGGTTTTGCTCTCCCTGCGGAATCCCCCGGCAAACCCACAACATCATGCTGCTCACAGAACTGAACATCCCATCCCAGCTACCTCAATCACGACGTCCATCACTGGGCGATATAGAAACTGAAGTATCTCAGTGCAGTGACGGCACGGCACTGTCATACCCAGTTTGATAGCATACCCGCAACTGTACACTTCCTACTTTGACTGTGCCCTCTCCACCACTCGTTCCCTTACCTGTAGCCACAAACAAAGTCTTCATCTAGCCCCAGCCGCCTCCGGGAGGCGTTCATTCCAATCTGCTGAACCTTCCATTGGATACAAACATTTCGGTGACTTTTACCTTGTACTCCTCACCGAGTCAGTCATTTTCCGTGCAGTTCGCGTTCCTTCTTGTGCGTTTGCGTAAACTCCTTCTCCCAGGATACCTTTACGCCCGACCCCGCTGCAGTCGGCAACACTAATGATTCTCTCCAGTTTCACTGTGACTTTGAGTTTCCTACTACCATTTATCCGTACCGCAAATTCTCCCACTTGACCAACCACACTTACGCTTTTCTTGACCCTGACCATACGCCAAACTGCCCAAGGCCACGAGGCCTCAGTGACGGTTTTAGGCTCTAGTTCATATTGGCCGGCCAGATCGTGGCAGTTCTGCTGCCTCTCCTGATCCGTTATTCTGGTTCCACATTTTCTGCAGTTTAAAGTTTTTTATCACGTACCAGGCAGGAAGCCCCTTGCTATGCCTTCTCTCGTATTGTTTTTGCCCCACTTTCAAATCTTAACGATCGTATCTTTTCTCATCTGATATGTTCCCCATAAGAAAGAATGAGCCCTTGTAATTTTGGTTCTCTACCCATGCTGCCTCAGGCGTGACCAAGTCTTCATCGGATAATGCCCACTGTTTATGTCACCGTCCCTTTTCCACGAAATCTCCGGTACCCACAAACCCCACCAGTCATGCTCTTATTCTGACTGTAACCTAACGATTATGCCTGAAGGTATGCCACCCACTAGTTGGGAATAAACGTTATTGTATTATAAGAATTCCCACCTCTTCTTCAGCCAATTCGTCAAACGTGACTTCGTCAGGGTGCGGCCACGAGCCAGCCACTTCTTTAATAGTTGGGACAGCTCGCATGGGTACGTTGTCAACGAAGAATGTCCTGTCAATATCTATCGATTGACTTTCATCCATTGATAAAAGCCTGATGTCGCTGGCTTTAGAGGCGCATCCCATTGAACCACCCAGTGTCTCAATGGCCATAGAGGTGTGCACCAGCCTGACCCCGTTTTTCGCCAGAAGGTCCCGCCTTAATGATGTTATCTCGGACTCGGTATCTAAAAGCGCATACGTTGTCATCCTTCCTGCTGGAATGTCAAGCTTGACAGGAATAACTCCCAGGCGTGATGGAAGTCGACTGCCCTGAGTTGGGCCACAACCCCCCCAACTGTGAAATAGTTCCTGACTCGCTTCCAGGCTTAGGCGCATGCAACAACCTCGGATGTCGCCCCTACACCCTGTCTGCCCGCATCGAACAATTGACAGGCAGTCTCTAGCCATGTGACAGTCTTCTAAGAAAACAAAATATGCGTTGTGCTTCCGTATGCACGTCAACCTATCAGGAACTTCCATGGATAGAAGGCGTTGGCAGCCATAAATTGGGTGAGACTGTAAACATAATGAGCAGGGCTTTGGACCATGGTCTGCGCATGGCATTATTTTGGTTAGGAAACTCTTGAAACCATCCGGTCTATGAGCTTTTTGGGTAGAAGTCAGCGTCCCAGGAGGACATCTTACATCCCCTTCTCCAGCCAGTTGCCCAAATCGATTCCGTGCAACCCTGGAGCACGTGTGAACAAACCCTGCCAAGCCAGTGAACGTTGGATCCCAAACAGTCTTCGGTATTTCATCTGTCACATCAGCCCACTTGTGCTGAAATGATGAGGGAAGAGAACACACAATCGTCTCTACAACAGCAAGTGAGTGCAAATCTGAAACTTAGCGTAATCCCACAGCTTGGTATTTGTTACACAAATCTGACAGAGGCACGGTTGCCCCAGTGGTCTGTCGTGCCAAACGGAACCGGCTTCTAAGTAAAGAGCGAGCAACAGTATGTGGCCGACCAAAAAGGTTGCGTAGAATATCCTGAGCCCCTGACTATGCTACTTCTGGCGGGAGCATCACACATTCTTCAGTGGCCGCAATCGCGTCGTATTAAAAATAGTGGACCAAATACAGGAGCCTCTGGCGGGCGTCTTCCATCTTGCTCTAAGTATACATCTAAAACTGGCATATGGACCCCAAGTACTTAATTGGAATACCATCAACGTATGATAGTTCCACCTCGGGTAGTTCCACAGTGGCTGTCACTAGAATGATAGAAATGGCCGGTTTTGGTCCTAGAGATGATCGTCTAATATAATTAGCATATATTAGGGATGTTTCATCTATCTAACAGGGTTTCAGGTACTGCGTTAACCGGTCGGTCAAGGCTACCGGTCCCCAAACTTAATCTGGTGTGTCCTCTTCGGACTGTGGCTGGATTTTGGCTGGCTCCGTTATGCTCTGTTTTTCTAAGAGCCCGCTGGAGTTCGATCTCTTGCTTAATCTTATTTTCTTGGAGCTAGGCAATCCTTGAAGCTTTCACAGCTTCAATACTTTTGCGACTAGATGCAGAAAGTGACTTACAAGAACCGGGGCGCGGAGCAGAATGCATCACAATTGTTTCCTCCGCAGCGTCAATGGGTTCGGCAAAGTCCTTGGCTCCCGTTTCATTCACAATGGCTTCAAGGGTTAGCATGTTTATTTCAAACAACACAACGTAAGATGTCGAGTACAGACACAGCCAAACGATATCTTCGAGTGTCGCGTAATGTCAAGCAAAACAATGTCCGATCAGGCGTTTCAATACGGTACCATTAATGTGAGACATAAATTCGCAAAATATACAAACCTCGACTGTAGATACCCGTCCACAACAAATGGTCCACTTGGACTATAAAAGTATAAACCAAATAAGCAAACAGGCTTCCACGTGAGACAGTCACACGTGCAGAAGATCGGTCAGAAAATGGCTGGATGACCTCACAGCTTCACGGATTCACGGGTTGATACGCAGGATTGAGGCCCTCGCCCAAGTTTCCCGGGCCGGATTTTTTTTGTCGTTCAGCGACTGCCGTTCACCTGAAAGGCACAAGCGAAAAAAAGAGTGAAGCACTGCTCCTTAAGTTCTCAGCTCGGGGTAGTAAACTTGCCAGTGCGAGGACTCACATAAAAAAGTGTCTAATA
>SJOL01006088.1:189181-206597 GCA_004794785.1 Opisthorchis felineus
TGCCTTATTTCTGCGGCGATGTCTCACGTATTTAAACAGCACATTTCTGTTTTTCCGGGCGGGGTCCAGAATAATGGCTTGTTTTCGTATGTTCCATTGGCGGATTTCTGATATACAGCGGTTCCGCATTTTCGAAATGGCGGCTCATGGTCAAACAAATGAAATGGTATGGACAAATAAACGCCAGTTCATACGCACGCACTGAACGCGAAGGTGGAGCTGGGGGTAGTAATAGGGATGGAAGAAACGTGGGGAGTTTCAAATATCACTATAATGGACTATACAACATGTCTGTAGGGCGATGGTGCAATAAGGGGCGGCAAACACCAAGGAATCTCCAAAGCGATGAAATAATTTTTCTGGAATTTGCTACGTCCGTTGGACAGTGGTACAATTTGGGAGGGTAACAGATTGAAGGAGACAGGGCCACCAGTCCACGTAGCACAGATATCACCTTCAATCAACAAATGCAGCATGGCTTAAAACCCCCACATACGCTGGGCTTGAATGATGGTAGTGGAGGGTTAAGCATTTCATTATATTATTTATTTATGGTATGCGACCACTCCTTGGAGAAGAGAAGAGTGTGTCATGTTTGGTTGACGAATTGGTCTTTGTGCGGTGCAGCGACGCCTGAGAGGAAGATGTCTACATTCTTCACGTCGTTTAGAGCCACGGGCTTCTGAGAGTATCTTCAGGCTATCTATTTTTTCAACAGATGGGTCAGTTTTCTATCATCTGAAATTTAGGACATCGCCAATTGAATGAAAACCGGGACGAGTCCAAACCAGCAGCAACAAACAGAAAACCACAGTCCTCTTTTATGGATTTACTGGATTAAAGGCCATGCTGTGAAACACCGTCGATGGGTGAAGTATCTGCGCCACTGGAAGCGTGGAGGGTATATGAAGGCAACTTGGTGCAACGCAACAGGGTGACCACCTCACAGTGTGTAACGACCACCAGACTACCACCACACCATTCCTCGTGCATGCTGCCAGATCTGCAAGGTGGCCAGCCACCAAGCTGTCGTAATTGCTGTTCTTGCACTAACAAAGAACTCCAGCTACCAGATATCTTCTTCCGGTCGGGAAAAAGGCCAGGCCATCAAAGCAGCCCAGTCAGTCAGCGAACGACCACTGTAAAAGGCAGGTTGCGGAGGAAGCAAAGGAAATGGCGGCTGCCATTGGGGCAATGAGAATAGAATGGAGACGTTCAGGGTCTGTGCACTAGGGCTAACGATGACTGAGCTTTAGTGTAAGCTACCACGTCGAGCAGAGCGCACCGCAACGTTATGTGTGTGCTTAATGGGTTGTGGAGCCATAGAATTTCACCTATTGTGCATTACCAGACCGACCGTTTTGAAGTGTGTATGATAAACCCTCAGGAGTGAGAAGCTCTGACGTCGGTTTGGTTCATGTTATTAAGAGCTAGGCAACACGAACCACCAGCCATTAAACGGAGCATTCACAGTAATCCAGGGCCGCGACCCAGCTAGAAGGAACGAGATATAAGTTGTCTGCGGGAAAAACCAGGCCAGTAATACAACACACTCAGATCAAGTAGGCATTCAACAGGCAACCTTTACCTGATACGATACAAGGAGATAGCAGGATAGGATAATGGGATCAACTAATTTTTTGTCCACTGACTGTAGAATCGCTAAACGCAAAGGCGCTTTTGACCCAATTCATATAGAGGGTTGATGAGTGGCAGGGTACTCGGCAGGGAAGCAGCAGGTTCACGGGTAAGGAAGTCATTCACGGACTGCTAAGCTCTGTGGTGTTCTGTGCTGTTTCGATCATAAGTCAGGTAAAGAAACAGATTCACTGAAACTGAGGTTTTCGAGGTTTTCGGTTTTCCTGCGGCTTTGTTTTTGTTGGTCTTGAGGTCACAATTACCCAATTTTGAATACGGTTTTATTATATTGAAATATTGGGTGGTGTGGTTAGCTTAGGATGGCGGCAGATTGTAGGCAATAATGCGTTACGCAGTTTGTTGGCTACAATATATTTACTGATGCCAAATATGTAGACGCATAGCATCTCTATACAAGCTCATTGATATCGCTTCTGCTTAAATAGGTGGATGCCGAGGAATGCGTATTTGTGACTGGAAATTCTCATTCAGGCGTTCCGTAAGAAGGCACCGTCATCTCTGGATTTGAGCTAACGCAATAACACATTGCCCTTAGTGTCACGTTCCAAACTCACGGTTTTTAACTTGTCCTATCTTGGTGCCACTTTTCTGAACTTTGGTTGTTTGGTCCAGGTCAGCACCGTAGCAGGGCATTTTGCCGGCTTCCAGGCAAAAACCGTGCGCCTTCTGTAGTGGCCGGTGAAAATAACAATATCCGGACACGTGTCATGACTTCCGCCAACTGCACAGATCTTCGTCACCGGCAAACAAGGTTCACGATCACAACAGTCGGTGAGATAGAATGAACGCAACCTTAGAGGCCAACGGCCAGCGAATCATGTCAGCAGTCTGCAGAACCCATGAAAACCGCCAAGATCTCCAACTGAGCTGCGGCTTACTATTGTCTGCCGCCGACGACATGCCGATAGTCACTGGCGTTGGTCATCGGCGCTTTAAACACCTGATAATCTGTCACTTCACACCGTTCATGGCATTCCGGGCTTCCAATAACTCCAGCTTTTCTGCTCCCCCTAAGCTGCGTTTGCAGGCCATCGCGGGGAGGTGTTGTTGGTTTGGAGACTGGTGCGGTGTTATTACTTGCTCCAGTGAATTGTGCTCCAACCGCCGTGGGCAGATGATGAAGACACGACCCAAGGAAACGCCCGTGAAAAGGGTTTCTTACTCTGTTGGACAGAGTGGCAAACGAATTGCAGGAACGAGTGAACACATGAGAAGCAGTTAACCTGATAAGAGAAGCTTGTAATAGCGCAAGGGTCGGCCGCCCAGACCACTAGGTGATTCGAAAGAAAACTATAAATCAGTTAGGTTACCTTAATAGTAGCAATAAAGTTATTTTTCAGCCTGATGTGTCGTGACTCCAAATGTTCCAAAGGAAGCAAATTAACATGCGCAGCCGTTTGGCAGACCACACTTAGGAAGCAGCGTCCGCCCTCTTGGATTCCTCTCCGACCAGAGCAGTACAACGTATACGGAGTATATTTTCGCAGGAACAACGCAAAGTGCTAGTGACTCCTCTTGTGCTTGAAGCTGTCAGTGCGAAGCATTCGCTTTTTCAACCGATCATTGGCTTTCTGTAGAAAATTGCCGAACAAAGTGCCAACTTGAATATCGCTTTGGCAGTTCACTGTTGAGCGAATACGTCTAATGAACCATGGAGCTGGAGGAAATCGTGGGCCAGTGCGGCGAACTTAAATCACCTTACGGCTGTGAAGAAGATGGTAAGAACTAAGGAGAAGGTGGTTTGCATGCCCTTTAGGCAAAACTGAGTCCGGCAGATGGGGCTTCACGTACAGTTTGTTATGAGTAACCACGCTGAATTTACTAGAGCCTAGTTCCACTATTGTAACCTGGTTTTTGGGGTCATGTACTATGTAGAAATTACAGCCTTTAGAAAAGTGAAATGCTTTGTTCCTGTTTTCCGGCCGCACCAGCAACTATCACACAAGTTTCCTTAATTTATTTCCTTCAAGTACTGAGTACTGGATCTAGAAGGCTGTAAAGGAAAAAAACTGTGCATCAATCTTTTTTTCAAAGGAAGTCTCCTCTGAATTGAGATGACAGATCACTTAGTCATGAGAGTAGACAAGCACTTTTAAAACTAAAATAAGCACCGATAAACTACTGATTAAGGATATTTCAAACAAATTTCGACAAAAGTAGGTAGGTTATAAAAATTCGGGTTGGGAATATGCGCATATTACTAAGGTTTTGAAGAACACCGCGTATACCTAACAAGGATCAGGGTAGCGGTCCGTGAATTGTAGTGGTCTGGGTACCCAAAAAAACTACTTTAGGAAGTGTGTGGCAAAGAAATAAATATAATTACTCTGAATTGAGTTCACAATAATAAAAGGGGTCGAATGGAACAGACTCACTAAGAATTGTTCTTTTTAAAACAGTTCGTCGTTGGCCCAGATCAGTGAATAAATAATAATCCGGTCGTGGATGTCCAGGGGTCTTCTTTCCGGGAAGCACTCATATACAATAAACTCCGAAGGCAGTCTGAAATGTTTTGATACCAGAGTTAGCACATGAAGCTCGCGAATAACCGCTGTAAGCGCGAGTGAAATGAAAAGAGAAAATCGGAGAATGCGACCACGCCTGTATTGCATGTAATTTGTAAAAATGCGCGTTTTTGTGGTTTTGCGTATTCAAACAAAAATCGTTTATGAAATTGGTGAAATACGTAACGTTATAATGAAAGCAAAAGAAAGGTACAAAACACCACAGAATCAATGTGTATTCGTACAGAACCTCTTTATGTGTATGTGCTTCCGCCGTCCTATAAATAATGCTTAACCCGTCCCTGTGTGTCTCTTACCGATGAACTACAACGTTGTGCATAATCTGCGAGCCTCCCTCATTCTCTGAAGCAATCTGATTGTGTTACTGGGCCGAAACGGGCCGTCAATATGTGAGTCGCTTCACCTGGTTCGTTAGAATCCGGTTACGGATGTGAACTTATCGAAGCCATGGCACTCCTGACCAATCAGCGTTCAGTTCTCATACCACCCTTCTGCTTTTACGCCATGCAGAACGTTGACTGCGTTTCGATGTAGCATGACCGACGTCGACCTATATAGCGACCTCGTGGATGAACGCACTCCTCCTACAATTGAATCTAGCAATGCGGTAAGCAGAATCGGTTCTATCCGTCTATTTTACCCTAGTAGCACACGCAGCCCCAAAAACGAGTTTCCCGGTTATGTGACGGTTATCTAACTGTCTAATAACCACCTAACATGGTCCGTTGGTGGTTACCGTGCGCCACTAGAACCGTCATATGACCGTTTTTCATGGTTATCTAGAGGTTAAAAAATAATCTCAACTGCGTTTGTATGTCATAACCGACTGATAACTGTTAAATAACCGTGTTTGCTGGTTATTAAACGGTTAAGTAACCGTCATTTAACCAAATTTCGACGTTATATAACGGTGAAGTAACGAGCATATAACCGTATTTCGCTGTTACTTGACTTATTTTACTGCGTTACAACGTATTTTCACCGTATACGGAACCTCAAAACAACCGTTCCATAACCGCATGTCCCGGTTACAGCGACGTTAAATAACGGTACCAAAACTTAGTTCTTCCTAACTTTGTTATCTGATGGTCATTTAAACATTTATTAACTGAATTTTACGGTTAAATAACCGTGTAAAACGGTTTTCGGGTAGTTAATGTGCGGTCGTTCAACTGCTTCTAAACACGTTTTTTACGGCTAACCGAAACATAACTGTGACGCAGCGACCTATACTCGTAACCACACGGTTAAGCGTGCAAACTATCGTACCCGTATCAGCCATTATGGCCTGGTAACCAAATCTTTACACGTGGCTGCACATCTACTTCCTGGCTGCTTGTGGGGATGGTTCAATAAGCTGGGTGACCCGGCGTTGTCCCTTATGGACTGGCACAGCACTTAGAGAACGGAAAACAGATATACAACAAATATATTAAGATACAAAAGTAATTTTTTACGGCCAACCAGCTTCACTCCGATGAAGGCAGATCCAGTGTGACCAACCCGCCCCTTGGTTCAGTGCAGGCGTCTGAAACAGTGACAAAATATCAATGTAAGCATGCGATGTCTCAAGTCTGTTACTACCGATTAACTTGTACAAGTGTGAATACAAAAGCTGCCAGCTTATTCGGACGCATCTTCTGGTCCAGTCGGTGCCGCGCGTTACCGAATCATCTCTGGATTTCCTTCCTCAATTCCTGTCGCGTGCAGTTTTTGAAACCTGGGTGGGTGAGGTCTGTTTCGGAAAAGGCAGTTGGCAACATACCTCCGATAGCTTACGTTCTATCCAGGTACACAATCTAGTGTACCAGCGTAGACCACGTTGACGGTAATTCGTCAGCCAACGCCTGTCTCAGACAGAGACATACGGGGTGCATATAATCTATGGGGAAGCAGTGAATGAAGTCAGTGGGTAACGTGATGAATAGAGACGGATTATTACAAGTTTCACAAATAATTGCATCCAAGACACGATGATGCAGACCGTTAATGACAACCCCCAGGTGCAGAAGCTACGCAGGTTCCTGCACTACGTCGTGTAGGTACGTACAAACGTCCTCGGGTTTACAAACTCCTCCATAAAGACCTACAAGGAATATATGGCTTGTTGTAGGCCACATAACACGTGCCAATATCGGTCAGATTGTGGCGGTACCCTTATTGTGCAGCTTCATTCCATCTACATTCATACGTAAATGGATTATATCAGGCTGCGGCGGCAAGAAAATCGGCAAAACCAGACGAAGCCCGTTCGCTGTACCCAAGTGGACGTATTTCCCTGGAGGGGGGGGGACTCGTCTAATGGGACATGGTCGGGCTGTTCTCATCAGTGTCCGCGCGTTTCGAAGCTGCAGTGATGCAAGCAGACAATTCACGGCACTGAAAGGGACATTGGTCAAAATCATCCAGCCTGGGGAAATGTCTGCCAAACTCGGCTGAAAAATATTCTCATCTTCATTTTCCGCCCTTTGTCGTTCATCTGCTTAGGACATTAGTTATCTCAAAGCGCTTTTATGCTATGTGCCGGTGAATCCATCACATGTGTTGCACGATTGACGTAGCGTGCGTCCATCGAATTGGATGGTTGTTCCCAAGCCAACTCTCTTGCACACTTGAGTTTCCTGTTAAATGACCACCTAGAAATAAGCAAACCACGTTTGGAGGGCTACAGTCGTCCTATGTACATCAGCAGTCATGACTTACCATTCCTTCTGATAGACATTCGCAATGTACTTGCAGATACGCGGAGAAAGCAGCCACGGGATGGCCTGCGGCAATCCCGGAAATGGGTTTGGTGGCTACGGCCATTTACTGAACCACTGATGCAACGAACAAAAAATTGCTAGAACGGGTTTCTGAAAATCAATTGGAATAATGCGTTTTCGTTTTACCCCAACACTTTACATGATAAGAAGCAGCAATGTGAATAAGTGTAGCAACGAAACCTAATGGTGATTGGATGAGAGCTACACTGTTAAAACAACCGACTTTAACCGCCGTATAACCGACCTATAACCGTGTTGTGCTGCTAGGGTGGATGGTTAAATAACCGTTATGTACCCGCACTTCGACGTTAAATAACGGCGACATAACTACCGTATAACTGTGTTTTACTATTATTGGACTGCTATTTAACCGGATGATAACGACATTCCACCATATACGGAACCACGAAATAACCGTTCCATAGTCGCATTTTCCGGTTAGAGTGACGTTCCATAACTGCCCTTATGACATCTTCATAACTTAGTCGTTCCTGACATGGTTATTTTACGATTATTTAACCATTCGTCAACCGGATTTTATGACCGTAAAATTAGGTAGCAGTATTCAGGAAGAGTCATTTTCCCCGCACAGTGCTCTGTCCACCGATGTCACTCCCAAACCTCTTCCCACCACACATGCAAACGTTGCTGGGTCATTTGATTATCAGTTATCTGACCAATGTGCTTTATACACTCACCCGCCCATTACCAATGCACAAAATGGCACTGCTAGATCCATGAGATCCTTTCTACATAGGAGCTCTGTGTACTGTATGTCAGATTGGCAAAAAGACATTGCTCACTGAGACCTTATACTCCCTTAAAATTGATGTGTGCCGTGTCTCCGAAACACGCACACAAAACCCAAGCGTGCTTATGCATCTCAGAACGTCAAACAGCTCAGGTCTTTCATATTTCTCCCTCCGTGTGTCCGGTGATCCAGAAGCGATGACTCGTGGAATGTATGGCGTGGGAGTTGCACTCAGTACCAGAGCTGAACGCGCTTTGCTGGATTGGATCCCAGTAAACAGGAAAGAACATGTTGACTGGGATACACGGGTAAGTTCGTAGTGGACACCTTAGGAGTAGAATGAAACGGTGCGAGTGGATAACTCCGAGCAATTTGGGTAGTGCGGGATGTGCGGTGCCATTAATTTGGTTTCTTCAGAGATGGGGTAATGGGCAGAGAGGGTTGCGCTCCCTAAAGCATAAATCTTCACAACCTACACGATAGTCTTGCTTGCGCCGAGGAAAGCTGCGACCCATCTGGACGGTCACATTGGAGGTGTCCAGGTCTGATGTATATTGGATTTTTTTCCGTGCGCACGTGCTTCTTAAAAAAATTATCCGAAAAGTTCATTCAGGAGAATTGGAGGTAAAGTCATACTGTCCTCCGCGATGGGACTGTGAACGCAGTAAAGCGTTTCCCTGGGTGACCAGCATGTCCATATTTATGGAAGCAGCGATACCGCTTTCCTCCGAGAAAGGATGGGTTAGAAGAGATGAACCCTAAAAAACGCACACTCCGATCGCCCAACGGTTGACCGTGACCGATGGCAAGTTTACCAGTACAGCCGAAAAACTTGATGTGGATCCTAACACACATGCCAGGCATGGCAACATTGGCAACGAGACGTCTATTCCTTATTACTTGCACCCTCAGATTAGGCCTGTAGCCGAGCAGGTCAGACTAATGAGTCACTGGCTCCTGGTATCGTCCCCCAGTAGAAACCTAATGCCTCGCTGATAAGGTAAGTGAGTCAGAGGCTAGGGACAGATTTCTAGAACACCCCATGGTTACTTGAATCAAAGGCTCAAGGTGGGGTACTTAAGTGAATCTTATTCCTCGGCCTCCGCAACCGGGAAGTATCACTTGACCAAACGGATTTTCGTCCACCGATTTCGCTCCTCAACCGCTTCCCATCTTACAATCAAACGCTACTGGATCGTTTGATTATCAGTTACCGGACTCATGTGTCTTATGCGCTCCGGTGTCCATTAACAATAGACAATAAGTGCTAAATCCACTAAAGCCTTTCTACGTAGGAGCTTCCAACGTCCGTACTCTATGTCAAATTGGTAAACAGGCAATACTTGCCCAGCTCTGTTAAAGTTGGCGTAGGCAGTCTCTGAAACACACGAGAATCAAGCTCGGTCATGCTTCTTAAAGCTCCAAGGACGAACGCAGCTCTTTCCTATTTCACTCTGTCCGGTCGCCTAGAAGCGATGGGTCGTAGAATATATGGTGTGAGAGTTACACTCAATCCCAGAACTAAACGCGCTATGCTGGGCTGTATTCCAGCGAAAAATCGTCGTTGAGCCATTCGGTTATCAATGCTACCCAAAATAAAAACGGGTGCCTGTTTTGAGTTTGTAGTATTTTTCACTTTGCATAATTCTAAACGGACTGCAGTTCTAATGCTGAGAATGATGCTTTCTATCGAGAGTTAACCGGTCCCATTCGTCAATCAGGAAGCACCGATATTGTGATCTTTGCGGGTGATATGAATGCCCAAGCGGATCTGAGCTCCTCGGAATCACATCCGGGCGGTCGGTTTGGAGTCGATGCTCTTCGCACAGACAACAGAAAGCGACTCGCCAGTTGAGTGCTGATCAACGACTGTATCTGGCCAGTACAAATTTTCAACATAACGCCCGCATCGTGTAACCTGGGGGCCACCAGGTACATTTAAACCGTGGAGCCAATTTGATCACATAGTTAGTAGCCACAAACAGGGACCCACATTTCAAGACTGCCGTTCTCTCGGGGGTAGTCAACTTGAGTCTGATCATCCCTAATAATTCGCTTTCTTTGAGCCCTCGCAAGTCAGCAAGAACCATGCCAATCCACGATCTTCGGAGAACTGACATAGTTCAACAGCATCTATCTGAACCGAATCAACTACCGTCTACAGTAAACAAACACTGGACTACTAACGAGAATGTGCATGGAGCATGGAAAAATGTAAAATGCTCCGTGCTAGTGGCGTTCCTAGCTGCCTTTTCGACTTCTCTGACACAATCATTTGATCGCTGGATATCGTCAAGATCTCTAATTCTAAATGATATCAGGAAATCCGGTACTACAGCGCACGCAAATCCTTTAAACGTCAAATGGTGAATAATTTAAGAGAAAATAGCTTTTGCAGACGCTGAAAGCCGGCCGAAAAAAGGTGGAGAGGGGCTTTTGTCACCGCAAACGGCCGTGCTCCATACCAGTTAATCCGCTTGACTGGCCAAAGGAGAGCAACTATCAGTGGAACTGGCAAAAAGGCCGACTGGAAAGTTGGGCCGAGGTTAGCGGGTGGGAGATCCTCCAGACCATAAGCTCGGTCGCGCTTGAGAGAACATATGTAGTCATAAACCTCTGAAGCCGCAAGGGGTTCCAGGTTCACCGTCCATGGTTCTACGTCAGCTATGCATCCCACATGAGTGGCAGCTGGTGGCCACGATAGCTGTTGAAGAAGTATTAGGCCCACCGTTCGAGGTGTTCTTCTTTAGTCAAGATGGCTACCCCTTTCTGATCCTTGACGGTTTCGCTCACAGGTGGTTTCCGGGGACCGGTCGCACGGATCAACTGAAATAATATTCGGGCATTACCGGCTTTCTGGGCCTCTTCCGTTTCCTTGGCTTCCCATGTCCACCAGACTTCACGGTCGGCTCGCACGCTCACTATTCACTTGACGTCTGATAATTCTTCGGGTCAAGTTGTGTTCTGCACCAGCTGGGATTTTTCTCCGAGGTTTAAGCAGTGCCACTGTTCGGTCTGATACGCAGTGCTTGAGTGGGCCTGGTAGCACCGTACCACACGCAAAACTCAGCACTGTGCAAAGAGGTGACAATCTTGTCCCAGTATGAATTCACATTTGATGGTGGGATATTTGGAAGAGACTCTAGAAGAGGATTCTGGTAAGTTCCTCTCACATCCGAATCTGCCAGTCCCTCAGTTACTAAGCGATTTGTCCGCACCTTACGCGATCCTGGAGAACGAAGGGAGAAGCGACTCCGGACGAGCGCGTGGTCGGAATCCACAAATGTGTTCCAAAACGACCGGCAGTCAGTTATTGATCCGCGCCATCGGTAACTGGTGGCAATGTGATCGATTTGAGCTCGTGACCAGCACACTGTTGGAGAACACCATGTGGCCAGACGACTTCGGCTATTTCTGATGTTAGTACCGCATAAAAACAGCCTGCGGTCAACACACAGCTAAAGCAATCGTTCACCGTTGTCCGTACGTGCCGAGTCACATTCATGTCGATCTTCTAATTGGGTCTCAGATGCACTAAGCCTGCTCACTTGTACATTCAGATCTCCGGCAACCACAACGATATCTGAGCTTTGAGCTTGTCGAAAAAGGGCATTCAGGATATCGTAAAACTTGTCTTTGATGGTGTCAGAGCTACGGTCAGTTGGGGCGTAAGCAGACATGACAAACAGATATCGATCAACTTTGCACTTGTGGGGCTCCTTCACAGACGTTGCCAGACAAACCGCACAGAGGCGACTATCAACAGGCATCCAGCCAAGCAAGGATCCCTCCGCCCGGTGACTTAAGACGATACCAACCCCTAGACATCCTCCCGCAGCAGCCTCTGGATAGCCAGAGGTGCGCAACCAAAAGCGAGTGGAGAGTGATGGGGCGGTTAGCTCAACCACTGTGCTTGCATTTTGAATTCTTGTTTCTGAGACACATCACACATCGATACCAAGCGAGTAGAGTGTGAGAGCAAGAGCAGCTTGTTGACCTCCTTGTTTTAGAGTGCGGACATTGAAGGCGGCCAGATAAACCGGACGTCGAGGCTTCAAGATTGATTTAGAGATGCCTGAGGATGTCGGCGCCGAATGACGTGAAGTTGTTGCTTGCAAAACCGATGCATGACGAACGGAGAGGAGGGCGAGGAGAGGGAGAAGAAAAATATGTGAAAGGGAAAGAATGGGGCACCAGCATTAATCTGTTTTCACTTACCCACCCTGCTGTATGCAGCGAGTAAAGCGACCCGACTGATGGCATCACGCGACGGCCGATGTGGTATGAGTTTATTTGTGTGTGTGCAATTCATGGTTGTACATGGGCTAGGTTAGTGTCAGGGTGCCCACACCTAGACGCGAGGACGATTCGGGTCCTCAACCAAGGCCTTTGGCTCAAAAGCCTGACCGGAAAGCAACGGCGTTTGGCGGGAAATGCAAATACGTTACTGTTTTTACGGAGCAAGTCGCCACACATGTTCCAACTCCCAACCTGGAGGACCAGGAGACTGTGTTCGTCAGACCCCTAACCATTGACCAACCTGATATGAGAGACTCTGCGGGTGTCGCGCGGACGCCCCCTCCCCAGTATAGCTCAATGGGTGGCTGAGGTACACAAACTGCGCACAATGGTCCAGTCTCTTCGTGACGGGGCCTGGTCGGAACCTCAGTTTGGCTTTCGAGGGTAGATTGTACACTGGTGGCGTATGGTATATCTTACTCAATGTAACGGAAACTTGGCCGCTGCGATCATTGTGATTGTCCGTTGATTTCTCCAAAGCGCCGTGGGAGTCTGGTGGGAGCATTGGATCAGTAGTGCTATGGCATGCTTTGTGGCTTTCAGAAAAAGTATTTCCACCTCGACGGATCAACTGGTCACATTCTACGCTGTTTAGGCCACAGGACCGTTTGCCTCCTGGAGCCTCTTGGTCCGACTGTGTCGGGTGGAGACGATTCAGCAGCGATTAATTTACCACTTGGCAGCGAATAATAGTCGTCCCTTCTGGTCAACTCAGTTACCTTCATAGCTGCCGTTCCCGCTGGTGGGGACCTTCGGAAGTGACAAACCAGTGGGTATGACCCTTTAGGTAACCGATGGTAGGCCCGAGTCAGAAAATCGTAAAAAAATTCGTTTGGTTGTAACACCCTTTCTGTGTCTAGCTGCCCTGCCACCCCAAGCAAGCACGAGGGCTGGGATACTGCCAGTTTGCCCAAGCCCAGACAGGAGAAGTCGAGATGCAGAGGTCAAGTTCGAACCACGGACCTTCTGGTCAGTAAATTCGCGCTCTAACCCCTGAGGAATCTCGCCCCGCATGCCTGAGTCAGAACTGTTGTCTTGATTCTCCTTCTCTGCATTATCAGACAAACGAAACAATTTGACATCAATGAATGGATTGTACCATTACCTTCAACGTCTCTCATCCTCGGTGAACGAAACTGTAGCAGTTGAAACCACTGTACTCTTGTATACAGTTTATTAGTGGGACACTGGCTGGCCAACTTTTGATTTATTGCCGAAAGCCGTTCGTCGCATGTATCCTCCGTTTATGTTCACCATGCATTTGTCATGTTTCGCATTACTGAGGCAGTACGGGTTGCATTTCAGGGTTGTAAACCATAGACTCCCCTATCCCGATGAAAGATGAGTGAATTTCGGAAATACTAGCGTTTTCAATACTGCAATCTGAGGAGATCAAACTACCCAATTAGAGGGATTTACCAGCCACTTCTAGTGCCTCAGATGCATGACCGGGGTTGATGTTGCATCCATCCAGTTTTGGAGCAAAACTTCATACATTGAAGTTACGAAATACATCCCGGAACACGTGGTGGCATCAGATTTTCTCAGTTTGTAGTATCTTATGTCTGGATGAAACCTACCTCAAACAACACGTTGATACCCCACAATTCAGGTTAGGGTTTATCAGTGGGGGGGGGGGGGGGGGGCGGTGGCGTGAAATTCCACAGTGTGACAGTGAGGGACTATCATGCCCACACTATCCAGTGAGCCGCCATCGTTTATCACGCCTGACACCAACCACATAGATCCTAAGTGACGCCTTGAATCTGTGGGTGGTATTTCTTGAATTTGTTAACTAATCGAGACGGCATGTGCCTGTCAGTTGCAGACGCACTGGTGCTGCTATTAAAAGACATCCGTTTGTGCACGCAGCTATGCCTCACCCCACTCATTATTTAAATTTTAGATTGGATTACGAAGCTTATTTGCCCAGTCTAAGTCTTTTTACGACCTCTGCAACCTCTATAATTGCACTAGCACCCTCGACTGGAAACTAATCAAAAACAGCTGACAGGGTTTGCAATGCGTTGATAACAACTGGTAATCGAAAACGTTCAAGTTAAAATCTATGTTCAAAGAGACATTCATTTGCATTCTGATGAGCGAAACAGTTGCACTAACTGATCACAAACACACCAGATGATAAACAGATCTCTGTTGCTGGTCACTATTCTACCCCTGACAAATTTTATCATCATCCAGCAGGCTCCCATCAACCCCCAGAGTAAAGCCGAAGTGGACGGTAAAACCCCAAATCCAGCGAAGCTTGGGAAAGCTACAGTTAGTGTAGCTGAATGACACTGGATGCTACCGCTAATTTTTGTCTTTTTGAAAATCGGGACTGAGTTGTATGCATCAATTCAATTTTAGTGTTTCAGCTTAATTTCCTTTTTGCCCATAGAGCAGTTTGTGAGCTATTGACCGGCAAATTCACCAGGTCAACCGCAGTACATCTATTGAAGGTGAATGAACCTTCGTTGCAACGTTGACCATCTTCCTTTACTTGTTTCGATAGAGGTTGGCACAGCTCCCTGCATTGTAAGCACAAGGTACTGGATCAAGTCGTCGCAAGCAATAACATGTCTAGCCCTCCCTGGGCACGTCGCTGTGGCTTTAGTTGTAACAGTCTACAAATGCAGATTTTGGAACATCTGTCTCTGCTACCGACCCATCACTACGGTCCTCTACGCTCCCTAACAGCGCACTGATGATGTCACCTCGATTGGTGATGAAACGTTTGCAATCGAATTGCTTAGCTCAACGAACAAACCAACGAACATCTGTCTTTATGGTCTGTATTCCCTGTGAAAATTTGACGTTGTTAACTCGTCCTGATGGTTAATCAAGTAACCTTACACTAACGTGGAAGCTGAATTCGGTCCATGGGGCGATACTTGATGTCTAAATCTAGCATACCACCGCGGCTTCCAAAGCGTCCATCAACGCTGCACTTCTGAACCCTAGTTGTTAGTAACTCTAGTTACGTTTGCTTTCACATCACTTCTGTTGATATGTTTTTACAAATTTGGTGTCATAGGTCGTTATAAGTAAAGGGATTCATCCGCTAAGTCCCTTTGTAACTTGAAGTGCACGTTTCACATCCAGCTGATCGAACAACATCTACAGGATGAGGAAGACGGTTTTTTAGACGCTGTGATTTTGACCTTTGTCTCTAAGTTTCCACGAGTAAAACGTGGTTTATTGACAATGTGGTATATAGGTAGCCTGGGTGCGCTGCTTGGTTATTGGCCTGTTCGCCGAGCTTGACAGTTGGATTGTAAGCGTTTCGTCACCATTCGAGATGACATCATCAGTGCGGGGCTGAATTCCGTTTAGAGACCTACTTGAGCTCGAGATAGCTCCACGGTGCAAATCTACGTGGTTCGAACTTAACCCCGTCATTTGGGCTGCTCCTGTCTAGTCTTGGAAAACCTGGTAGTATCTCAGCTCTCATGCTTCCTTCGTGTCGCATGGTAGCCATGCGCCCATGTGATGCCGACAGAATTGTGTATCCTGATGCCTCAGATAGTGAGGTGCGGAAATATTTGCTCTCGATTCTGTTTCGAGCCACGTGTATTTTGTTGGTTTTAAACGCACCACTGGCTTCTATTAGTCAGCAAGCGAGCGGACTTCATTTTTGGGAGTCGCTCCTCGACTCCTAAATTTCAAAAGTTTTCAAATACCTCTGGCTTGAAAGCAACATCTTGACACTCCCAGTTCAGTCGGCAATATTGGTTTAAATTCGAAACCCGTAATGCCGCCATAGACAGGACCAGTTGATCTAGTTGAACTTCGAGGTGCAGAGTTCTAGCCAGTTGAACCTTTCGGGTCACTGAACTACGCAAGTCCCGCCGCCATATCAGCTTTCCAGCCGTTGTTAGGATTTTCCGGAGATCAATGTACATGAATAATTTCATTAAACACTTCAAACTCCATCAAATTCGTCATTTTGTGGACTTCTGTGTTCCCCTGCAGTGTCAACAAGCACACCTCGAAACAAAATGTGCAGCCCTGGAGACCGAAGTGGAGACTTTAACTGCACATCTCTCTCGTTCCGAAACAGAGCGATTCCGTCTGATTTCGGTGAATGAACAGCTTACCGATAATTTCTTCCGTCTTGCTGGTGCCTGTCGGAGAGAAATAGTCAAATTAAAATCTCGCATGCAGTTGCTGTGTTGCAAGTGAGTATCACATATTATTGCCCGCTAAGTCGTATTTGCTTTTTTCAATGGGAGCGCAATTTATTTCCACCACATTACCCATCTTGAGAGCTGTGTCTACAGTTTCATTTCTCAGTGTATCGATTTATTCTTTGCGTTCATGCTCTTTTTCTCCGAATTTCATTGCACGTCATATGATGACCGAATCTCAGCCCCAGCTCCATCACGTTGTGTGGACATCTGTTGTCCTTCTATCATCGTTTATCTGTGTGAGAAGCTTCCAGCACCGACTGAGTTGCAAGCATTCACAATCGTTACAAAGGCTTACGTGATTCTGTATCAGCAGGATAGGATTCTGAACTGCTGCTTTCTCACACCGAATGATTCTGTCCCTTGCGATCTCATCAACCAGAGAGGGACACGCTTGACGTTTGTAGACATTATTCGTGCCCTTTATTCCCATACTTCCGGTCGGGTTACGGAGTACAATGAACTATCCAGAAGTTACCTGACAACCAGTGGAGTTCGTCAGGGTTGTCCCCTCTCTCTTTTTTGTTCAGTTTTGTACTTGAAGTCATCATGGAGTGCTCACACACGAGAGGGATTGACGGGTTTGGATTATGCGGACGAGATACCTATGTGGTTTGACGACTGTTTGTCCGCGAAAAGTACTTTCACTAGAATATCGGAGGTGGTCCCAAGTTTTGGTATGCATTTTCACCTTCAAAGTACAGTCTTCAAGATTTCCCATTCCTTTGTGATTTTCTGAAGCCTCACAATGAAGAGCTTGAGTTTGTTGGTAGGTTCACAAGCCCGTTGATAGTCGCCTCTGTGCGGTTTGTCTGGCAACGTCTGTGAAGGAGCCCCACAAGTGCAAAGTTGATCGATATCTGTTTGTCATGTCTGCTTACGCCCCAACTGACTGTAGCTCTGACACCATCAAAGACAAGTTTTACGATATCCTGAATGCCCTTTTTCGACAAGCTCAAAGCTCAGATATCGTTGTGGTTGCCGGAGATCTGAATGTACAAGTGAGCAGGCTTAGTGCATCTGAGACCCAATTAGAAGGTCGACATGAATGTGACTCGGCACGTACGGACAACGGTGAACGATTGCTTTAGCTGTGTGTTGACCGCAGGCTGTTTTTATGCGGTACTAACATCAGAAATAGCCGAAGTCGTCTGGCCACATGGTGTTCTCCAACAGTGTGCTGGTCACGAGCTCAAATCGATCACATTGCCACCAGTTACCGATGGC
>SJOL01006088.1:208854-250168 GCA_004794785.1 Opisthorchis felineus
ATATCCGCCATCGTACCGTCCGGCAGGCGTTCGAGGAGCTGGTTCTGATAATTTCGTTTGACTTCTGGGTCCACTAGCTTCTCAATGGCTAAGCGAGATGTGTGCGTTTTTTTGCGCAGCAAGCTTGGTTCCAGCCTGGTAGGGGTTGCGTTGACTAAATCCTGTCACCATCAGGTGCTAGATTACAACGCTATACGTACAAACGACCCACAATTCTAGTATTCCTGGATTTCCAAGACTCGTTCGACTTGGTTGATCGGTCTGTTTTTAACACGGTTGCCCATCAAGGAATGCCCCGGAAGTTTGTGAACATAATGCGTCCTTTGTATTCTCAGACTTCCACACGTGTGAGAGTATACGGAGAGTTCTCTACAAGCTTCCATACACAAAGCGGTGTCCGTCAGGGGTGCCCACTCTCTCCATTCTTATTTAATTTTGTGATCCATGAGATAATGAGACGAACGCTGGAAGGTCTCTAAAACCCCGGTGTTTAAATAGCCTGTGACGAAAACCTTGTCGATCTGGAATATGCAGACGATATCGTTCTCGTCTTCCAAGGGGAGAAGAAGGCGCATGTGTTTTTGGATGAACTGACCATAGTCATTCCGTTCTTTGGTATGTACTTAGCACTCACAAAGTTTACTGTCATGCTCGTTGACATGCAGTCACTGAACACACCACTTACATTCCAGGGAGTGACTCGAAGTTTTGGAGCATTTAACGTACCTTGGAAGTTGTATTAGTTTTGCTTGTAGTGTCAGGTCAATGCACAAATCTGGAAGGCCCGGGTCGCGTTTGCTAATTTGAGACATCTATGGTGTCAAAGCGGTATATCCTTGAATCTCAAGGGACGTGTGTATCAGGCTACAGTGCGGGTGCTTTGTTGTATGGCTGTGAGACTTGGACTGTTCGAGCAGCGGAAGTGAGACGTCTTCAGGTGTTTGACAATCGTTGTTTCAGAACCATACCTCGTGTGGGTTGGTGTCGGAGAATCCGCAACGAGGTGATTAGAAAGCGATTTTCGGTTGTGCAACGAGAACTTCCATTGAAGAATGTGTCCAGCACCAGAAGCTGCGTTCGTTAGGCCATGTATTGCGTATGCCGACGCATCGTTCACCGAAGAGTGTGCTGTTTTCCGTGCCCATTTCAGGATGGCGGAAGCCGAGAGGCGACCAACCCTTGACCTGGCAGAGGGGTATGAAAGAGATTACGAAACGTTTGGGTACTTCAGGTGCTACTCGCCTTCTAGGATGGGGATCGCGTGAGCCCCGCTGCTCCTGGTTGGGGACGCTGCAAGATCTGGCTGCTAATCGATGTCAATGGCGTACTTGTGGTCAGTTTCCATCCATATTGCTTGGAGGTTTAGGTACCTCGGAATGATTACAGTAAACTAGCACAAAGCCCCTTCCCTGTCCACCTTTATGCTTTTCTTCACAATAAGGCTTTCAAATAAATCATGGTTGCACGGCAGCGAAGCAACGGTGTTGAACACTGATGCCATGCTATCCATGATGATGATGGTGAAATGAAAGGGCTACTGTCAGACTGAGTGCTGTGGGTTCTTCCTGCCTTTCTGGCTGGGGCCAACGTGATCCTGCTTGTATTTGGTTAGAAACCCCTCAGGACATGGCACGCAACCGATCCCAATGGAGCGCATGTTGTAGTTTCCTACCTTGCCTATTTACCTAAAGTTCACCTGTCGTTGTGCTCTGGGCTTAAGTCGAGTGAGGTTCGCAAAGGAAACTGGGTTGATGGCGCCTTGCTTCATCATGAGCAGATGTGTTTATTTTAATGGTGTCCAAAGGTGTCGGCATTTTTTCCTTACTAGTTTTCCTTAGGGACTTAGGCTTTGTAGTAAGCCCCTACCTTTCCTTCTTTTTCCCACTCTCTACTGGGGCTTTCTTCCATCGTGGTTGTGTGGCATTCAAGCACCAGTATGTTTTACTGGTCTATTGCTGTCAATGATTATGATGATATCGTTGACCGTACGAAGAGTGGTAAAGCCACCTGACTTAGCGTGCTAGCATCCTTAATTTTGCTGGTTGCCGCGTGAGAAAACGCCACTTTCGAACATGTCAGGCAATTCTGAACATTCACTTATTTCTTTTAAGCTTGTGTGGATGATGATACTGCTGGAGCTGGAGACTGGATGGAGTTCCTCTTGGTTAATAGTGCATTGATATTCTTTCGCATAATGTGCAGCACACAGACTGTCTCGAGATCCCGTTGCGATGATGTTCAATGGAGTTTATTTGTCTCGCAATTAAGTAGCATGGGGCAGTTGCTTAAAATCCGCAGACAAGCCACCATCGGTTTCGTCTTCTTTGTAGCCCGTCAGATAGACGTATTCTCGGGAAACCTAGAAAATCAATCCATGACATGAGCATCGGTTTGGTCAAGTGTTTACTTTCAACATAATATACCCCGTACGAATTCAAAAAGTGACACTGAAAGTTGTGGAACCCTATACGTATATTGGAAGTCGCATTAGCCTCGACGGTAGTTTGACAGACGAAGTCAACGAGCGAATCTCCAAAGCTAGAATTGAGTTTGCAAATTCGCACCACTTGTGGTATCAAAAGTGCATTTTGCTTGGCTTCAATGGACGCGTGTATTAGACTACAATGCGAGCTGAAAAACTTGGTAGCTTATGGTGGAGGATCTGAGAAGTCATCAGATCTTCGACCACCGATGTTCTAGAACCATAATTTGAGTCTGCTGGAATCAGCGAGGTGATCAGAAAGTGGGTCTTCGACGAAGCAGGTGCTTCACCTAAGGACTGCATCCGGCGCTGCAAGCTAAGGTGGGTGAACCATGTGTTACGCCTGTCTAGTTACCGTCTGCCGAGGAGTCTTGCTTTCCGTGCCTTATTCGGAGTGGCGAAAACCTAGGGGATGGACAGAATAAGACGTGGCTATCATCACTTAAGGATGTTACCAAAAGTTTGGACACTGTTGATGCTGTTCGCTTTCCAGGATGGTGTTCACGTGACCTTTGTGCTTGGTTGGAGATACTGAACGATATGGTGGTGTTCATGCTGTTAGTTTCTCTCCAGATTAACTGATTGTTGGGGGTATAAGCCTAAATGATTAGCTCAAACGGAGGGAAACTGGTAATGGGCTGTTCGTGAATTTGGACAGTCGTCCCGTACTGTTTGCCGATTTCATTTTTAATTCCTTTACCGTCATCAGGCCGATTGCCGAACGTGATTATTTTATTAACCGTTAAGCTGGGTAGAGTTGTTCATTTTAATTGACCTCAATTCAATCATTCTACTCTTTCATGTAGCCGTACGGTGTTTCTTGGCTTTTTAGCATAGACCGAATTTACTTAGGGGATTAAATGTCAATGAAAAACTACTGAGTGCTGTAGTACTTTGGAACTCGATAATTGTTGGGTTCTTGTATATTGCTTTATCCGATTTTTTTCGCTCTGTTGCCGTCAGTTCCTACTGCAACTGTGACATGTTTCATAGTGCTCTTATGTTAAACTGTTCGTCAGTCCATGAACAGAGCCCCCTAGGTTCTTGTGGATATTGTAACAACAGTGCCAGGGATGTCGACTGTTCTTACCTGACAGTCATTTGTCTAATCGAACTCAATGGTGGAATGTATTAGTATTTCGGTATCTCCCCGCGGGTCGTATTTCCACCATTTAGGACACATTTCTTAAACAGACACGTGAACGCTGCTGATGCGCGGACGTAGGAGTGTAGTAACGTAACTTCATTTTGTGTGGTATTCTTTTTCGAATCTCCTCTGAGTTACATTCGTTTTTTGTTCTGATCATCGTAACTTTTATTTCCGTCCCGCAGATGCAACTCTTCAGATGTCAAATCTGTACCTGGCAACCCATCATCCTCCAATTCGGCAATAAAGATCTTAAACCCAACAGGACCCCTTTTGTACAGTGATATAATGAACTTTTTGCACTCCATCCGTTTACCGGAGAATAGTCTAGCTCATCCACAATGCAGTCCCCATTCTGTTGTCTCCACGCAAGTGCTCCCTTCTTATTCGTCAACTGAAGGAATACCTGGTCAGTTACGCAAGTCTCATTCCTCTGTATCCACGTTAGCCAGCCGTACTTCACGGTCAGTGTCTTCCAGCTCGTCTTCTTCGTCTTCCTCATCTTCATCTTCATCCCACAGCCGTGTCTCATCCGCACAGGCTGGAGGTTCCTTCGAGAACCATCAGACCTCCCGACCACCTTACAATGGTTTACCCTCCCGATTCGAAGTCTCAACAAGTAGGTCAAAACGAGATGTGGAACCCGTGCGGAATCAAGGAAAGAATCATGGCTTCAATCAGTCGGTGACAAGAGCACTCCCGTCCGGCCGTGAAGAAAAGTCCGCACATCGAATCTCGAGAACTCCCAGAGACGCCATAGGTGCCCGTCACCTCACTCGTTCATCGCACATACATAAGTCAGCTACCCCTGAGCGACATACCTCAAGACAAACATCTTCCAGTAAATGCTCGAAGGATCACCCGACAGACACCAACCGCCGTGATGTATCGTCACAAGAAAGGGGCTGTCGTTCAACCGCGGTGCTAAATAGGAACTGTTATAGAGCCAGGGAACGCTCAAGCAGGATAGTGCCACAACCAGAATTGCGGAAACCAATAAATCTTAGTCTGCGTTCTCAATATTCTCATGATAAATCTGTCAAACCTGGGTCGCGCAGCCTGCGACGCACGAGTGAATCGCATACGAAACAGTCAGCGTCAACTTCGAAAGTGCATGACTCTGGTGGGTGTGGCGAACCAGAAACAAAGATGTATGCGGATGCTGGTGAGCACCTTATCAGCTAAATACTAAAAACGGCTCCCATTTTCGATCGTTAACCACGTAATCAAGAAGGTAGTGTATATTGTGGCTAACAGGACTTCCTTAAGAGTGATAAACTTTACATGCAGTTCAGTCCTTCTCAAGGCTGTAGCATGTGTATTCTTATCTTGCCTGACGCCACACCAGATTGCACACTACTCTGTCAAATGCAGTTATACTGCGCGTCTGAGCGGGACAGGCATCGGTTGTGTACTCTACCGCGTTCAACCTCCTCACTGAAAATTTTCCTTGACTTTGTCCTGCCATATGTCTTTGGTCCTTACCTGACACCCAACTTGTACATTTAGCCAACAAAATGACGAAATCGAGAAGGAATGAGTGAGGAGTCCCACTCCAAACATGACAGCATCACTCTAGGGCAAGGCGAATTTCGGGTGCATAAAAGAGAATTCGGGCGGGTTGAAGTACTTGCATTCCTCATAAAGGAAACGAACCTTTCTAGCTGCTTGCATCGCAAGGACCTTGACATGTAAAGTCCACGATGGGTTGTCAGTAAAAGATAGGCAAGGAAAAATGGACGACCAGGAGTGAGAAATGCTATCAGATCTCACTAAAAGGCGTAGGTTATCGTTCGGCTGTAACACCCTTTCGGTGCCTAGCTGCCATGCCACCCGAAGGAAGCACGAGGGCTGGGATACTGTCAGGTCGCCCAAGCCTAGACAGAAGTCGGAATGCAGGCGTCAGGTTCGAACCAGAGACCTTCCGGTCAATAAATTCGCTCTCTAACCACTGGGCCATCTCGCCCCCCCCCCCAAAAAAAAAGGCTTAGGTTATGAATGGGATTACGAAGAGAGTTGGATACATGGAGAGACCTGGAATGGTTTAACGTTGCTGAGTTCGACATGCCTTAGTAAAGGATTCTGGTAAGTTCTCTGTTCAATCGTCGTATGATCGGTGTAAGACAAAGCTGGGAGGAGCAGGCTTTAGAGAAGCATAGAATGGCGTCGTCTGCAAGGGACGAATAATGTGGGAGTGAGCACAAATAATCGGGGACTTTCAGCGCTGATTTTCTCGGGTCTGAGGGATAACGCCATCCACTTTTATTTGCATAGAACGGCTATCCAGGAAACTACAAATCCACGTCGTCAACCCTGAATGCAGCCCATACATGAGAAGCTTAGCAAGGACGTCGGCATGCCAAACGCGGCAGGTTTTATCTAGTCTCACGTTGTGTTGTGACCATAGCCATCATGCCCAATGCCAGTTTATACATCGCACCCCGTAGGTCTACTTGTTCTAGATGCACATATTCCATAACTTCACATGCCATAGCACCCATTCGAATTTGGGGTGTTTTCGTATTGTGTGAATTGTTCCTCTTCTCTCATGTGGTGGCGTTTAGTTCCTTTAGAAGTGAAAGCTTAAAATCAGAGAGCACGCCACTGAGAAGTCCTGGACGTCTCATACTAGAAGAACTACACTCCGGAGATATGTGTAAGGTGATTGTTACCACTGACAGGTGGCCACATTCCACAGAATAAAATACAGACGGATCGGGTGAACTCGAAAAGATCGTTGATGTGTCAATGGGTGTTCCTAATAAACACCATGTTTTACAATTTGATAGACATGACAATGAAGATAATCGAGGTGTGTCAATGTTCCAGCTTGTTCGTTGTCCTCTTCCTACTTATCAAATTTCCAGTCATTCCTCTCTTCAGACACCACATGCCTTTAAGCTAACTGTTGCGGTTGTGCTTATGTGTACAGTCGTACTGTCAACCTCGTCCCCTCATAAAATTCTGTAGTTCACACGCACTCGTAGTTAGCCAATTTTTTGTACTGATTCCTTGCCTGTAGCAACCGGTCTTGGCTCCACCCTCAATGACCGTATTCGAAGTCACTTGTTAAGTGTTGTACAAGGGTGTGTCCGCCAAGCACGCGATCATCATGATGTCAAGAGAGCTCTACAACGCAGCACGAGTGGAAGAACCGCATTCATATCGGGTGAGCAATGATTTACTGGTCGTTTGTGGTCAGTATTGTGCATTTAGAATGTGTCACCGGAACTGTGCTCAAGAAACTTACCTTGCGTATACTTACTAGTTCAAACCTTCAGGATCAAATGCCTACTTTGTGCGAGCAACATTCGCGCACAGACAGTTGATCGTTGTCTCACCATGTAGTGCTCAGCTGAGTGCGTTCGAGCGGTGCTCAGTGGTGTGGGCTGCCACTTAACGGCTTCCTACTTGGTGGAGTAAATTTTATTCTAGTTGCACTTTAAACTCGTTTTCTTCATCTGACAGTTTGTTCCCCCTCAATAATTTCGCAATGTTGTACGTATATACGCAACACTGGTTGGATTGCGAAATTTTATTTTCAGTCCTGATAGCTAAATAGTTATGTGGGGTAGACTTTACCCCAGACATTATCACCACATGGATGTGGATTAAACATTCCAGTTCTAGTTCTTGGCTGTCGTACGCACAAGACAGCTTGGCAGCCACCGAACGTTCACATGTGAGCGCTTGTGAAGCATCTTGGTGACCAGCTCACGTTTGCCTGACTAGTGCACCGCAACTTTATCGATTTTTCGTTGTTCTGTCAGTCGGTGCATGCTTCTACAACTGTCATTTTGATCAGCCGGTCATGTGCGTCATCCGATTTGTTCCATGACACTGGGTAAAATTCCCCGTGCAATTGACTCAGGCTGTGCCACTGATCAGGAGTAAAACGTTCACCACGCAGACACAGTGCCTGATCGTGAGGCTATTCCTCAGCACAGTGGCAGAAGATTTTCACAGACTTAGTCGTGAAATGTAGAATTTTGTGCATTACGAAACAACATGAGTGAGGTAGATTCGTTTCAGTTACTCGAAAATAATTTTCTTGGTGGGGAGGTTGTGTTCTGGTTATCTGAGGTCCGAAATCGATGACTAAGCAGTTTCCAGAAGGAGCCGCTCCAAACGGACATAATGGAGTAAGTTGTCAAGGTCGGCAATGCGGTGGAATTATGTTTAGTGGAACACATCCATCTGTAAGGCATAGGTTGAACTCAGAAATTGGAAGGAGTGGTCTTTCTGGCGTTCAGCTACACAGCTTGCTACATTCTAATCTACGGCGAAACTTAACCAGCTAAACCAAACAAATCTCACGTTACAGAAAACCAATACAATAGAAATGGAAGTCTTCTCTGGATTTTCGATTCCTACTGTTGCCTATAGAGAGCTTGTGCGATGGTTTCGGTACTGGGATATAAAGGCTAAGTTTTCATCACAGATGGCTTTTGGTGAAAATTTTGTTTATCCCACCTGGCAAACCTTACTGTTTTCTCTGTTGCTAAACTTGTCCGATTCCGGGAAAAATTTCCATGCGCCCAAGTCAGTGTACTTTAGATAGAGGTTATTCCTTCTTCAGAGTTGGATTTAACTGGTCAGGATGAGGAATTGATCCCGAAATTCATGGTGCACTTCAATACCCAATTACTTCTCACATTCTGACCATAGGAACAATTGTAGGATAATATGAAATAGAATTAGGTTCATCCATATTTATATGAATGCAGGTATCCAACCACACTTGGATTGTGCCCAAATATTTTGTATTTTCCTGGTATTAATGCCTCCAACAACAGTAAACCACTCTTTCCCAAAATGGGTGTCCTCGTTGGGTAGTTTTACTTCCTAAGGCGACTGTTTTGGTAACTGGTTGAGTTTGTGTGGAAGTATGGAAGTGGGAACTTAACGGAGTCTACCTTAGGCTGTAATTCGTGGACGGTTGTAATTATAGGAGAACGTTAATATTCCTCACAGCAGGCATCCACGAAACCGACCAGAATCGCCCGCATCCTCGGTGTATCCCCCCTCGAGAGAATTGTTTCATATTAAACAAGAAGACTTCTAAGAACCCTGTTTTAGTTGTGTTAAAGGAATGGACATATATCACTGCTCCTGTGGTGGTAAATATCCAATCGTGTCCTTTGACCAAACCCATTTGCATGTTGAAATGGTGCATTTGTAGAAGCATGCAGAGATATACGTACTGCTGTCATCATTACATTACGCGCTTGGTACTAAGGAACATCGTCGTCTACTAACTCATTTGCGGATGACCCCTTCATTACATGTCCTTTGTTGATCGGAACTCACCATGGACCATAGTCAGCTGGACAGTAAGGTTGTTTTGGTCTACTAAGGCGATATTTGGGTGACCAAAACAATTCAGGGTAGGTTCATTTAGGCTCTCGCTGGAAGTTTTGTCCAAATAGAATTCAACCAGGACCAGACTAAATCGTTCTGTCGTATGGGGATTTGTCTCTAAGGATTACCACGGTATTCCACCATTCAATTTTTTAAACCCTCGACCTGGATTACATGACAGGTGACTCCTGCTTCAACAATCCAAGTTCGATCTCCTTTGGCGCCGTCAAACTAGCTGCTATCATGATACTTTTTGCATTTGTTTTTAAGAAGACGTCGAGGGTCCCTTAAACGGCGTCCTACATTTGTGCCACTTGACGCATCAAAGGCTTTTGGAAGCAGTCGAATGTCTGTACAATTCGAAAATTGGTTCCCAGTTTACTACTCACTTCTGACTGTTCATAATTCTGTTGGGACGGTGTCCAGAACAGGAATAACTTACGTTGCTTTCTCAAAAAGTAAATGTTTCACAGAGGGCTTCGTAATTTCTATGTCCTTCAGTTCCAGTGGAGGGGACCACTTCGAATATTTCACAAGACGCGCCTGTCTGCCGAAAACGGAAAGAATCCGTGGAATCAAGTGTAAACCAGGCAGATTGCACCCTCTATACCAAACGCCTAAGGTCACGTATAGAATCCTCCACTCGCCCTGCAGCTGTAACCGAATCACCCGCATCCGAGTCGGGAGAAGTCCAGCTTTCTGATCCCAGTCATGCTGATGTTATCCTTCCTGCTACGCCCGAGGACTCGAAAGCTAATGGAGAGGATTTGGGCTCAACTGATGCACTAGGTATACTCGTTTGTGCAACCGAACCAGGATGTCAGGAGAGCACAAACAGCCTGCCAACTACCGATTTAGTTCCTGCGGCTCTTTGTCCCAATTCGTTGTCTTCACCAGGGCCGCAGAATCCGACCCACACGCTAGGATCCCCCTGTCCGCCACAGTTGTCTCCCTCTCTATTGCCAACAACGGCAGAAATCCTGTCCCCTCCCGACCAGAGCGCTGATTCCAGTCAAATGCAACTACAGCTGCCAGAAATTGAGAAGTAAGTCAAAGTTGCTTGATTTCCATCAGTGTTTGTATTGTTGTAAAGTTTACGATGTTACGATGTCACCCAAATTTTCTACCTTCTTCGGTCTTTTCGGTGCGCGTTCAACCATATCAGATCACAACTTATCTGAATAACTCTCCCAGTAAGAACACAATATGAGCGAACGTAACTTTATCGGTGTTTCCTCTTTTGGCTCAAACTCAGTACAGATAAGATCAGTGATCAATCAAGCTGAAGATCAATGAAAAGTGGCCAAAGTTTTCGGTAGAACTGATACGGTGTTTTGAGAGTCACGTGGGGTCAAGATGGGTTTTTCTGGTCACGTGAATGCCAGTGTCTGCACCATGCGTTTCTGAGTACGGAGTTGAGACTTATAAATCCGTGTACCAGTAACTCCGGAGGTGACAGAAACCTTAGAACTCTTTGTTTTCGGTGACCTTAGTCAAACTTATGAATATGCATAAAAGCCGTTGCAATGTTGATCTGATGTACTATCTTGAGCAGATGGGTCAAAGTTGAACTGTTAGTGGCACGCTTTTGTCTTTTTGAATGATTCGCCGGACATCGATCGACCTCTATGTTCGACCGATATACGACAGGAACGGTTAGATTGCTTAACACGGGAGGAGTGTGACCAAAAGCCTGTCCTTCTGGTGTTGTCTAATGCAAGCGCTAGTGGTGAAGACGACTGTTAACTCAGATGGGTTGATGATTCAAAGATTTTATCAGGTTTTGATACATGTTTTCTGCTTTCTACGTATTATATCCAGCACTTGTTTTTTTTGGCTTCAACGAACCCAACGTTGTTACACGCTCTCCTGTGGAATTGTATTTACCGCCTAAGCGAGAAGGTATCTGCGGTTCGTAGAAACGTCAGTCCTTATTTGCTCGGGCGTTACCAGTAGGTCAAGTGTCCCTGAGCCTTTTCATTCATTTCCACTTGTGTAGTTTGTCCGTATGCAAACCCAAAATCACCTACCTTTATGGTAGGTTGAAACCTTCCATTATACGTCAACCCCTTTTTAACGTGGTATTTGTTACACGTGTATAATTTCAGACTTCCTGTCTGAGATGCCAATAATAATTAACAGTTCTGAGGCTATATGTCTATTGGACAATGTGAGAAACGTCAGAAACCATAAGAAAATGGAATTCAGATGGTTTTGAAGTTTGAAGATCAATTCGGGATGAAGAAGTTGGTAGATATTTGCTGAGGAAATACATGGGCGATGCGACTGAAAATGCAAAGTAGAACGGTTGGGCAGACAGACGCGATAGATTCAAGCTAAAGATGGTGCACCCGGGCGAACGTACAGGGATCGTTTGTTATCAGCCAGTAACAATGACAGGCACATTAGGTCTGCAATGCTTCTCTGTAGTATTCTCCATAAACATGTTTTCCATAGACCAAGACATCTTCATGGGTGGATGGAAAGCACTAATTCGAGCTGTGGAATCTCTTTCGGTATGTTGTCGTCATGCCGTTACATATGTATGAATAAATATGAGCCAATAAGCATATAAACGTCCAGATAGTCAAAAAGAGATCAGATGAGAAGTTACAGAAACGTGTGACTAAGGTCGGGTGGAGGATCTGGTTTTTTGGATCAGGGCCACTAGGGTTGATCGACCGGCCTTGCAATCTTACCTGACCAATGACAGCATGGTCGAACTAATTAGGTCATCATAAGCGAGAAACTATAATTGGACGCAACTCAGGCCTGTGAATTCTGCGGTTTTTCTGGCTCTCAGTGGTGACTTCAGACTAACCTCGTATATAACAGTTACTGATGTTTCAAGGGGACTTGGTAGACACTCGGTCGATTTATTGCTGATTGGCATTTCGCCTTTGGTGTAAGGTTAAGGGTGCGGGGTTTACTCGGTGTCCTTTGTCCCAAACATATGCCACCGCCGACCTATTATTAGTTTTTATAACTTCTGTGGAAAATCAGGAGGGTGTGTTCCGGCGTAGACGCTGTTGACGACTATTTATTTTCTGAAGCCCTAGCTGCTGATGCATTTTTTTGAAATTATATGCCAATATTGGCTAGCCATTTTGATTGACTTAAATTCGTTCAGCTGTAGCACCCTTTTGGTGCCTAACTGCCATGCTACCAGAAGGAAGCACGAGGGCTGGGATACTGCCAGGTTGCCCAAGCCTAGACAGGGGAAGTCGAGAGGCAGAGGTCGGGTTCGAACCACGAACCTTGCGGTCAGTAAATTCGCGCTCTAACCACTTCGGCCATCTCGCCAATGTAAGATAAGGAACTTAAAATCATCATCCAACCGATAGACAGTTTTTCGCAGGATGCTTACCACAACCTACTACTACATCGCCTGTCTCACGTCTTAACGGTACCCATCGGTCAGCTGTGACAGTTGACTTCGGCGCACCCTACAATGGCCCAGAACCCTCTTTATCTATCAATCAACCCCGCACTGACGGTGTCACCTCGATTGATGATGAAACGTTTGCATTCCAACTGCCAAGCTCGGCGAACAAACCAACAACCAAGCAGCGAACCCGAGCTACCTATATTCCGCAACATTACCCTTTCTACTTCTTGGCGGCGATTCCTTTCTTAGTAGCCCCATCTAGTATATCTGTTATCGATTGTTTGTGTGACTCACCGTGGGTGTGTCAAAAGCAGTGCGACCAACTGGTCACACAGAACACGCATGCACGGTCGCAGACTTCGACGAAAATGTAATCCAACTTGAGTTTAGTTGTCGTGCAATAGCCAGGTTTGATTAATGTACAGCGAAATTTTCACATGACCATATTTAAAGCTCATGATCCAGGCAAAGTTGACCGCGTTCGGAAGGCGAGTGGCAGCCAAAGTGGCTGCGCGCTGCCGTTGTAAAAATTTGATCATAAGCATCAAGTGCCTTACATCGTTCGATCGAACGTTTGGAATTATTCTAGAATAGATTACACTATGCTATATAAGTATGTATTTTGCAAGTTTGCAATATTGTTTGAAAGTATCAAGATCCCGAAAGGCTCGTCGCACGTTGCTACACCGTTTTCCAGACCCTACAAATGCATCTGCAAAAAACAAGCCAGTAACTGGGTCATTATCAGGACCTCCTATTCGCCATTAGTAAGTTGGTGGTGTGACCAACAGCAGTTTTGAACCAGATTTCAGGCCTAACTCGAACAATCCAGCCGCAAAAGTTGATGGGTAGTCGAGCCATTTGGAGGGCAACAGCTTAAAACTGTTAACTAAAAGTCCCATCACTAGCTGTCCTGATGAATTTCAAAGAGAACAAAAGCGCTCGTACAACTGACCCTTCGGGAACCGAACGCAAATTCGCTAGCACATTCTGTCAAGCCCATGCCCAGAGCTTGGCAGTTATCAGGTTCCCCACGTTGATCGGTGATTATCAGGAACAACGTTTGTATCAGTTGTCACTGGGAGTCTAATTGCCTGACTAAGTCCACAACTAGTTCAATCCAAAAACAAACAAACAAAACAAAAACTCCACAAAAATTTTACGATTTGTCATGTTATCGCCATAATATCACTCTGGCGTTCGCTCACCAGAACCAAGTGTGGGAGTCGAAAACACATTGCCTCCCTCAGTAAACTTACCGAAACCGAGACCACTCTTGAAGAAGACCAGTTCCACTTGGTCCTATGATACCTGACTTGGAGCCGATGCAATTTTGGGGAAATGAACTGGTTCAGAGCGTGAGAAGTGAACTCACTACCGAAAAGCCTTTTGGACGTATCCAACTGTGCCTGTAGTTGAGAGACCAAGTTCTACCTGAACCTGCATAAATCTTACGGATTGCATAGCAGCTGCATCTGTGTGTAATAGCCAAACGATTTGTGTTGATTTTTTGTTTCGAGAGTGACTCCGTTCAGTGCACTTGACCTCTCCTAGGGATTGTTTCCTTACTTGCGACCCATGACTTGGCTCTACACTCATCCTCAAGGTTGGGGGGAACTGCTACATATTTTATTCTCCACGTAGGTATGTTAAGGCCATCGCCTGATTCGTGGTGGCATTTCTTGTACAATGCCCCCTTAGTGGAGAGTTTGTGAATCTGACTGGTGGATATCTCTGTAAGCTCTATGTATCTCGTGTATATATTGACCGGTTCGCGGATGATCTAGTGCTTTGGTCTGGCTTTCGTGACTGTCACTTTGCTACCGGTGATAGACTATACCTAGACTCTAACACACCAGAAACCTTAGAAATCATCTTGTCCAACGATGTCGAGGTATCTGTTCCATCCGGCCAACCTATCGCAGTTCCGGATGCACGTTTCTCTGATCGTTTCACTCCTGACTTTTGTATTATGCTTTCTAAAGCCAGCTCTTGGTGTTCTGAAAAATAGTTTATCAGTTTTCCATCTTTTCTCAACCATACATAAAAAGGTCCACAACGATGCCCGACATACGAAGTACTTTGACCTATTGAAATGCAGTTTAGGTGCCATAAGTTTCGCAAGTTGGTTGACACCAAACTGTTCCCCGAAATTTGTTCTTCAACCTTATCTCCGGCTTTGTAGTTGAAGGCAATACAAACTCAACGATATTTTTATGAGTCTTGAAATTTTCGGTTCCTCATTGCATTGTGAGGGATGATCGTATGAACTGTATCACAGAGTTGTGCACTGCGCATGAAAGGTGATGACTAGTTTAGCTGGAAACATCTGTTTCTCTTAGAAGACGATGTCAATGTTATTTGCATGTGCTGCACTGGACGGGTACTAGCCAGTAACAAGTTAACCTCTCTCTTGTTCCTTTCCTTATCAATATTGAAATTCAATAGAAATTGTTGGGACCTGTTTGAGTGCTCCATGGAGTCATCATCCGTTGCACAAAGCTACTGCGCAATCCAATAGATCCAAGAGGATTGCCAGGTTGCATAGAAATGACAAAAGTCAGGAGTTGGATTCGAACCATGAATCTTTTAGCAAGAGGTGATGGGCTTGCGTCCCCATTGCTGAGCTCTTGAACCACTCATACGTACACAGTTCGCTAAAAAAACGCACACGGTTCGTTCATCGTTAGGCCGCACATGAAGTAGTTCGCATGTCCGCACAGTGACTAACATACAACTGATCGTTTTCTTTATTTGGTCACTTCTCTGACAAACATCTTGAACTTTCTAAACTATTAGCCTTGAGGCATACACAGTCCATCACAGCCTGTTCATTGTGTTTGCTTACACCCCAACAGGCTGTAGCTCTGGTACTCTCAAAGCCAGTTTTTATGACGTTTTAAGCGCCTTATTGTGGTGGTCTAAGAGCTCAGATATAGTTGTGATTGTCCGAGAGGTGAATGCAAGAGTAGGTTGACTTAGCGCTGCTGAGGCTCAAATGGGTGGTCGTCTTCGACCTGAATCCAGGCACACGGACAACGCCGAACGTCTTCTGCAGTTATGTGCTGGCCAAAGACTGATTGTGTACAACACTGACTTCCGAAACAACCGAAGCCACTTGGTCACAAAGTGGCCAAGTGCATAAAAACCAATCTGCAACATAGATAGACCACATAGCCTTTAGTTGAATATGGTGTGGGTCAATTACCGGTTGTCGCTCGTTCTGCAACACCTACTTTATTCAGATCACCTTTTATCTGTTGCTGCTTCTCGATGCGCTTTTCAGGGGCGCGCAAGATGCGCACACCTCAGTCGCCCACTTAGAAGTTCCCGCACCCTTATATGAGGCTGTAACTAGACTCCTCGTGTTTGCTGTATCGGTGCGGTAATAAGGCGAACTTTGGAAGATCTCAGATCTCTTGAGGATATTCGGCTCTCTGCGAGCGAGAACCTTGTCAATCTGTAATATGCAGACGATATTATCATTTTTCTAAAAGAACATCTATCCAGTCGTTTGGTATGTGCTTTGCACAAAGTGAAAATTCATGCTGCGGGATGTCCAGTCTTTGAACATGCCTGTAAGGATTCACTGAGTGGCACTGGAACTTGTGGAACACCATACGTATCTCAGAAGTTGCGTTATATCTTTGCCGATCGTTCCGGCCAAGGTTAATGTGTTATCTCTCGTTTTGTCCCCTAACTGCCATCTAAGGTTATATCTCAAATAGGTACCAAGACCAACCAGTGTTACGCAAAGTGCAACCACCTGTAGTATCCTGCGTGAAAGTCACGTCACTCCATCCTGTGTGCAATTGTTCGAGCTTTTTCTGAGACCAGTCGGCGAAGATAGAAGGCACCTGCCATGTATCCGTCATAAAACACGTGTTCGCGAAAGATGTTCGGACATCAAAAGACCGTGGAAAGGCAAAGTTGAGGGCGGCAAATGTTTTCAAAGCGCACTCAAATTCGATCGACTCAATTCAACAGTGGAGCTCATTAAGATACTCATATGTCCGAGATCAGCTTGTACTGTTGCTCGGATTATCAGTGAAGTTTGTTTTCACACGCGCAGCATTGAAGATGGCTACATATGGCTCTCTATTGTTCCTGTCTGATGTCTTCCTTCATTAACTAGACAGGAAAAATTCGGCTCAGTGACACGGAATCGCATACGAATCCGGGATGAAACGACCGATTGGAGCATATGATGAACATCTTTTGCTATGAATGAATCCCTTCAGTTCGAAAGCACAGGTTGGGTGATGTGAAAAGTTTGTGATGGCTTGTAGTGAAGTAGTAAAATAATTTAAACCAGCAGCTACATATTCAAGTCCTCGTGCAAGTGTGCAGCCCATTTTCATGCGCGTACGAATAGGGAGCGATCTATGTGCATCGATAATGTTGCATATGGCATTGAATAACTTATTCCTGTTTGCAACTGTATTCGGAATAACGACCCCATCAGCGGAACCCAATCTAACTTTGGAACTTGTAGATACGTTAGTCGTTGGTGTTACTTGTCCAGCTCTTGAAGTAACGTGTGGATTAACCGACGCAGCTTCTGCCGGGTTCTAATTGGGTTTCGCCTGTCTTCGTGGGATGACCGCCAACCGTTATAGTATACTCCGCCGAGGCGTGTTTGTCTTTTGCAGTCGCAAAAAGGTCCGAACATATGCTTCGAATGTAATATAGCGAAAAGGTTCTGGCCTCCATGGTTATAAACTGTGGGATAAAACAATATGAATTAGAACTTAGTTCTGCGCTAAAACTGTTCACTGGATGGCTTTTTTGGTAGTTTAATTGGAATGCAACATTGGTATGTGGATGTCCATTGAATTTCATGCGACTGATAGTTTGTTTTCGTTCTCTTAGATGTGGTGTAATCGACATGTGTCATCACCCTCCCGCCAGACGTGATCACGTGGTTTAAGATGCTTTGGTATGTGTTCTAGAATTGAATGTAACGCGGACGCTTCGCATTTTCTGTACCCGACTGGATGGGCAACACTATATCTTACGCTTCTTGACTTGTTTCCGTGTCGCGTTGAATCGGGAGACTTCCTCACTGACTATCTTGTGAAATAGAAAAGCAATTAGAACACAGTGTAGTGGAATAATTTGTTACAATCAAACGTTTCGGTTGCCGAACACAACCCTTGTCAAAGGATTTTACGGTTATCTGTAGGATGACATTCGTTTATTTTTTGCCGGTGCTGGGAAGATTTTACAGTTTTGAATCGACCCTCAATTCTGCATGTGAAGTGCGGAAAATCATCGTACAGCCGTTCAACTCTTTTTGGGGATTTTCAGCGGGGTGTATCTCATGAATCATCACAGCTATTTAGCCATAATGGGAGTTCGGATACCCTACAAAGTCATGAGGTACACACTCTTGGTGATTCCCAACAGTGCAACAACGGCTGTACTTAGCTTCTGAGGTTTTCAGCGTGAATTGACTTTGAATGCAAGATACAAACAGTCATACTTTTCAATGTGACTGCGGCTTGATCCCCTTGCACGGTAGCTTACGTGTCTAGTGTAGCATATCCAAATGTTTTAATCGGAATGTGTCGGCAGACACTGGCATCCAAAATAGTTTATTATGCTCATTGTCGCATAGCGGACACACCAGATTTAGGCCACGAGATGGCTCACTGGTTAGAGCGCGAATTTACTGACCGGAAGGTCCGTGGTTCGAACCCGACCTTTGCATCTCGACTTCTCCTGTCTAGGCTTGAGCAACCTGGCAGTATTCCAGCCCTTGTGCTTGCTTCGGGTGGCATGGCAGCTAGGCACCGAAAGGGTGTTACTGCTGAACGATGAGGCCACCACAAGACGGTTTAAGTAGTCTTCTTTTCGGTCATCAGAGTTTCGGGGAAATTTAACTGTCATAAATTGAGTTACACTTCGAATTGTAGACAAGTGTCAAGCTTGTCTAAGCCACAGTTACCTGGATGATTATATTGCCGCAATGAGTTAGCGGATTACTTTTTTACTGCTCAGTTGACTTAACATTCTCCCTCTGGCCAACGCGTGCTGCGGCGATTCTGGTAAGAATGAAACCAGTTCGCTAGTTTCTTCCCCTAGCATATGGGTAATCCATGAGGATTTCTCATGACCTTATTCGGTGTCGCAACTAGCAGGAAAACAGAACCACTGATTACTGACGTAGCTCTGATTTATTGCTATTCTTCCCAAACTTATTTATACAGTGCACGTATCACCTAACCACACTGAATCTCATTTTATTAGTCTCACATCAATCGGACTGAACGGAAAAGGAGTGCATTCATTTTTCGTCTTAGATCTCCCCTTGCGTGTGCTTGCGTGCATTTACATACACCCACTTCCAGTAGACCATTGATTTTCAGGACACTATTGATCTGTTTTGCACTCTGGTCCATTTCATGGCGTTATAGACGGTTTCAGCAGTGATACGATGTACCAATGTGTATACAAAGTTTCTCAGACTTAATTGTACTGTAATCTGACCCCGCTCAGACCACTTTTCTCAATCCCCAATCTGATACGTTGTTCTGTTTTTTTGGGTATTACGAACTCTCCCGTCTCACTTTCAACGAACAGAAGTGTTTCACCTATGGAGATAGTCCTGCTGCTCCTTCAAAGGTGGGGAGAATTCCCCTCGGAATCAAGAGCTGGGATCACATTCTGCCAGCTGATTTCAATCTATCAAGGGGTAGTGGTTCTAGGTGCCAGGGTTATTCGGTCCCAGATTACCAGGGGCTGAACTCCGCCGCGCACTCAGTGCCATAACCTGCTTCTTTTTGCTGTTGGTTTTCTTTGCGGAATTTCTTATGTTGGGGATACAAGCGCGTAATGTCTTTCTGAGGTTCATGTTTAATTTTCAGCATACACCGCATTGTTGACAATCTAAGCTTCATTTCTCTACCATATTTCGCGCTTTCCGCAAGGGAGTTCCTGACCTTTGTGGTTCAGCATGTCCCCAAACCGCCTGAGATTTCTGATTTCGTTACATTTCAAGATGTTCCCCATAACTGATTAGAACAGTGATAGTGACTGAGTTGTGTCAGTGTTCTTAGGTGTACTGATCTGGTTTTTGGGAAATCCATGCTGAAGGAACATCTACCACGTCAGAATACTTTTGTCCGTGATGGCGAGAGTCCTACTGGTCGTCGATTCACTTTCTAACAAGCAACCTAACATTTGATCAGGAAACGGTCTAGCTTTTCTCAGAAGAAAAAGGGGAAAGGGTCTATAGCTCGTCATCTGGTATGTGGTTGCATTGCTTGAGCCCCGGAAACTGAGCCGACGTGAACATTTTCACTCATATCGGCTACGCGGTGGGTAGCGTTTAGTAAACACGTTAAGTGTGCAAAATTTGCCGGTGGTAATTAAAGGAGAAAGTATGGTACAGGTTGATGTTTATCGAGTTCTCGGCAATTCCGTCTTTCTCCCTTGTCGACCTTTGTGTTCACACTTCTGTTTTCGAGTCCTTCTCCTATCCGTTCCGTGCTACCTGGTTATTCTCACATGCTCTAGCATCTCCCAGGGTCTATTCCTATTTATTGGACTCGCAGTAGACAGGGGAATTAACATGTCATGAACTGAAATGTGCCCAATCCACTCTATCAGAATGTCATTCATTCTTAATGCTTGTTTTATATTTTTCGCGTACAACCGTCTTCTCTTACCGTTCGAATCCGTTTAGTTAGCTGACGACGATTTCGCGGCATTGCCATTTTGACACTAGAATGGTAGTTTCGGTACCATTTCGGTATGTCGCCTCGCTGCTTCGAAACACATTCCAGAGGACCCGCAAGCTACGCACAAGCAGTAAACGGACATAATGGGAGTACTTTGATCGTTTTGCTGGGGCTTTACCGATGCAACCCAATCGGTTTCAATACGCACATAGTGATTTTGCTCATTTTGAAGGCATGCTTGTCATTGGACAACTTTTGATAGTTCTTATGGCTAGTTCCAGAAAACGCAACTGAAAGCGTACATCGCCCTTCAGTCTTGGCTTCCAGCTTGTTTCCTTTCTTTTTTCTAAGCTCCAATGGAGATGCATAGCTGGCAAAGGTACTCTGGCACAAGAAAGCAACGGTCCATTTGAGATAGGGCCTAAATATCGATGGCCGGAACATGAATCAAGTTAAACAAATTACAAAGAACAGGGTGTTAAAGCTAGGGTCAGTGTACCATCCGAATCCGGTTTATGGCTGACGATGATGACGGTGCTGAACCGGGTTCGTAGGCTGTTGAGGCAGCTATACTCATTGACACCGTAATTTCGGCGGCAATCAGTTTTTGTAGTTTCACCATCGCTTTGGTTCACAAGCATCATTTTGATCAAAACTTGAGACAAGGTTCAAACAAGACTGAATTTTTTTCCACTAGCAACCCCATAAACAGCAAAGAACCAACCACAGATTGAATTGGGCCATCTTATGTAGTGATGACAGTGATGGCCATAGTAGGTCCGTCGGAGATCACGGTCACCAGTACATGAAAAGAAAATGAGACTCTATGCACAAACCACTAGTCGGATGGACAACCTGCCACAGTGGCAAGGTCAGATTCTTCCGCACGATAATCCGAACAAGCAACCTGCCAGGCTGTGCACCATTACCCCATTCGTGGTTAGTTATCAACATGTGATGTTCTGCAACAGTTTCTTCACCTGAACGGTTGTTCTTCAACCTTCGTTTGGCTATTCGTTATGGCACCCATGGGACTATTCTGCGTCGGGTGGCAACTCAACGCTGAACAGGGAATTGTTGTAACCTATTTAGATGGTTCGACTAGTGAATGTTTTAGGCTCGCATACGTGTTTATGCCTTTATATATATATATATATATATATATAATATGAGATGTTTGTTGCACGCATGTGAAGTGCACCTAGGTATTTTTGGCACTTTGTTCCCGTTTGCTTGTGTAATAGAATTTAAGCTACAAGCTCCCATTGGAACGCGTCTTGCAGTGCAAAACACGCATCCTGACCATTGGCGATAAGATAGACAAGACGAAGTGGCTTTTGATCAAGAAGGCACATAAATGCATAATTTTTGACGGAGTTGTAAAGTGATTTAAACGACGGATGAATTAAATCGACAATGTGTGGGGCATTTTTGGATCTGCCGCCACATTCCCCTCCTTTGCTTGGGAACCACTGCACTGCAAGGACTTCAGGCAGGAAGATTCTATCCTGCTCAGCGGAAAAACGCTGGAAAATTTCAAGGTTCGCCGAATTTTTGTTCGCGGATGTAAATCATCCTCCCATAAAATCAAAGTCCCCTTTGGGGAGACACAAAGCTGGTGAAAAATCATGGAAACGATTTCTAGTGCTTTGAAGTGTAGAAATCGAGCCATATAGCTAGCGTGGCACAGCTTTTCATTCTTTTTTTGTCCCTGGTTTATCGCCTTCCTAATTGTAAATTTAGCTCGTTATCTCCGTCTTCCTTTTAAGGTGTGCCCCGTTAATCCCCGAAGGCCCCAATGATTCGGCAGAACACGATCAGCTTTGGTCGTCTGCCGACGAGCATGCAGCCCTGTCAACACCACCGTCCGCTCACACTCCTTGTCCTAAGTCTCCACCTCAAATCCAACATACTCTAGAATTCGATGAGTTAATCGTAGAAAATAAAGAGGAAGGTGAGATTGCCGATGAAGAAGATGAGCAAGACGAGGATTTGCTTCGCCAGTCCCACCGAATTGCTACACAGAGGCGATGGTCTCGCTCTCCTAAGGTATTGGACCGACGACCTTCACCGTTGAGACACTCAGGAAGTATGGATGTTGATGCCAGGGAGAACAGACTGTCGACTCGAATGGTTAAACCCAAATCAGGTTATCCAGACATGGAAGGTGTTCGTCGACGAAAGCGTGCTCACAGCCCACAAGCTCGAACACGATCCCCAAGTTCCGTTCATCAGCCACTATCCGGTCAAGGTGGGTTCTGTTGCTAACGATGCTATAAGTTCAAACTTTGAACGGCATAATGCATTCTGTTTGTGGACATCACTCTCACTATCACCATAAACAATGACGCCAATATTGACATTGATGCCTCACTGCCATGCGACAACACTGTTTGTCTACTTATACTAAAAGCTTTCAAGTGGAAAAAACACTGAATGAGGGAGGGACCTGATGCTGGTCTATAACAATTATTCTAAGGTGCCCACACCTCTAACCGCTCAATTAGGTAATCCGGAAAGGAACTGATACCACGAATACCAGTTACATCGGTTAACCGCCACCCGTTGTATCGCCTCCAGTTAAGCGCACGGGGAGCCGTGGGAACCCCATCCTAGAAGGCGGGCCGCACTGTTTGCAGTATTACATCCATATTCATCATTTGGTTTCGAAGCAAGGGACGGTAACTTTGAGACCAGAGTACAACTGTACGGCGAGGTTGGGGACGAATTCGGATTCATTCAGCATCCTTCAAAGATGGGCGGTACACAAAGATGGAGCGACTGTTCAATCAACGTTGTGACGGAGGGATGGAGGCTGTTTATGTGACACTATCGAATCATGTCTAGCCAGAATACGGGTGGCTGAAGGTCAGTTTTATTCCACAACATATCGCCAACACACTGAACTCTGGAGCCACTAACAATATTTTTCTAATCTAGATACAGGGCATAAACATATCGCGGCTAGTGATGTGGAATGCTCTGGTTGCCTCTGCTGCTGACCGATCAAGTTGTATACACCGAATTACCCTTTATCCTGGATATGCTTGACAGGTATTAGCCTCAGCGGAACATCGTTTAGTTTGTCTGAAACTAGTGAGATAATGGGTTCACAAACAATTTAATTCACAAAAGAAATTGTATACCCTGATCAGGTCGCGACGATTCTTGGTTCCTATGCATTTCACTAGCCAACACTGCATCGTCCATGTTCAGTCGGCTGGAAGTTTCCGCTTGTCATCCAGAATGGTAATTATTGTCCCGATCCGACTGTCACGCATGTCACAACTTATATGCGCATCTTTCGACTCGCTTTCATGATTCACCCGCATTCTGGACGATTTTATCTATTCCCCACAACTGGATTGTGCCGGCCGCACTAACACTATGTCCCATAGTACAACCACACAGAAACCTCAAGAATTGGCTTCCTGGATGCCACTCGAGAGCAACAATCAGTCGTTGGTGCAGTGCGGATATTATTACCGCCAGCATAATCGCCCTTTTATTATTAGGTTTGCTAACATGGGAAGAGACCACATGGCACGCGACAGAATGTCCAGACTGTCCACGGGAATGTCCATTGAAAAGACTAACGAGGGACAGGCTACCAGCGGGGAACGTGGTTCTCAATGGTGGGTACGTGTAGTTTAAACAATTTGAACTGATAAAATAGGCGTGCTATTACTATCAGCCGATCCACGGTTAGGTTGTCCTCTCTTTGGCTCCACAGCTTTGTCTTTACACGATTTTGTCATCTTAGCTTAACTGATTCATTTTTTTTTCGTTCGTTCTCTTCACTAGGTATCCTGTAGGTAGATGTAGATGGCTGTTGCGGTATTCACGTGGTGTCACAAAGCAAAACATAGGCTGAAGACGTGAGGTGACATATGATGAAAACTTTACTGTCGCCAGTTCCCTCAAATTTCGCATTATCTAATAAATTACACTACAAAGATCTCATTGTCCAATGAAAAACAATTGGCCGGATTCCGTCACAAATTTTGCGACATAACTATCTTGAACGAAAATTGACAGTTATTGTTTGAAGTTGATTGACTTCATTTGAAGTATTCCGAAGGAGCCTAAAAATTGTCGTGTCAACCATGAAACGTTTAAGTTTATTGCTAAACTACGATGGAGTCCAACTGACGGTGAACTGTGAAATTGAAGTCGATAGTATCGTTTGACTTACGCCGCCAGGAACGCTTACATTTCGAGCTGAAAGTTTCCTTCCTGCGCCATGGAGATATTTGGCTGCCCGTCGTCGCCCCCTACATGCGAGTGCAACCTACCGAAATTGGTCGAATGTTTGGTTGGTGAACCCGATTTCGTCAAGCCCGGCTTTTTGCCCACACTCGTTGCTAAGCCACCATGCTGTTTGACCTACCTCAGGCTGTCTGAATGTGTCACATCCCTAAGTGGAGCCGATGTGAAGTGCACTCTGAATCGCCTGACTCAGCTGCACCGGTGCACCGTTGTACCGGAACGACAGAGAGATTGGGCTCCTGTATGTCGCTCACCCACTTTCCGGAGGACAGCGCCATTGATAGCTCTCTACGCAATAGTGCCTGCATCATATGTAGGTGTGTACCTGTGCACAGCCACGGGGAAGTAATATATGCGAATTAGGCGACCGGAAAACTCCTCTAACGGCTGGGATTTTATATGGCTGCGCAGAGTGCTGCATTTGACTGCAAATTTTTTCCGGCACTCATCTCAAACATCCCTGAATGGACCAGTCATTATCTCTAACTTCTCATTGATACCGTGGAATTATTGAACGCATTGTGTTGCGCTCTTTAACACTTGACTAGTGTTTCTGTACTCCATTTCCGGGGTCACTATTTGCCAAAATTTTCAATTATACGTTGTATTCGTTCTTCCATCCGTCCTCAGATCGCTGTCGTACACCTCCTTCGCTGAGCGCTGGCAAGTCTGGAAGCTCCCACCCAAGGTCTCCACTTTCCAGATCACAATCTGCCAAGAAGCAGCGTGTCTTTCCCGGAATGAACCATTCCACTCGAGCGTCAGACCCCTGCGTCGCGGAGCGCGCTCCTTCGATCCACCGGTGGCATAGTTGTACTCGGGATAGGTCAAGATCATTCAGCCCTCCTGATTCATTAACGCGATCCCGTTTAGTTCGGCGAACTTCTGATTCAAAACGTTCTGATTACAGATGTCTTGTCGATTCCAGACAGGTATCCCACCCACGACGTGTCTCAACCCGCGACCTCTCTCCTCCAAGGTCACGTCACTCCATCAATTCGCGTTTCGACCGGGACCGTCGATTTGCTCGCCGTATTGTATCTTCACCATCTAACCACACCTACCGACGGTCTTTGGCTTGTCCACCAAGATCAGTCCCAAACACGGGCCGCATACAACGCCGTAAATTTTGATTCAGTACAATGACAGTGCCTACACCTGCGTTCTGTTAACAGTGGTTTGGTAGTTTTTGTCAACTCGACACCAAAGCTATCGTTATTTTGGGTTCATTGTTGATGTTCAGATTATCTCACCCTCTTCAGTGGCACAATCGGCTTTTCTTCGCTTCCTCTTCATTGTACCCATGTTGCACACCGGAAGAACTGTCGGCTATCATGTAGCATTCTGATAGAGAACCATACATTCCCTTTCTTTTTGACTTGCTTTTTGTCCTCGTTTTGGTTTTTCACTTTCATCACTTTTTGTACAGTCCATTTGACCAATTGGTCTACCGATAAAACCAGCTCGCCTTTGATACGTGCACTTTTTCGATTTTGTAGTTGCCGGTAAAATATTAGCACTCAGATCTTCATTAATTCAACGGTGCGACCAATTATTTCCTAAAGACTGAGTTGCACGTAGTTTTGCTCGGTAGTTAAACCAGTCTAGGTCAGTACTCTCTAACCGCTCTGTGGTCAGGCACCCCCTACACCAGCTGCCAACCCAGGGCTCATCACTACTTGGAGATGATGATTATGACACTGGCTGTTGATCTGTCCTCCGACCCTTACAGCTGGTTTGCGAACATATCGCCATCTGAGGAGGCATCGTCGTCCGCACATTAATAGCGTCTCTTCGAATTGTGGAGAAATCCTTCCAAGACAAAGACCAACAATCACCAGATCAACAACCGAATTGTTATGAATATCATCAAATGAAGCAGTACCATCGGTTGGGGAACATTGTTGTGACTCCCAAGATTCAGTAGTTTACGAATTCCAAGGACCAACAACTGGTTACATCCAACTGGCCACAACAATATAGCCCATCTTACCTGCGTGAGTCGACAGGAATTGGCTGGGTCCTTAGAACTATGTGACATGTGGCCTCAATTATATCAAGGTTGCTGCGTCATTATTTTTAGAGACTATAACATTTTGAGGGTATATTGGAAAAGGATGGCGGATTGTCTGGAAGAATGAACTTCTTCCGCCATGAAATTCGAATGTTCGTTCTGAGTGTATCCCGCATCCATCCACATCGGCAGCTGATCCTAAATGTCACTTGTAGGGCTTGCCTCATGTTAGGTTTGCACAGCCGATATTTTATTTTGCTCATGGTACCATATTTTTATGTAAATCTCGGTCTTTCGTCGACTTCGGTCTCGAGGTCTTGTGCATCACCTAAAAGCTTAGCCTCGAATACTGGTCGTATTCAGTGGTAACTCGCAGAATCTGCGTGGTTGAACTAAACACCACTGACATGTGTGGTTATCATTGCGATATTAAAGGATGTGCTGCTTTATTTGTCTATTTCTCGTTTCCCCCCTTCATCACGAAGCCTCCCATACAAGCAAGCTGGCCCCACCAATCGCCTTGTTTATATTCGTCCATTTTTCGCTTTCAGTATTGAACTGCGTAGCTATCCTCTGCTTTACCCACGTCACGTATTTTTCCATCCTCAACCGAAGTTTCCTTTGGAGATTTTATCTCATTTTTCTATCGTAAGCATCTTCACTGATTGTCTGTTGGCGTTCATAACGATTTCGACTACGAGTTAACTTGAGCCTTGTTGCACGGGCCAGAGCTATAGCTGTAGTCTGCAAGCTGGTACTTTGTGAGTATGTGTAGGATGCACGGCGGCAGTGCGTATTGATTTTTCTATTGTACCCCGTTTATCTTGATTATACTTTTATTCCGCCGTAATTCAGGTAAAGGCGTTACCGAACTGTGTTAAGTGTTCAGTGCATCCAGAGTGACATCACCGCCTGAGCTTCGACAGAGCGTCCTCGTGTAACAAGGCACCGTAGTACATCACGAACAAAAATTTGAACACCTGTTTCTTAGCACATTTCGTGTACTCGATGAATAAACTGAATTCAAACACAACTGTACAAAGATGGGGAGCGGTAGATGTTCACAGCTCAGCACCGTCGTTGGGGGTGCGATATTTTGTCAGTGCCATGCGGAGAATTTCAACAACAGGCAAATACCCTCTCTTTGTGGTAGCATGCCTCGTTGAAAAAGTCTAGGATGATCAAGGTCACGCCCAGGGATGAACACTCAGTTACTGGATTATCGTAAGTACCTTAAAATTAACTCGTTTGATATTTCGAAACCAGTTCTCGAAAATACACCTCAAACCGCGGGGTATTCGCATTTCTATGGAACCCTTAGCTATGTTTTAGGCGTTATCCATCAGCCCTTTACGAAGGTGACGAACTATCCTGTTGATTTCGGCATAAGAACGATACTCACCTTGGTGCATCCGACGACTGTTTATGCCAGGCGTACGGCCCAATACTTAAGTTACTAACATAAGAAGCGGTAAGCACCACAAATTCAACTCAGAAACATCAGTTTGCTTGTCAAGGTTCTTGCGGAGTTCAAAAATCGATAATTCAAAGACTCTTATGTAGAAAAAGGAAACTTCGTGTTGAATATATGGAAACTCGTTCGGCGCATCGCAAAAGTAACAAAGAAAACCATATAGAGGGACTCTTCCGGGACACTAAACAACTTGATGAACTTACTGTCTGGGTCGGACCGAGTTTGTGGGCAGCATTTTTGTAAAATGCTGCGTAAGCAGCTTCAGAAGTCCACGGTTGGCGAATGTGATCTCGTTGGGACTCGTTGCTCTGCTTTTACCAGTTAGATCCGACGAACATCAGTGTCGATTTCGACTACTGGTTGTACGTTCGCGTATTTCAATGCCTTGTGATGGCTTTCAAAATACAACCCATTGGATTGGCATTTGCACACAAGTGACAATTGTTTGCTTGGGGAGCATGAGAGTGTTGTTCTTGATCTGCCGCACTGTCTCCGGTCACCCGTGGAGATCCGTGATTATGTCCGGATGTATGGACGTACGTCTCCTGTTCGATAAAGTGAGCCATTTGGACACTCCTTTGTAACCTGAAAGATTTCCGCGAGGACAGTTAGACAGAGGGTTCTACAAGCACTTCACGGAAGTAGTTTTAATGTCTTGTCCTGTACACTTGTGTGTTTGCGCCGTTCGTTCGGGAAGTATGACGATGTAATACAGGTAGATTCGACCTCTCGGTGTGTAGAGGTAGCAACCACCGGTTGCAAGTAGTCACTGGTTGCCACAGTTTTGGTTCTGCTATTTTAACCTCGGTAAGGGCTGCCTACTGTCACTCGTGAATGTTGTTCATGTGATTGTGGCGGATAAAATTTTTCACAAGTGACGGGTCTCTAGGCAACCATATCTACTGTCGGTATGATTTCGGTTGTGCTTACTAATTCTGTGACATTCAATTCCTCAGGTACCACAGGCGGATACAGATTTTATACATTTGTATCTGTGTTAAAACTTTTAACATGAAAGCCATACCTTCCTAAACATTGACTCCACACTCTCCGATAACTCACATCACGCTAACCGAGGTATGTTCATCTTACGTTGAAGACACGCGAATAACTACATAGTACAGTAGACTCGTATCTCAAAGAATACTCCGATGTCGCAGTAATGTCGAGGAAGATCTATAATCAGTCACCAGTAAGAATGAAGAGGATTCGAGAGTAACACTACTAAAATCGGAATCCTGCAGGAAAAATACGGATGGTAGTGAGGCTGCAGGGATGGAATCAAAAGCGAACGCCATATACACCTATATTTAATTATGACGCTAATACACAGGCCACATCTGTCCGTTACAGTGACAAGAAACGTGGTCAGGAACATGTACGCCAAAAATAGCCACGATAATCCATTAACTGCAATCAAACATTCTGCAACAAACATATCTTTACATACAAAAGATAACGAACTACTAATGTCACACGACGGGAACTGTGCCCCAGTGATGCTACTTCCATTATTCTAACGTGGAATTTTCCTTCAGTGCTGAATTTCCGCCATACTACCCCCGTGCCACTTGTGTTTCACTGTCCCCGTTGTCCGCTGAGTTTAGATCATACCAATTCTGGCAAAATCACATTTGTGTTGGGCAGTGCACATTTGTCTATGACTGCCTCACCTTCACACATTGCTAGGTGCCCGCAAATTGCGCCTGTTATGCCTTTATTCAGACTGTACTATCATGGTCATGCCTGACTGTATGCCACCATCCAGCTGGGAATAAACGCTATCATTGTTATTTGTCGGGAATCAGGATTCGATTAGAAGTACAAGTCTGAATGAAGCGTTGTCTGGGCTGCCTAGCTGTGTCATGTACTATCCGGACTGAAAACATTAGAAGGGCTAAAAAATTAATGATACTTGGACCCACAAAAGAGTTGCCATATTTAAACAAACAGTGGCCCTGACGGAAAAAAACCCTCTATATTCAGTGACTTGGCGAGAAGCTAAAGAAGTGTGGATAGACCCTCATCAATCTCCAGGAGAAAAGTAATCCCCAGATGCTGTACCCCACACTTCAGCCAAAGAAACTTGCGCGAACCAATGAAAATGCAAGTTGAGTCGTCGCTTATCTATGGCGATTGGTCCCGTGCCCTGCATGCACATCTGGGCTAATCCAGAATCTCGTAAAACTAATTTGATTTGTCAGTGTTGTCAAAACCTCTTGTTTTGCCTACTAGTACTTTGTTTACGATGTCTGAGTAGATTATACGCGAGCTTACTTTCTGAAAAAGTTGCGTCACATCGTCCACTTAAATGTAAACTGTCAAAACGACTCAAATATATTTTAGCCCTCAAGGCACACAGAACCATAGGTAGTACTTAAAACATACGATATTATTCACGCAGGGAATTTACTAAAGTCCGTGATGGGGGGTAAGATATAGCCGAGAAACGAACTACCCTTGGCAGATGAATGCCCGGCACAGTGCTAACTTTACCTTCAACAATTGAAAATGGTTGTTTTGTGAAAAATTTCTGAAATACCAGAAAAGTAAGGGTCAAATAGCGCAGATACCGTCCTTTTCTGGGTGGGGCGCATTTTCTGTAAATTCTTCACGTTTTATTCTGACCGAAAGTACTTCTGTTTCACCTTTCTGAAATTATTTCACTGAAAAACTATAAAAGAAAACCACTCAAAGGGGATTTCAGGATAAGTAATCATATCAAACAAGGGCAGACCCTGGAGCAACACATAAAAGGACCAATCAGAAAAGCTGTCGGATTTACTTCAATGAGCCAACACGAGCATACAAACTTAAAACAAAAAAATCACAGCCCTACCAGCGAACTTACAGCAGAGCTGTCCTTAAAGCAGCCGGTGACGTCAAAAAAAGATGGCTTTTGCTTACCGGAAACAAACCTGTGGCTAAAACCCTACTGGATAAAGCTGGTAACTTCTCAGGAAACAAAAGAATGCAAAGAGATAGTGTTGACGCCCTTCATACTAGGCTTAGAGCAGATAACGTTAAGCCTGAATAAACGTTTATTGGGTGAGTTGTGATGACACGCTTATAGGTCAAGAGACGTTCGAGAGTGAAGATAGTTGAAAAGGGATATGTTAGGGGGACAAGAACAGAAGTGTATGCTCTAAAGACCCAAGGCCTGAGGCCGTCAGCTCAGGGTATATTTCAGAGGAAAGCAAGGGCCCAGATATGTGAAATCCGAACGACTTATGGTAGCAACTTCTTTGGACGTGGACGACGTTTGTCGGTGGGGTCGAGTATACACGTCCTATCATGGTTCTAATATCTGGGCCGCTGCATAATGTAATCCCAAGAAGACGTCACCAAAAACAAACGAGTTTTTTGCTTTTTGGAATCTGTCGTAGGTCGGAAGATGCTTCGATAAGCTGAATGTTCCGGAAAATATTGGTTCCATTTTACCGTTCGCAGGATAGGGCCAAAGAGGCGCACGAGTGGTCTAAAAATTGGACTAAGGAGCATGTGTTTTTTTAATGTCCGCTAGATGTCAACTGTCTTCCATAAGACAGCTACGTCGTGTTTTATTTTGGACGTTCATCAAACTCAGCTTACTTTTTGTGTTTCTGCTAAAAATGCTGACACATGGATTCAGACTGATTTGTTGACTGAGACACTTCCGTTATTTGAATTGACAAAAAAGTGCTCGACGTTGGGACAGAATAGAACAGGGTAGTTTCTACGACGTTGTGGCAAAGGAATAACTTTGGCCCGCGCCTTACATAAACATAATTAGTTGAACTTCGTGCACCACAATACTAAATTTTAGTGGTCAGTGAAACAGGTCACCGGTTCTGAGGAACAAGGATTTAGCCGCCACTAGAGGTAAACTCCTTACTTCTTTGGATGATACGGAAGGAATCTTGATCATTAAGAACCTTCCTGAGGCACTGCTCGTCAAGTATTATCGCTCCACGGTTGAGAGGTGATACAGTAAAAGCCATGCTGTTGCTACAGAAACCTAGTGCACAGTAGCCTGAAAGAGCTGCAACCCCACAAGCTCTTTCGTGCTCCATTCCATAATAAAATGGTTAGGACACTTGCGGATATTCTGTGGTCAGGTGTTACCGTTTGGAATTCTTTGCCAAAGCTTCAAACAGGGCTAGAATGTCGGTGGGAATCTTGTCACATTTTTAATGCCATTTGTCGGAAACATCCTTCGTACTCAGCTCAACAGTGTATAATCAGTTGAAACGCATCATTTTCGCTTCCGGTCTTTAGTCGTTCAGGTGCACGGTACCGGAATCCGTGTGCTGGATGGGTGTGGACAAGAATCAGGTATGACGCAGCGACTCTCTGCAACGGAATCTCAGAGCCTCATCAACCTTAACCACAGCACGGTATGATCGACCAGTCGGTTCCTACTTGCACCAGTTTCATGGGCGCGGTCGAGTGCATTTCTGAAGGGTCCATAAAAAATTTGGTCAAATAACGAAAGCCATTTCACCAGCCTTGAGGTGAGTGCCGTTCTACTTGTCACTATGGAGTAAAACCTCGCGAAAGTACCAAGTGCAACTACCGGTGTCATAAAAGTTTATGGGGAGCCAAGAAACTGCAGCCGCCCCCAAAACGCCGTTTGAATGACCGACTGCCTTCCCTTCGAATTCGATTTCGCCCGTCGAAAATGTTGGCTACGATAAGCACTGCTATGTTTTTAGCCTGTCTACGGAAGCGTAAAGTTTAAGATATTGCGACACCATGTGGACGTAGCAGCAGAATTGTGGGCCTCTTCTGAAGTTCACTGGACAGTGTGTAGTCAATTTTTCAGGGTGAGCTGCAATATCCAGTAAAATCGTGCTTCAGGATTGGCAACTTGGAGCGCACATCTTATGACATCGTGCCACAAGCTTGATCTAGTCGATTTGAACCAGAAACTGCATTTATTGGTACAACTAATTATGGATCTCCGCAAAAGGTACGCAAGAATCACACTTGCTTTTTGCAAAATATCAACTAGCCTGTACAGTGCCACACGTCCATTTTTACTGTCGGCACACAAAAAACTTCGTCCGCACATTTTCCATGGTGTCGGATAAATGTTCAAACCAAAGCCTCCGGCACCACACGCCGCAATGCGCAGGGCTAAACAGAAAATGGATTGTTCACTAAAAACCCGCGCATTTCAGCACATCACCCACTCGCTATGAACCGAAGATGTAGCAAAGGCGAGGAGGTCAAGGAATAACCTGCCTGTTTGGTGACTTTTTCGTGGTCTGGGTTCTGCTCTAAACAAACGTTAGTGCCTGAATCCCTTCACAGATACCCGTTTGCGCTACTTACCGGGGGCAAAGACATTTCAAGGTCTGACTTAGTTGAGGCGTGCATGCAGGACGATTTTAAGGAATTCAGGGCGCTTTTGTCCGCTTCAAAGTGCGTAGTCGTTTTTTGCCAAGAGAGCACCAGCCGTGTTTCAAAGACTCAGGAACCATGAAAGCCTTCGTCGAATTTTGCTGCCCAGTTGGCCGTCATACGTTCAAGTTTGACTTTGCACTATTCAAGAATTTGTCATTAGAATGCGCCGGAAAAATATACACATTCTCCGCGCGGTCAAAAAAATCTTCAAAGCCGACCAATATTGAGTGCCTCTGGAAAAATTCGACGCTACTAAATACGTTTCGGTACTAACGGAGATGATATCCGTCACGCTATTCTTTGGTCTTATCCGATACTTCGCCCTGCTTCTTTAAGCTGGCCAATGCATTCGATGTCCAATGAACTAGCTTCCCGCCAGAACCAGAAATAGGCGTAGTAGAGAATACCACTGTGCCTTCAGACATGCCATATTCATGCTAGGCCCCAGCTTGTATGTCATACGCTAAACTCCGTCACCGGAAATAGTTGTGGGATCGGACACAGAGGACAGTGAACTTGGAAAATCGATTCACCGAATAATCTACGATAACGGTCACAGCTTGATTTTCCTGCTTCAGACTCCTGAAAACAGCCGCGTGCAATTATGATCAAATCAAGAAGAATGCTTCGGTTACTGATTAAAAATGCTCCACGTCAATCAAGTTACTTCACTGGAAAGCCACCGGCTGATCGATGTTTTTCAGAACGAAGAAATGAATTAGGTGTATGCATTCAATTGCCAATGACAAATGGGCACCCTGCTAGTGGATTGCTTCATCAAAACAGCAAGAAGGGCGGGTTGCGAGGTACTTACTTTTAAAAATTTTTTTCATGAGTTGCAATTGTAAACCATTCAACGTAGGTCAACAAGTCGTGGGAAACAGACTTACGGACAACGTGATGGCTACACTGAATGACATAAAATCTTGTAGGTGAGGTTATTTGTGCCCATTTCCAAGTTAGTCGAACACTTTAGCTCACACAGTTTTTTGCGTGGAGGTATGGCTGTCAAGATCTTTTCAGAGATCCAGAATTCCCGGGAATTCGTCACTTAAACTTGTAGCGAAAAGCAGTTGTGGTCAAGACGACTATCTAAAATCGTTGACCTGGAAATTGCGTTAAGTTACAAAATACATAGAAGTTTCAAACAAATATGAACATTGAAGACAAGGGTGCAATTTTATGGTTCCTCCATTTTAAAGGCGGTCGTATTTGGAACCACAAAATTAGTTCCGCTTCAATTCCCACCTGTAAAAAGCCTGCGTTTCTCCAGTCTTGAAATCCAAAGAAGTGAATGCCAAAATGTGCTCAAGAATTTTAGCGATCATTTGGTCCCGCATTTTACTTTTGATTTCATGTAAAGTTGCGGAGACACCTATATTAGTAAAACTTATGGTTGCCTCTCCAAATGTTTAGTTGGATTTGCATTGTTCTTCCAGCAAAGTGGAAAAATACCGACGTATCGTGCCGCACGCTCTTGATTGTGAAATGTATTTATAAGACAGACCATATGCTTAATCCTGCTCACCCTTTCACCATAGAGTATCGCAAATGACTCAAGAGAATTGTGGTTTCCCGTAGACAGATGTTGCTTAGATCACACAAACCTCATCTGAGTTCATAAAAGATGTTGACATAAAGTGTTTGACCACCTTGGAACCAAGCAAAAATCACCCCTTATTTCAGAGCACTATGTCGGCCAAAATCTTATCCTTAGTCGCTGCATAAAAAACTGCACATTTTGGCCGCAGACCTGTTCCGTGTTATTTGACTTGGAACACAGCATAGGAGTATCTAAAATGTCTGTTTTCCTTTGGTGTGCTAACACCTTCCCGGAATTCATTTAGGTTAGAAGTTTGTGAGAAGTCGAAATAAAACAGTTATACAAAAGACATTCATATACGGTTTTTAAGAGAAAACAAGAGGATGAAAGCGGTTAATTATGGAAAAGGACTTGTGTCAACGCAACCAAATCTCAAAGTTAAATTCGTGCTCGTTGTTAACGGGTATGAGTGCGCTCATTAATCAGGTTGCTGAATTAAGAGGTTTTACTGCCTTATGCACAATATAGTTGAAGATGCCTGTTAGATACTTTACGAGCTCAATACCTGGTAGTCGGAAGGTTGTGTTCAGTTAGCGAAAAAAATCCTCTGTTTCCTACTGAGCAGCTGGTCATCATTTCAATACCTTGTCGGTTACCGGCCGTTCGGGACAAACGTAGACGTTGTGCATGAATAGTTAGAACAGCGGCATTGGTTATCTATTGCCTGGGAGTGGTCTTAATGGAAGATCTCGGTCTGGTTTAATTAAAACCTCCATAAAGACGGAATCTTACGGGAGTGATTGTGCCAAAATATTAGATGGTTAGGAAAGCTCCGTGTACGGTTGTTCCTATCCGAAAAGACCGCCTACCAGAAGGAACTACTTCTAGCTGATCACCTAAAAATTCTATTGCAGTTAAGATCTGGGAAGAGGTCGTCTTTCTGATCGGATGATAGAACAGCTTCTGAAGCGAATTCTGGCTGGGATCCAAATCACAGGAGATCCAAATCTACCAGCTCAATTTATCCGACGTGCAGCCGACCTACTACATTGTCAGCCAGAGCTATAATCCTGTCAGTTAAGACCCACAAGGTTTTTATCAGAGTTTCTGTAGCAAAATAACTAGGGCTGGGTCATTTGTGAGCATCTGTAGGACAGCTGTTTTATGTGCATAAACTTTGGCTGATGTAAGCGACTTATTCTCAGGGTGGTGTTTATTATTTATATCACTTTAGTCTCGAGTAGACCAACTTAATATAGATAGATAGTTTCACTTGCGCGTCGGTTATTTTTGTATCTAATGTATTGCTTAGGTAAACTGCGTGGCCGCTTTTTCAGACCTGGTTGACACTACGTCTGCAACAAGTGTTTTGATTTTCTCTAGCTTTCCTCGATAGCAGCAGATTCCTGTACGGTAACGTCCCCACATTGCGCACTTATTGTCAGCATTAGGTCCACTTTAACGTCTGACCTGTGATCAATTTTGTTGTTTTGTCATGTTTTATTGGTGTACTTTTATAAACATTGTAATAACCTCGGATGATTTGTGCCTAATCTACCGTATTCGAAACTTGTTTCCTCAGAACTTTGCAATATGCCCACGTTTCTTGTTTTTCACCTGGTGCTTCATTAAGTATGGCTATTTTCAACAGTTAGCCAGGGTGTTGTATCACGCCATATGCAGCCATAATACAAGCTCAACAGGACATCGTGCTTACGTTGCCACGACACCGAATAAATGTTGGTACTTTCGCTAATGTAGATCTTCTAGAGATTCAGCGGATTCTATGGATGTTCTGTTCGTGTGCTGAACAGCTTGGTTGTAAACAGTTTGTCGTCGATCGAGGCGATTTCTCAGTGCTTATTAAGTGAGCTGTGCATCAGTGTTTAGGCGCTGAACAATGCTGCGCTTGTGCCTTTGTATGTCTTATTGATTCGGGGTGCTGACCCTTTTTGTGATTGTTTTTCTGGCGTCCGCACAAACTTTGAGCCCAACTCCCCCGACTCTTCATGTGATAGTTTACCTGTTCATGGATGCCATTTTCGTCACGTGATCCGTCATTTCAAATGTGCTGTCAGAATAAGTTTGTGCACATTCGCCAATGGTGCTACGTAGATCGGCCCAATTTATGTGTCATTTGGATGACTTTGTTGCAGAGCCTCAGGCCTTCTCTGCTTACCATGCACTTCCAAAAAGCATAAAACATCAATGACCCACACTATCCTCGATCATGCACCATCCACTTTTAAAGCGCTTGGGACCGTGTGGCTTCAGAAGTGGATAAGTGTTCACCTGTGTTATTTAGTGCGTTTAGCCCACATTAATTACACGCGGGGAATTCCTCGAACATGCCAGTTTGCTGTGAACCATCAGGTTCGCTCATACAATGATCAAACCGACACCTGGTTGTAAGGATCTATCCACGTCGCAGTCCCTTAGGTAGTCCCTCACTTGCGTCACCTTAGAGGCACACACCTAATTTCTCTGAAACCGTAGTTTGAAAGGAACTTTTTTCACATAAAGAGTATGATGGTGTTCATTCAAAACCATCAAATCTTCCCAGATAGTGATAGTTTTGCTAAAATTCGTTTAAGAGTACTCAATGTCTACTTTATGCGCATACTTCATTTTTAATGGCTACTATAGCTCAGTATGATGCCTCCGTGAAGGCGGTGCGATATTTTTTGGAGAAGCTAGGTTGCTCACGTGCTTTTTCCTATGTTGGATTTGGAAATATTTTGAGAGAGTACTGAACAATGATCACGTCTTTTTTGTTTGCGCAAACTCAAAATGGAGTGACCATTCGTGACCTATGTAAGAAAACGTTTCCTATAGTTGCAGCAGGCGTCTCGCCAAACAAAGCCGAGGAATTCTATGGCAACCAGCACATGTTTTGTCTGGTTTACGGCAGTGTTTTACCTTCACCGGTAGAATAAGTACTTAAAAGTGCTATTGGAAGAATTAGTGGGTTTGTGGGCGTCACGAGCAGACAGTGAAAAAAGATGGCTAGTAGTTGGGCGTCCTGTTACAAACTCAGCGGATTGAGATGGTCCTATGGGCGCGGTCGGGAAATAGTAGAGATACGATGAAATATGGGCAAACTACCAAACTATGTAAGCGAATCACGGTACTGTCATTGCAACGTCGTAATTGGGTCTGTGGATATCTTTGTACGCGAACATCCATAGCAAATCAGTTTGGATCGTCAGGCTAGTCAAGACTGGCATGGGAGTCATGACAACTTGAGACCTGCCTGGACGAAAGACAAGCTCAGGTCCGCTGATGGCGCAGGGTTGTTCACTGCTGTCATTCAAATGAGGCAATAAGACGGTTGTATCTTGATTGGAGCTCAAAATGGAGAAAGTTTCAAAACTTTTCGCTATATGGCACTAGGGTATAGGTTGGACTTCAGCTCGAAGTGGCAGGCAGCTAGAAGTAGTTGGAATTTCTAACTACTGCAGTGAAGCGATACTATGAGATTTTCCAAACGATAATGAACATTCAGGTGGAGATAGTATGGAATAGAGGCATGCAGTTGATGCTAAATTGTGTGACCAAATGTGAATATGAGGAAGGTGCATTAGCTAAATGGTGCGCAACTAATGTCATAGCTAGTTGTGCAATCATCCATGAAGCTGGGTAAGAATGGCAGAGGTGTGAGTAGACTTTCCCCACAATCGTGGTTCAAGCGTACGTGACTTCGTAGTTAGCTCGTGTAGAAGGAGTTGATTAGCTGGCAAGCATTTGGTGAGGTACGCTTGTCATGTATTGGAGCGTGCTAGGGCAGAAAATGGGTTTTGAAAGCCATAACAGACAATTTTCGGAACATTTAAATAACGCCATTTCAGGAAATGGGTGAGGGAGCTGCAGAGGAAGACAAGTTACCAGCTAGACGCTACAGAATGCAGTATCATACCGACTGCGGTTATGGAAGGCTTTCTGGTAATACATGGCGCGCGGAAGGATGCTAACTAATCCTAGAAGTTCGGTGGGTTTATGGGAATCAGTAGTTCGAAGCATGCAGGAACAAACTCGAACAGAAACGTGAGTTGCATCGTCGTGTCGCATGTTTGTACGATTAGGTGAAAGTATGGCCCGGTTACAACCTAAGGAAAGATGTAGTCTTTTCAGAACAAACTGCGTCAGAGAAGTCACACCGCGTGCTCTTGTTAGCTTCCAAATGAGATAGCATTTTTGTCACCATGTTATAAATGATGTTTTGGATTCCTAAGAGAATGTTACGTGATATATGCTGCAACCAAGGCAAGCTTAAACCAGCAGTACAGGCGTTCAAGAAATGCTACTTTCTTTTAAGTTTTCCCCAGTGCAGAAGGTGGAGCACAAGGCTCAGTATTGGGTAGGGAAGGCCTTTGGGAGGACAAAATGCAGCTGATGAAAGCGCTGGCAACCGTGCAGTCCTTTACATCATCGGGGCCGTTGGATTATCTTATGATTCATAGCTGTGGCCTCAAAATCAGCGTCGCACATAGACACTGGCCTAGCAGTTACGACAATTAGGCAAGGTAGGCAACAACGCTTCCCGCCTTTCAAAGGCAAAGATTTCCCACCGGAATGGTGATGATTCACGTGCATGCACGCAGATATCTGAAAACGCTGCTTTCTCCCCTGAGTAGACGCTCATATGTGATAATGGGGATCATCCGCGGAGATGCACACTCGCATCAATACTTCACAGTGCGTCAAGTTATCTTCGATTAATATACCGAACGCAAGGCGACCCTCCCAAAAACGAGGTTGAGCAATATCAAATAATTTGTTACTTCTGACAAGTATGACTCATACAAACGTTATTCAACCAGAAAACTGGCAGTAATTTACATGAGATATGCTGTGGATGTTTCCTTCCGATTGAGAAAAATCGGGGAACGGTAAAATATGCTAAAGTTTGCTGTCGTGTCGTATCTTGTAAACTGGTAATCACATGCGAATCGGCGGTGGACGGTGACCTCGAAGTTCCGCTCACTTAAACAAAATAAAGTGAGTAACATTTCACTGTAATAAGCGACCGGATTAGAGTAAGATTCGCAACTTCGAAAACCTCATAGATTTGGAGAAATTAATTTCGGTTTACTTCTAGTGAACGGCGAATTACTCAGCGCATACTGTTTTGGATGATTGGTTGGTGATGTCACCCTTGGTTATTGGCTTTAGGTCGTGAGGTTTCTTCCTGTTTTCTGTCCGGGGAAATTGTCGAAGAATCACTGTCCCACGGTGCTTCCACTTCCATAGCTTGCACACTGGAATTAGCACGTTCCCCATTCATGTGCGCACGTAGATGAGCAAGCGAAGGCGATCTATGATTGGTCAGCAGGCATCAGGCAGCAGGCGATCGAGTTGCAGTATCCGCTAAACGCGAGCAGCAGGTGGTCCGCCTAGAGGACCTTCGAATTTCCTGACATCGTTCCTTACTTTGACTGCGATGTGCTGTGCACAGTTTATCGGCATTTTTTTGACACTGCATGCGCTTGGCGAGTGTTTAACCAAAAACGTCGATTGAGGGGATCAGGTCACAATCAGCAGCTCTGGTTGAAGCCAGGAAAACTATGCTTGCAAAAAACTACTCTGATTGCGCGCCCATATCCCTCAAACGCTGAATAATGAAAGGGTCACTGGTGGATCGTGAAAGCCTTATAAATGGAGGTTTTTCTAACGGGTAACAATGACGCCCAATCCAACCAACTGGTCCGAGGAGGGCGGGTGATGGTTAAAAGACTTCCAAAAAAGATGGGAATTCATTCAATCCACAGATACGCCCTGAACTATCGGTTGGGCACTTTGAAGTACAGTTTAGCTGGGCCTCATCAGTTTACCTTCTGGAAGGACTAACCCGAGTGGGGCGTCGACATCAGTCCGCCATTGATGGCGAAAATTCAGTGTGCAATCTCATTGCTTCAGCGCAAAAAAGCTCATAGATCAGACAGTTTGCATTCTGCACTCTTCAAAGTAGATAGTGCGTCATTCTTGGCTAACCTAGTGATCTTACTCCAAAATACCTGCATTGAGGAAAATATTCCAAAAGAATGGAGTGCTTAGACATCAGCATATTTGCTATAGTTTCCAGTGTGTTTTGTGGTATTACCTTGCGGAGGTTGATCCATCCTCGCAAGAATCAAGCTGGGTTTCGCCATAGCCGGTGTTATATCGATTATGTATTCATCTCGCGACAAGGTTTGAACTGCAACACCTTCCGACGACCAACATTGGTTTCAGATATCAAATCTGCTTTTGACCTCTTTGATCACCGAAAACTATGGCAGCGTCTGGCAATGAAGCCCGACGTAGAGCTGCCACCTTGACGTGGTGGTCGAGCCTGAGTGATGCAGTGGCTACACTGGCTGGAGCTCAGCTCCCCAAGGTTCGTCCCTACCAGGAAGGTCAACGGTGAGCAGTAAGGCGTTTCCTTCAGGCGATCCGCATGATAATTTTTGAGGAAATAGTGGTGCTACCTTCTCCCCGAAGAAGGACAGCTTAGAAAAGTTCGGCCCGCACACTCCGATCACCCAAAGGTTGACCGTGAATGCCGGCGCATTATTCAATATGGT
>SJOL01006088.1:252200-307875 GCA_004794785.1 Opisthorchis felineus
GTCGAGCCTGAGTGATGCAGTGGCTACACTGGCTGGAGCTCAGCTCCCCAAGGTTCGTCCCTACCAGGAAGGTCAACGGTGAGCAGTAAGGCGTTTCCTTCAGGCGATCCGCATGATAATTTTTGAGGAAATAGTGGTGCTACCTTCTCCCCGAAGAAGGACAGCTTAGAAAAGTTCGGCCCGCACACTCCGATCACCCAAAGGTTGACCGTGAATGCCGGCGCATTATTCAATATGGTCGAAATTCGTTTTAAACCGAACTCTGGCGCTGCTCAAAAGGCGCCTGCTGTATGCAGCTGCACTAGGAGTGAGAAAATAATGCCTTACTCCTTGTGTCCTCGGGCCCGGACAGTCCCCTGCATCCCAGTAGGTCAGACTCCGAGGTCATCGGTTTCGAGGATGGTCCCCAAAGAAAACTTTACTGTCCACTGCCTCGCGGGTCAGACTTCTGAGTCAGAGGCTGGAGGCAGGGTCCCCGAACAAAAACCTACATCATTCTACTGCCTTTTTAGTCAGACTTTTGAGTCAGATGCTAATGGGATAATGGGGAGCGATTGCTTCAGTTCTGTGCCGATCATCGTTTGTTCCTGCCCAGTCCGAACGTCCAGCACAAGCGCTCACATCAAGTTACTTGGAGGTCACCAACGCAGGACAGCCATGAACCGAATTGGGCCATGTTGCTATTAGTTACCGGTGGAGAATCAATCAATAATTACCGTTTCTTATGGGATACGCAACTTGACTCTGATCATGCAATTGTGCAGGCCCGGTTATCACTTCGCTTTCCATCAGTATTACGCGTGTCAGAGATGAGCAGTTCCATTCATCAACTTCGACAAGTCTCAGTAGCTCAAGATCATCGAGCTGATCTGGCCAGAAAGCTGCCGAAAACGCTCAGTCACGCAGATGACGAAGAATGCTTGGAAGTTAATTGGGGGCGAGTGAAATAGGCTATGCTCTAGGCTGTCACAGCTGTCTATCCAAGCTATCCAACCCGACCAAATGGACACTGGATATCACCGAGATCAGCGAAAAAGACGGAACGACAATCCACTCACAAAATCGTCGTCGTGATCCGTTCAGCTTGTCTCCTGCAAAACAACCGCCGGAAGAACTCAACGTGCCTGAGCGGAAAATCGACACCACCCCGCCGTCGACAATAGAAATCCAGCGGGAGATATAACTCCTTTAGCGCGACGAGCCACTTGGCCCGGGTGGTCTTCACGCTGCACTTTTCAAAGAAGGCGATGACTTCCTGATTCATAGTTCGACGAACATACTGCAGAGGGTTTGGAACGGATGGAATGGAGCAGCTGAACGGATGCTGTCAGTGTCTGACGATCGGTTTCTTCGAAGCATTGGTCGGGGTGTGGCGGGAACATCGGATTAGCGATACTGAGGTACGCCGGATGGCTCTATGAGGGAGGAATTCTCCCACGATAGATGAATTAGTCGTGCTTCCTAGGTCACGCTGGTTGGGACATGCACTCCGCGTACCAGAGGATTGTCTGCCTTGCAGAGCTCCTTCACCCAACCCTGTGCTCAGCAGAAGCTACCGAAAAGTGGTCAGTGTATGACGTGACAACCAAAAATGGAAATACTAACCTGTAAACTGAGTCTAGCCCGCAACTGCCGCTTCCTGGGTTCGAGACCCCCGGACTCAACTCACTGGCAGAAATGACCAAACATCGCAGTCAGTGGCGCTCATGCACCAAAGCTATCGCCTTCAGTGCGTATCTACCCAGTTCTCGGACTAACACTATGCCATCGCCCCAAATGTTTGGCTGTATCTCCGACGCTCTCCCACTTTCCGGTGATTGAACCCGTAGCAGCTGGAACGGATGTACCCATGGCACATGGTTGGTAGCTGATAAATTGATTGACTGATATTGACGGCGTACACAATGTCCGTGAGCGAATATCCCGATAGTAATTCGGTCCTTAAGGCGTTAGAGGCAGATAGATAAGACTGAAGTAGCATGTCAGTCACGAAGAGGTGACAGCGGGCATCCTTGCTTAACACCACTGGATGGGATGAACTAAGGAGACAAGACACTACGTGCCCATGATAGGAGGCATATAGAGCGTTTATAGGAGTCAAGAATTTGGAAGGGACACGCTTCATCATGATCATCACCGTTTAAAAAAAAACACATACCTTCCGTACAGTGGTTATAGCTGCCATAGTTTTGTTCGCCGATGATTTGGGGAGGAAAGGTAGATAGCTACGCATTGAACGCGGTAGCCGGTATAATTGGTGCGTCAATTAGGGGTGTGAGTGGAGGTTTTATTTGGGAGATCTGGAGGGGAAGCTATGCGTTGAAGAAAACAGCTTGGATATATGCCTTGACGGGACAATATCTGTGACCATTGATGCTTCCCGCCTCGGGTCTCTATCCAGGAAGACGGAGGTGAATAGCAAATCTGATTTTGCTGGTAGTGGCCATCTTACATCATTTCCAAGTCGTTTGACCTCCCCTGGCTCCTTTCCACGTGGTTGTGCGAAAAGGGCTCTCCGGGGAAATCAGCCAAATGGCATACGGAGCACGTGACCAAACCAGCGCAACCTTTAGAGTGTGGTCGAGGGCGAGTTATTTCTTACGAAAACCATTCGGAGTGCTTTAGTATCACTAATCCGGTATTCTCACCAGACTCGGACAATGTTCCGAAGAAATCGACGATCAAACACTGGAAACTTTTTACTTTCCTTAGTGCGCAGTGGCCAGGTTCCTCACTCATGAAACAATATGGAGTGCACCGCGGCACTGTAAACTCGATCCTTGGCGGATAAGCTGATGCTACGCCTACGCCACAGGTGATGCAGGTTGATGAAAGCTGCTCTGGCCTTCCCAATCCGGATAGAAATATCGTCCTTGGCTAGACCACCTGGACTGATACAGCCACCCACGTAAACATATTTATCTACTACCTCAAGCGACTCATTTGCAAGCATGAAACAGGGTTCCAGTCCACTCAATCTTGCAGCAGCACTTTACACTTTGCAGGTGTAAAGCGCATACCAAACCTTAATACAGGATTATTTAGATTATTGAATATTGCTTGCATTACGACCGCATCAGATCCAAGAAGAACCGTGCCGTCTTTGTGCTCGATATCCTTGAGCGAATGCCGAAGTCTAGACAGAGGAAGTAGGGAGGCAGAGGTCTGGTTCGAACCACGGAACTTCCGGTCAGTAAATTAGCGCCCTAATCACTGGGCCATCTCGCCACAACCCCATCTACAACGCGAGCCCAACCACCCAAGCGTAGACGAAGACCGGACATTCGCAAGCGAGCTTTTACTGTCTCATCCAAGGGCAACGTAGAGCGGGAGCAACGCCGAATCTACATATACTTTGGAACCATGGAGAACGGTACATGCATCAGCACACATGCTGTGGAAAGAAACGCGGTCTTTAGGAACATATACTCAAGATGGCGAAAGAGGACACGAAAAACCGAAATTCTAATTTCAGAAAATTAGCTTGGCAATAAATAAACAACCAAGGTGTTTTGATGGGTGATGGCATCCCCAGCTCACCTGCTATTCCTCAATCGAATTCCCCATCCACAATGAAGTCCTGGACAATCAACCTGGAACCCCTGACGGCTCCGGATAGTCGTGAATACCATTTCTCCGTCAAGTGCCACCGAGCTGCTCGAGCTGACACACTTGCAACCGCTCTGTTTATGAATGGAGGCGAACTCCTCAATCAGTGATCGTCCAGCTTATTTACCTCTAGCTGGATGAAAAAGACTATCAAAACCAACTAGACTGAGTTGGCTGTAGCGCATTATTTCAAAAGTGGTGCTCGCACTCCCTGTGGCTATCATCCCTGTTGTAGCTAGATTCTTTGGATCGCCCATTTTTCGTCTTACGGCAGCGCGTGACTCGAGAACAGCAAGCAGGATTCTGACCGTCAAATGTTAGGGTGACAGTGTGCATCGAGGTGCTTTGCACTGTTGCTCTTCCTTGGTTTTGATGTTTCGCTGGATTCTGACAACCGGTTCCTTCTCAACATGTTTTGTGCGACATGTTGTTATCCAGGAATCCATGAACATTATGTGCTTAGTGTATTCATATACTTGCGGATGTGTGAGAATGTAGGGAGAACTCTCCAAAAGCTTTGCTATAAACAGTGGTATTCAACACGATTGTTCACTCCGTTTTTGTTTGGTTCCGTTGACGATGATGAGACAAACTCTGGTGGTCTCCAAAACCCCGGTGTTCGGATCTCCTCGAGCGAGAGCCTTTTCAACATGGAGTTTACAGACGAGATTGTTCTCACTTTTGGAAAACAAGTAAGGACAACAGAGGTAACTTGGAAAACTGCCCAAGGTCATCCAATCCTTCGGCTTGTGCTTTGGATCCACAAAGTACAAAGTCATTCTGCGGTACGTACAATCCAGGAATTCAAGGATAGACACTGGAAGTTGTTGAATACACTACGTTTCTCTAAAGTTGAATCACTTCTGACGGTAGTGCGCCGATCTTAATGGCCAGATTTGCGTTCGGCAGATTGCGCATCTTGTGTCATGTAAAAAGCTTTTCTGCAAAGGACGCGTGTATCAGACCAAATTGTGGGCTGTATTGTTGCACGATTGTGAGACTTGGCCACTTCGGGTGGCGGATATGAAATATCTTCTGTTTTTGACCAGTCATTCATCGAAACTACAACTTAGCTTGGCTGTAATCCGCGAATTCGACTTAAGGTAAAGAGCAAACGAAAATGTGGTGCATTATGTGGTAGATCATTTAACGAATGCATTCGTTACTACGATCTAAGTCGATTGGGTCATCATAACCGATATTCCTTATGCCGAGAAGGTTGTTTTCCCTGTTTTCGAAGTGGCGGAAACCATGGGTGGAAAGAATACGACATGGCAGACGTTGATGAAGGATGTTGCGGAACGTTTGTATGCTGTTTACCTCCCAGGATGTGGTCCACATGTCCTTTTCCGTACTTGGCTGGAAATACTGAAAGATATGGCGAGGTAGCTAAGCGGTTTAGGCACGAATTTACTGACTGGTAGGTCCGCGATTCGAACCCAACCTTGGCATCTCGACTGCTCCTGTCTAGGTAACCTGGCAGTATCTCGGCCCTTATGCTTCTTTGCGTGTAGCATGATAGCTTGGCACCGAAAGTGTGTTACAGCAGAGGGAACGGCGACAACAGATATCAGTAGCGCCAATGTTGTCAGTTCCCATTTAGATTGTCTTAGTGCTGGAGTTTTAGACATCTCGGATGTTTGTGAAAGACTAACCCCACTTCCTCCTGCTTGCCCGTTTTTTATTTCAATGCAATAAATTATCAAGTTTGTACAGTATTGAGGACAGTATTGATGACAATGACAAACTTGCTTGTGCCTGTAAGGTACGACACCTCTAAGAGACTCAGACTACCTGGATGTATGCTGGTAACATGAACGCTACTAATCACTGGACAAACGAAATGTTGTCCTGTCCGCACCGGCTTATGGGACTAAAAACTCTCGTGCTGTCTTGGCCAGGATACGAACGGTTAAAACTCGGCGTTGTTATGCCTTGCTTGCATTTTGTTAAGGTCTGCTTCTCTTCTTTGCTGCAACCTGTAAGAGTCCCGAGTTAACGTATAGCGGAAGCAGCGACTCACACTCGAGAATTCCTGGGCTTGTGAAATTGTCAATTTCCGTCCAATTTTTAGCCGCCGAGTGACCAAGCTCGGGCGACACGGCAACAACCGGGAAGCCTGTTTTATTGTCTTTTTCAACTTTGTTTCTCATCAGTGTGCACGCCACATGCTAATGTTTGCAGCTCAATGGTGATATACAATTAGACTGCTCATTTTCTCTTCCAGTTTATCCTTAAATTCATGGCATAGCTTCCGCGGTCAACGAAAATGAGATACGTCATGTACCCAAAGGACCAACGGTCGTGCGTACTGCGCATCGTGCTCCTTTGCTGTGTGGCCAACTTCATTAATGCAGCTGACAGAGTTATAATGCCCATTGCTATTATCCCCATCTCCGACCACTACAAGTGGGATCTACATCAACATGGGTGGATTCTAAGTGCCTTCTCCATCGGTTATATGAGCAGTATGGTAAGTCTTTACCATAAAAGAGATCGCTTTTTCAGATTATTGGTGGGAGCGCAGCCAAACTGTACGGCGGCAGCACTATTCTACTTCTAGCCGTGCTACTCTGGTCTTTGTCATCCTTTGTGACGCCTTGGTTTGCCTATTCTTCAACGGCATTAGTCGTGCTGCGGTTTCTTTTAGGGATCGGTGAGGGAATAGGTAAGTGGGATTACTCCTTTTTGTCACGTTCATTTTGTCGATAATTTGTGATTCGTTATTTCGTGACCAGCGATACTTACCTACTCACCCGATTACTCTGGATTGATGAGCTGGCTTCAGTAGTGAAGTGGCATGGTCGTGAACTACAGAATCTCGCTTTTTGTCCGGGAATGCATTCCCACTTCATGTACAGCCGGATTCGTCTGCAAAGCAGCAAGTAGTAGGATCATCGCCTTTACTCAGAATGGTATCTCGCTAGTCTTATCCACATAATCCGCCTAGGCTTTGTTCACTGTTTAAACCCCTTCCCGAATTGATGACGTCCTCACTTACCCTTGCCTGATTTAGCTGTCTTATTGAAGCGATGGGTGAGATTTCATCGCTCCTAAGTGCGAACAACCACTCAGCGTGAGTTAAACATCAGGTTAGGATAACGGACGTAGGTATAGTAGTCCACTCCATCAACGGCGGGGGGCACGTTGCGTCGATGTCCTTCACAATTATGTGCTACTGTCTCAAATCAGTTATCCACCTTAGTTTCCATGTATCGCGCGACAAAATTTTGGCGTGTTGGTGGAACTATCTCATCCTTGTACGTGAACTAACTTTTGTCTACAATCAGCCGCAACACACTATCCCTAGCAGCATGCCTGGCGCTTGAGTGTACGTGCATTAGAATCGTCCTATGAGGGTTGCTCTTGTATGTTTTACTCGCTCCAAGTAGCTGTCGTCGGTTTGTGGTTGCAGCAATCAAGTTGGGACCAAAATGCACGTCATGGCTGCAGTTGTTTAGCCGCATACTTCCTGCCTAAAATTAACTAACTCTGGGAGGGACTCGCGAATCGTTTAACTTTTCTCATGGTTCTTCACCACATCTAAAGTAGTTGGCGAATTCTGTCTTGCAACAGCCACTGCTATTCCGTGATCAGCTCGACCCTTTACCGCTTTCTAACGTTCCAGGTCTACCGACGATTGTGCACATATTTTCCCTCCTGGTTCCGGTTGACGAAAGGAGTCGAGCGCTCGGTTATCTGGTAGCATTTGGTTCTTTTGGACAGATTTTGGCCACCCTTGTGTGCCCGTACTTATTCTGGCCCCTATCGTTCTACTTGTTTGGTGGCTTTGGCTTTATCTGGCTTTTCTTTTGGCTGTTGGTGTTCCGCGATGTACGTCGATGTGAGCGATTGGAAGAGGACTTTTTCACTCCACAAACACGGGTTAGTATGCATTTTGCTTGTTCGGGTTGTTTATCCGCAGATTTCAACGATGTAGTGGTTATCCCAGTTTGCGAACCTTGTGGCCCTTAGGTCACTCGTGTATGGGATTCTAGTGCACGAAGAGTCTGTGAGACGATTCGTTTTCACACTAGCTTAATTTCGAGAGGCAATAGGCTATTTTTTGCAAAAAAAAACACAGAACATCAATTTCACGTGTTTAATGAAGTCGTAATTCTAATGTATCGCTTCCTTATACGTGCAACGTAACAATAAGGCTGCCGTAATTCATTGAATTCCCCCCGCGCCTGACTACTCTCTAACGGCATTTTGTCCTTGAGTATTCAACATTCGGAAGAATGTTGACGCGTGACTATCAGTTAGGCTTAAGTAGAGTACACAATGCGTACGGCATTCGTTATTTGAATAAGGCCCTTTAGGCAATGTCTGCCCATTCAGTATAATGTCTAGACCATGCTGAAAAGTCTACTGGACCAAACTAAGGCCTTTCGGCGAGGTGTGGTGAAGTTTTTCAAACGATTGTCCACCGGGTTTAAAAACGATTGTGAGCAGTCATCAACCTGAAATGGCGGAAACATTCTTTACGCGCTTACATGGTCGGTCACCGTTGTTGTTGGAATGCCCCCTGGGTAGAAAAGATAACCATTGTTTTGGAAATGATACTTCCATCTGGGGAAGTACCACCGCGCAACCTAAATGAACCTTACGTAATCTGCCACTCAGCCCCCTTGGGTTAAGGGGCTCGTCTCTCATCCGTCAAACCCAATCGAATATCCACAATACAGCGGGATGCTGCTACTCCCCACAACTTTATTTCCTCGCTGTTCATGGTTTGACACTAATTCAGTCCGTTGCTTTCTATCATCTTTCTCCCCATCTCTTCACCTCACTGAAATGCAGGCGCCCGGCAACGTTACCCTCTCTCACACATCTCCGATTTTCTATTCGTGCTCAACAGCATTTATTCCTTTTTAGAGGCGTAATTCGTACCTAATTTGTACATCCTTTCCGCTTTCTCTCTCTCTATCTCTCTCTCTCTCTCTCTCTCTCTCTCTCTCTCTCTCTCTCTCTCTCTCTCTCTCTGTCGTTCGACTATTGGGTATCGACCGTTGCTTGCCTGACTTTCAATATTTTTGGCTCGAATTTGCTCGCCTTCAAGTTAACCAATATTTTTATGGTGTTTATCAATGTTTTGGTGGAGGTCGTATCAATAACTTTTCCTCCCTATAAATTGTCAACTGCAGACATCCTACAACCTTGTTTCACTGCTAGACTCTGTATCGTCGGCGAGTTCATTGGCCACAACGCTTACTGGCTAGCCTTCTCGTCGCACGCAGACACAGCGGTTGTGAACCAGATCTTTTTGTGATCACCTTATCCCAAACACTTTGCCTACCTGAACCAAGGACTGTGTGGCTGACTTAACACAGACTCTAGACCTCGTCTTAGCCGTCCAACCCGCATCATATTCAATTGATTCCTCTGCCAACATCGGCCGTCCCGAACACCGCGTTGTTATTTGTCCCCATTTAACCTCCACTGTCCCTCATACACCGCCTACCGATAGCGATGGCGTGCAACAAGCCTTCGGCACCTTTCCCTTACATCGCTGAATTTTGAACTTACCTACGACTTGAGCCTCAAACATCACGAGTGTTCCTAAAGACGAGATGCTGAAATTTATACCCTATTTTTCTAAACCCGACACCTATTTTGTTCCGTCTATGTGCTCCAGCAGCCGCTCTAGTCATATCTAGTCTTTTCAGTCTTCTGTTTTGTTCTTTGATGAGCTCACTGTCTTCAACCGTGGCCATTTAGTTGGAACAACCATCACTTCTGTCTTGTTGAAGTTCTGGAGCCAGACTGCTCCGTGGTTCGAACCCGACTTCTGTATCCCAACTGCTCTTGTCTAGGCTTTGGCAACCTGGCAGCATCTCGGCCCTCGTGTCTCCTTTAGGTGTCACGACAGTCAGGCACCGAAACAGCGCTACAGCTGGATCAAACGACTTCCACGTGTTTTAGAAAACAACAACTTCCTGAGAGACCACCTCCATGGCGAGATGGCTCAGTGGTTAGAGCGCGAATTTACTGGCCGGAAGATCCGTGGTTCGAACCCGACCTCTGCTCTCCGATTCGCAGTGCCAATTCAAATGTTCCCCAAGGTTATATTCGTCCTCCCACATTGTTCTTCTTGACCAGCGGTCTTAAGTTTCCGGTTCAGCTCACAACTTTGCAGATGATGCAGTCACCCACCTTTTCAATTGTTATTCCCCCCATAAACGACTTCATCTGGAATCATTAATGACATCAGGCCACTGAACATTGCTGTTATAAGAATTCTCGGTTGGAGCTCGTTTAACGCTGCCTCCAGCTTCATTTCGCCAACTTCCCACTTTATTGACTCTGAGCCTATCATTTAATCATTTAACTGTCTGCTCCATGGTCTTTCCTTTTCAAAGAACCTGAATTGAAGCGCGCCTGCGAAGTCACTTGCAGCGTGAGTTTCAATAAAACTCAGTTTCATTGGAATATTGGTAGCTCGGGTGCGCTCATTGATTATGGGTGTGTTTGCTAATCGCCAAACTCATCGAAAAAGTCGGTTCATTTTTCGTTCTCGTAAATATTTCTCAATTTCTCCTCTCAAGGCCCCACGTCCACTCCATTAAGAGTACTGTGGTCAGTATGGTGTCTTATACTTATCACTTCTGTGTAATATTCAACGAAATGCTGGGCGTCTGATTGACCAATGGTCCGAAAGCGCTCACTCACACCTCTTTATCTTTATGATTACTTTCATGGTAAATGCTCCGCCAAACTCTTATTTAACGCCATACTTCCACAGTCGTTCATTCACCCTACCCATCTATGCATTTCAGTCAGCCATATCAAATTTCATTCTGGTATTGCTTAGCGGAACCACTTTTTCCGCTTTTGTCCTCAGGACTGCTAGCTTTTGGAAATCTCCATCTTATACTATTCCAAGTCCTTATAGTCTTCAGATATTCGAGATTCTAGTTATTGTCCATCTCCAAAATCTCCTTGGCATTCCTTGGAGGTTTACGCAATATTGGTGCGTTTTTTATGTTCCTGTAGCTGTTTCGTGTTTTTCCACCACTGCTGTAAATCGTTGAAGCTGGTCCCGGACTCTATGCTCTTTCCTACTGCTTCAACCACCTTTGTAAGAACGATTGAAAACCAGTACCTAATTTGGGGGTTAGAACTTTAGATCACTTGGAATCTTCTGTTTGAAGGTATTTGTTGTCATACAATTAACTGAGTTATAAAACTTCTTGATCTGGAGCATATGTTGATTTGCCCTGCGCAAGTACCAGAAGTAGTCTACATGGAGGCACTGGGGCAATTCGTTGGTGTAGCTTTGACCGAATTGACCACACAACAGTTGAGTTGTGAGTTAGTTGCTCTTCCTGAATCTCACACTTCGGCCCTCTACGTTGGTATCCACTGAGCATCATTCTATGCAATATTGCTCGCCACAAAACAACTAAGATCACGATATATTCCAACAGGAAGATGTATCAATGCATGTGCCTCTTCATGCATGTTATTCGTATCCGTATTCTTCTTTTTCTTGTTATCATTCATATGCCTTGTAAAAGTTTTCGGGACGACCTACATGTATTCCGGAGGTAAGGTTAAGATGAATAAGTGGCGGACCTAGTTTTAGGCAACTGAAACGTTTTGAACAACAAGGTATGTGTCTGCTGGAAGAAGCAGATGCATTTGTCAAGTAGGTGTTCCACCCCGCAATTTTCGCACCTAGCATCATAGCCTTTCAACCCATATAAATGTGAACTGAAGTTACTTTATTCTTACTTCGCATAACTCATTTCACATTTCCATTTTCATGTTGTTTAGTATGCGTGTTGCGAAAAATGGTCAAGTAGCCTTGCGGTTACTGTGCACACTGTTGCTTATTTCCAAATTCTATAAAACTGTGTGTAATTTATCCATTTCTACTTGAAGAGCATCCCAAACGGTTTTCCTCATTTCTTCCATAATGGTATTAACTCTTCCAATTTTTTGCTCATATTTGGAAGCATTTCTCTGTATAGTTGATACCGTGGCACTTAGAGATGCCAGCTTTCTATGGCGCCTCGCAATAGGTATCGATTAGCCGAAATATTGACTGCGCTTTGGACATTGCCCTTCTCTTTCGTCGATGGATTTAGTATGTCAACTTCTCCTGTCGGGACCATTGAAAACCCACCTTGACACTTTTTTGTCAACCTACTAACCAACACCATTAGTGTACCTTTGTTTGGTGTGGTCACTTAACACATTCTCTTCTGGTGTACGACCGGCGTCAACTTCAGCTTCACTCACCTTACAGCTTGATCTCACTGCGTTAGCTCATTATCAGGATGTTTCATCTAGAGAGCCATTTGTGAACGTGACAACATTACGCAGTAATGTCCCTCACTTAATTGCGCTTGCCTTGAAGGGCTGACACTGAATCGAATTCCCATCAATCGAACCCAAAGAAGCGGTTTTTTCTACTGTATAACCATAGTGTAAAATACCAGGGTATCAAGGATGTCGGACCCAAAACAACTCGGCAACTCGTTGGTTCAGCTTAGCTGGGATGTGGCCCATAGTTTCAGCCTGTTTTATCAGAAGCACGCGCCATTGGACCGCTAAGCTCTCTTGAAGTATGTGCTGGCTGATGATTTAGATCCCACTTACGTGCACGTGGCAAGTTTCGATAAACTGCAACAACCTCGTGGCTGAGTTCTTTTGGATCCTACCACAGCCTTTTTATAACACCAAGTTAAATTCGAAAAAAATCGTTCAGCTGTAACACCCTTTTCGTGCCCAGCTGCCATGCCACCCCGAAGGAAGCACGAGGGCTGAGATACTGCCAGGTTGTCCAAGCCTAGACAGGGGAAGTCGAGATGCAGAGGTCGGGTTCGAACCACGGACCTTCCGGTCAGTAAATCCGCGCTCTAACCACTGAGCCATCTCGCCGCCCCCGCCGTTAAATTCGAACCCAAGGCCCAATTACTATGTCCCCTTGGAGGATCGACAACTAGTCGAATAACTGAGTTAAGTATTCACTAGTAGCCAGATAACCCAGCCAGTAATCTGATACAACGAATCGCTCCTCTGTGCAATGAGTCGGTGAACTAATTTGCTAGGTCTTACGTGCTCCTTGGTACACCAACACCCCAAGCAAATGAGTTCCTGTCAGCTTCACAAATCTTGCAGCTTTATTACTACCGTCTGCTCCGATTGTCCAACGGTTCCGTGGTATAATCCTGAAACCCAAATCTCGTTCTAGTCGATAAATTCACCGGTGTTATGCACCTTTTGGACACGGTGTCGTCGCAGATTAAACAGCCCCTCTTTAGTGGCATATTTGTAGATATGGATCTGTTGAACCGAAGTGTTCTGTGAGGAGCAAAGTGGCATGGATACTAACTTTTGATATTTCGTAAGAACTCGACATTAGCACTGTTTTCTGTTCGAGGTTTCTGAAGGTCCATTGATCAATGACGCTGGCGTGATTGCAACAACCCACTCTGTTTGCACTGTTCATCTTTACAGAATCAAGAACCTGAAATTAGAATTACGTTTTTGAATGAAAACTTGTCAGAAGGGAGCCACTCAATTGAGTGGGTGTGCTAAATGGGACTGCATCATGTGTTACCTATTCAAAAATTCAAAAAATTCAAAAATGAAAAGGTTTATTAATCGGGACAGCGAAAGCGTGAGGTTTCACATATGAGAACGTTTTAGACCTTGGCGCGCTACTGTGAACATTCACATGCTCATTGGATGCTTGAAGCTATTGTGCCCCTCAGTACGTTCTTGCTTAACCTTAAGGAATTTAAAAACAATGCTGTTGTTGCCATGGCTTTGTAGATACAATCACACGGTGGGAGATCACATGGTACCTGTTAGGTAAATATATACATCATCTTGTCATTACTGTATCGTTCCCGTACTGTTATAATGAATCACGCAAGGAAATCTGAAAAGACTAGAATCCTGGAATTTCAATTGACCTTCCAGCCATTCTATCAGGCAAATGTCAGGTTGCACCATTTGCTTATTGGTAGCTATATTACCATCGCCCTGTTCGTCTACACCAAAGGGGAGAGGCGCGGAACTCTCACAGCTCTTATTGCAGTCCGTCAATAACACATATCCCTGGACTTTCGACGGTTCGAACTCTGGGCGTTTCATATGTGTACGATTAGTCCACCAGCCCACGCTTGATGAACTAGAATTGTGAACCGGACGAACACCTATTGACCAGACTAGTTGCACTAGAACAGGAAGTGCACTGCTCGAACGAGGTGGATGTGGATAAAAATACTGTGATTCTGTCAGGCTTTTTCTGGGATTTTTTTTCTGCCTCGGTTCTGAGGCAGACTCACTGTTGGTGCTTGGAGGCACGACCCAGCAAAAGTCGGTCAGGCACTTAGAGGAGATATAGCGCCATTCATCCTTCAATCCTAGAAATCACATTTCGTGGACACGTATTGACTGGCGACAACGTCATTCGTGGCTAAACGGTTAGGTTTTCAAGCACTGGTCGGAAGTTCACTGCTTCGAAACTCGCTGAGCCTCCTGAACTGTGCACTGCTACTGATTCCCAGTAAGGATGAAACAGCTGTACAGTCCTCCTTGGCTTTTCAGTATGGATTTTCCTCACTGACGGGACGAAATCCCAATTGTAAATGTCCAAACTTCCTCGCATTACAAACACTGCTTTGCTTCCCTTTCTGATGCCTAACGCAACGCAAAGCCAAGTGCATTCCTTCATACGATTCGGCTCAGTATGCAGTGGTATAATTTTTCTCAAACTTCTAGCACCTTCTGGTACCTGGAGAGCGCCATTTTCCCCGACATTTCACCGACAGGTCCTCGATGGTTGGAAAAGCTCTACTTTGCACTCCTAGTCTTGGTTTAATATGGCTACGCTTTTTTTTTGGCATTCATTCAAATAGCTTCTATGTTCGTTCACACCCTCAGCTCTCCAAACCGGCTGTACATTGGTACGAATTTCTGTCACGCTGGCCTTTGTGGGCAATCTATATTGCCCATTTCTCGATGAACTGGTCCAACTACATCATCATGCAATGGCTACCGACCTACCTCACGCGATTCCTAGGAGCTGGAAAGGGGGGTATAATGCTCACAGCTCTGCCCTATCTGAGCAACAGTGTCGCGAGTATTGGTGAGTTCTCCAATTTTCCAATTTTCTGGATGGCTTGTCCAGTGTGTCTAATTTTGGTGTGTGCTTTGTTGGTTAGCCATACTATTGAACGTTTTTTTCCGACCACCAGGTACTAGTCGTGACGGCAGTGGGCCTTGCCGTGTAGAATGTAGATTAGATCCATTTTCTTCTTGACTCCTGGCTGTTGACTCTTCTGCATTGGTCCACAGAATAACTTCGGACTGATAATGGCACCCTGTCGACTTCTCACTTTTTTCATACGTTGTTTCTTTTGGCCATTTTAAAATACTGAACCAGTTGGCTGTAGAATGATGATTGTGTGGCGTCAAACCGTTGTCCTGGAATAGTGTCTTTCCTTGTTAGTTGGGGCAAAACACTTGGATATCCGTCGACAGCTTTCCGTCGAGCAGGTCACTTGAATAGGTGTGGTCCTTGCAACCCGAAGACTATCCGAGCTGTTGTCGACAATAGTCAAGACAACTCGTTTTGATACTTTTTTCAAAATCAAGGGCTATTTTAAATAACGCGTTTGGAGTCCGGTGGCAGATTTCCAATATAATGTCGGTGATAACCGGCTAACTGAGATCCCATCAAAGCGATACTGACGTCCTTGCATCCTAAAGAAGTGACTTTCCTAGACACGGAATCATAATCGATATGACTGAATACATGGTAGTGTTTGGTTTAGATGAAACCAGTTGAAAGCTGTGTCCGTTTATGTTGTAAGTTAGAGTATGTCAGGTCATGATGTACTTGTGACTGGTCTGTCACGATTATCGGTTTTTGGATTGGGGACGCCGGATTTCCCAGCAGATTGGAGGTCCTGTTAATGGGTCTGAAAATTACCGAACACCAAAGAATCACTTGGAGGTTCGTCTCGGCGGTTGGGTCCTATGTACACGTTTCTAATGCACCGCGGCCATTATTCAAAGCGTGTGGTCGAAATCTGACAGACCTTAGTCAGTGGTTGGAGTGTATGGTTTGACATGAACAGAGCGTACTCGTTTGTTCTGTGGTGTAGAAAAGTTAATATCCCAAGAGAGATGTAAATAAATAAATAAGTTCATCTGTGACACCGTTTATGTGTATAGCTGCTGTGTAAGTCGAAGGAAAAACGAGGGCCGAGATACTGTAAGGTTGCCGAGACCTAGATAGGATCAAACGGAAAGTTGGAGTTGGATTCAAATAATGGACCTTCCGTCTTAGCTGCTGAACTATCTCGAACAATAGCGATGCGAACAAACAGAAATGGATAGGAGTAAAGTAAAACGTCTCGCTTATCTGAACGTGGAGTAGGGTAGAGTAGAGTAGAGTGATTTTCGCATAGCTATCAGGTACATAGCTAGAAACAGTCGTCCTGTATCAGCTGTTTTGTGCTGAACAGAATGTGGAATGTTTAGGGGACTCAAATCATGGGTGGTACCTGTTTTCTTTTGTTTTTATATTCTCCGGCTTTCACCATATCTTGCTTCCGTCGCAGTACACAACAGCCTCATCCGCTAATGGTTTTTAAATGACATCTGTCGGTCACCATTTTCAGCGATAAAAAGGTGTCACTTGTTTGCTAAATACTAAAATGTTTCCATTGTGTAGAGGCCCATCTCTTCATCACATCATCAGCAAATATTGGCAAGTGTTTGTCAAATGATGCTTGACTCATAAAATCGCATCGCATAGGTTGCATATGAAAAGGATACTGCACACAAATGTCTGATATTCTGTGATGTATTCAAGAACAGTATCTTAAAACAGCAACGACCGTGGTAGCGGTTTTCAGACATCACGCGTTAGCTGTTGGTATTCCGCCGAAAATCCTCAGATTGTTTCAGGACAACAAACGAAAATTCTGCTGTAACTCATTCAAGGGTGTAGATACGCTGACCTGACCTTGTCGTGCAGTTGAACACCACCTTTCTCGCTTCAGTTGCAAAATATTTTGAACCATTAATTTTCGTGTGGCAGACAAGACTGTGGTTGCAATTGCGTCTGAAATTCTCGATAAAGAAAATCACGAATGGTGAGTTGGTTGAGGTGTGCAGTGTAAAGACCGTATTATTGTCACTGCGGGTTTCACGCGACATATACAGGTAAACAGGTATTCGCTTTTGTAGGAGGAAATGAGGTTTCACGAACGAGCTATCCGACAGTGCCATCCGAAACTGGAGTGTGGAAACCTTACGCAACCACTGCTCCGGAAGTTATCATGGATGTAACAAACAGAAACAGAAAGGGATGTGAACTTGCTACCGGCCTATCGTGTGAACCCTAGCGTATTATTTCGAGATGGTTATACTGTCAAAGTGCAAGTTCTTGATGGACTTCTTCTTGACGGTCTTCTTCAACTGAATGTGCTGTTTAAGACCACCTCGTGTTTCAGTTGGTGTGATGTGCGAGTTATCGCAATGCATTCCTTAAACGTAACAAACTACTCATAAGATTGCTGAAAACTTTAACAGCCCACGACCGGTTTCGGCAGCTAAAAATAAGGCGGCCGGATGTGGCACATCTAGTTGCAAAAGACCGTCCATAAACGAGAGATTCAGCTGGATTCAGCTAAATTTCGGGGATTGCGCCTACCTACCTACATACTGCCTATCCGATGAGCTTCAAAAAAGCCGGAACTATCGGGAGCGCTGGAGGAGTTTTCTGCAACCTTATGAGTAGTGTGCTACGCATAGATAATGTAATATCGTTATTTGACCGAAAATCTGAACTATTTAAAAATAAAATTGTTCAGCTGTAATACCCTTTCGGTGCCTAGCTGCCATGCCACCCGAAGGAAGCATGAGGGCTGGGATACTGCCAGGATGCCTAAGCCTAGTCAGGGGAAGTCGAGAGGCAGAGGTCGGGTTCGAACCACGGACCTTCCGGTCTGTAGATTCGCGCTGTTACCACTAAGCCATCTCTCCCCCTCTGAACTATTTAGTATGGTAGTAGACCAGTGAGGTCACAGTCCATACGGTTTTGATAAAACTCTTCGCTGTCCACTGATCTTTCAATTTGCCGGTCTTTCGTTTGTTTGCTGGGATTGGTACATCGTAAACTTCTTACCAGCAGTTGAGTTGACATCTTCATCTGTGAAATGCAAATAGACACCCACAGATATAAAGTCCGTACCAACACACAATGGGCGAATGATGCCACTCTCTTTGGGACCGAAGCGTAGCCACCCAGCTGAGCAGTTTCGATTCTGCTGTAACTGCATATTTTTCTCTGTTTTACAAAGGCAATTAGGCTGCACTTCAAATCGACTTCTAGTTTTTCACCTCATCGATTCTAGTGTGACTAATTAAGCATATCTCTTGTATTTTTCGCCACTATTCCACAGTCTAATGGGTCCAAATTCCTGGAATAGTATGCCAGTTGGTTTCACAACTGGTTGTACCACTCTACATCATGGACCGTAACTACACAGCGGGTTCCATACACCAAACTATTATTCGGGGGCTATAGCACCTAGGGCTATATAGCACCTTCGGATTTGGTGTTTCCATGGGTTTCACAAACTGGGTGCTTGGTTGCTTATGATCGTCTTTTGGATATGGCAGTGATGTGGATGCAGGTCCCTAGGTTAATACTTTGCCAATATACAAGTACTGAAAAGTTTTACTACTCCTCAGCAGCTTGACGGCGTGTTTTACAAAGTACATTAGGAAAGTAGAACTAAACAACAGTATTTTAAGTGGATCGTACTTTTTCCACCAGCCATTGTTTTAAAACCGTGGTAAGGTTGGCGTGCCTTAACTTAGGCTTTACTCTTCATTACCGGACTTTCCTTTTTGGATTATCTGGTTAAAAACGTCTGAGAGAGAAAGGCACCGTTTACTCACGTATTATCGACCGATTTCGTTCGACAGAGCTACTTGGAGACATCTATTTGTTTGTCGGACGAAATCACTGTTTAAATAGTCACGTATGGAGTTAAAACAGGTTTCCAATGACAACTATATTTATGTGCACATGGACTGATTATATTTACTGTTGTCGGATTGGACGGGTCCAGTTTAAGATTATCGATGACCAGCAATCGGTTTTCAATATCCGACAAGTTTGGTCAACTACTTACTCGGTTTATCATTTGTTGGCCAACAGGATACCCTAATTTGGTTTTTGTCTTTTTCAGTGACCAGCTCAGGTTGCCTACTAAATAATTTTGCTACGTTATTCGTTTGACGAAGTCGGAGGTATTTATACACTGAAGTGACTGTGTTCAGCAAGGTTTGTAGCACGTAAAACAGTTTGGCAGTTTTAGTTATGGTAAGCACGGCGATTTTTTCGACTGATTAACGCACCTGCGATGTAACTTGGTAGTTTTTATTCACTTTGGGTGTGTGTTGGATGCCACCGCTGCTTTGCATTTTTCACCCACTCGTGGATCCCCATTATCTTACCTCTCCTGAGAATAACTCCAGCGAGCAAAAATGTCTTCATGCTGGCTTAGTGGATAAATACCTAGGTGAATATCGGATGACGCAGAAACTAGATGACACAAGCGTATAAAAACGCTCGTGTTCGTTACATTCGTTATATGTGAATCGTTACATGTCGCCAAGCCTAAAGATAGTGGAACAAAAGTACTTGGCTCGGTGGTCCAAAATACCCGTGGTTTTCAATTTCGCCATTCTTTTGTTTGTCCATAGTCTACCCATCGACTTATGGGTATCAGTCTTGTTCAGTGTGGTATATCCAAGGTGTACGCAAAGGTACTCAGTTTTTTTACAGCCCTATTCAACAACAGTGCTCAAACCGCTTGTTATCAATACCCATTCTTCTCATACAGTCAAGTGGTGCTTCGGGTGCCTGTTCGAGTTGTACTGCATCTATGCACCGAAAGGGTGCTAAAGCTGGACTAATATCAGTTGTTTGATCAGCTCAGGCGCCTGAACAAGTGGCCTCGTTTGACTTGTTCACCGGTATACTTTTTACTTGACTACCCACATTCGGTCACGTTCGTTGGCTTACCCCGTGGCTAATCGGTTCTTTCGACAAACTGTCATGACTTGAACTTATCTTAGTGTGGATAGTGTGTTCAGCTCAGTTATAACTTTTAACCGTAAGGCATTAAGTGGTCCTAGTTTACAACGTGATTGTTGTCACATTTAAAATTTAGCTCATTTGGGTGGATCGATTGGACCTCATTTTTCAGTACCATCGGCTTACTTTGCATTCTGGTTTAGTGCGGTTTGTTTGTTACAGCTGCTGGACACATCGCTGATCACTTCATCAAACGACAGTGGAGTGTTCTGGCCGTTAGACGCCTCATGTCTTGCATCGGTCTGATTGGTCCGGGACTGCTACTCTTCTTGTTCTCGGCATCAACCAGTATATCGGCTGCCATAAGGTGAGTGGGTTGGTTGCTGTGCTTACTTCTTTGTTTGCGCACGTCCTGGCCGTTTTCGATCGTTTTCTTCTTTCAACCGTTTTTTCCAGACAGTCTTGTTCTTGATCTTTGCTTACAACGGACTGGAGAGCGTTACTGGGTGTCCTTCCTTCCTTGCTTGCGGTGCGCAATTCGAATGCACTGATCTAACCAGCTGTATTCCCTTTGCACAGGGGAATTACTGGTAATTCACCCGAGTCTCTGAGAGTTCTATTCGTTCCCTATATTCGTTGGGTTGGATACAATTGGTTTGTGTACGATCTACCAACGATGATATGTAACTCTCAGATGTGTCAAGATCTGACCACCTACGTTCATTTTGTTCATTGTATGTAATGATGGTGATGATGATCGTGTTGTGTTTGTCCCAGGTTGTACATGGGAATTCCCGCAACAAAATCCACAATTTAGCCGATTTGACTACCTCTCAGACATTTCGAACATTACATTACCGAGTTGAAAAGTAAGTAGGGCAAAATAACGCTTCCCAGTTTTGCCTTCACATAACATAGACCCCCAATGTTTCTCCCCTGTTAGTCCTGCGTTTTCTCGATCTTTATGGTGTGCACAATAATCAAATATTTTCCACTGTTCTTGTTGGAAAGTTCTATTCTGAGCAATGTTTATTATTCTAAGCAAACAGAATCAGCCTGAAGTATCATATGTTTGGACGCAAATGAGGAGCACCTTGGTCAGCGGGAGCTATCTGAGTCCCCCAACATTCCCCTGAGCGTTTCATTTGGAGGACGGGACAAAAACCTGCACACTAAAGTACTTTGGTGAGATTAATTGTCCAGACTAAAACACTGAAAATATTTCTGTCGTTATATAGTATGAAACTCGGTCAATGGACGAATGTGGTTGGGCTTCTCGGGAACCGAGCACAGTTTTAATAAAACACTTTTATCACTCTGAGGCTCGAAAACCTATTTCCTAACGTATCCCTAACAGTATCCCTTGGGAAGCAGTCGCTCCAGCGAAAAACTATCTTTACTGACCTGCAAGGATGTTTTCTGTCAAGCAGAACCACTGAATACTCTATATGAGTGTCCAGCTAACGGGAAGTCTTCCCACCCTGCTATTCGAGATCCCTCTCCATATAAAGAGATAACTGTCCCGGTCCCGCCAACTGTATTACTGGTTGATGGGCGAAATGCCAAGCTTCATAACGGGATCGGTAAATTTTTAGTAATCCCGGCCGCACTCCTCCCCCATGGGACATTTTTTTCGAAAATCTAGAAATACGAATAGTACTCACTTTAGCGATTAACCCCTGTAAAGCTGTGACGAGCTGCGATGTTCAAAAACTAAGTTAACCTCTGGCAATGTTGTGGAATATAGGTAGCTCGGGTGTGCTGCTTGGTTGTTGGTCTGTTCGCCGAACTTGGCATTGTGAAGTGGTTAGCCTAGTTTCGGTTCAACGCCGATTCGCTCGCTGGACGATTAATTTTGTTGTCGGTTGTCTGGCTGAAAAACCAAGGTTTTTAAAAGGTCAACTTATAGGTAATAAGATGTTTTTGCCTGTCATAGGTGAAATGAGGACCATTAATTTGTGTCAGAGAGATGTCACTGGACCCGTGAACTGCAGTTAAGCATCACAGTAGTGTTCACCGAAAATTGATGAAGCCACAGGACATTTTCTCGTGTTCACTGAGGGAACCTTTGTAGATGGCTTCGTGGTTAAGATGGGAGCTTACTGATCAGATGGTCCATAGTTCGAACCTATCCCGGGCAACCCGCCAGTATCTCGGCCCTCGTGCTTGCTTCAGGTGGCATGGCAGCTAGGTACCCAAAGGGTGTTGCAACTGTACTATTTTTTATCATAGGCCGTATGTGTCTCCGCTGGCGCGCTCTTGAATCGCACCGGTTCACTTAGAGTGGATTATTCTGTCCACAAATAGCTCTAAAAACCTGGTGTTACCAATCAATATTATTCTTTCCATAAAAGCTTTCTGCCTTCAAATTCTGATTAGTAATGCTACAGCATGCGTTGATGACTCCACTTGCAGTTCCTCACCGGCAACGCGTCTCTGTAGCGCACCGGGGTCTAGTTGAGGTGGTTGGAAATCTTCCAGAACTCGACGGGCACAATGACGATAATGGTGATTTGGATGACGACTGGAAAAAGGTGAATGAAGCCATGCTCACAGTTTTTGAAGCCGTCTGCTCGAGGTAGCTAGCACACCCCAATGAGCATTAGATCTCGTCACGACCAGCACCTTGATGGCCGGAAAACTATACCAGCAACAACCACACGCATATCTCTCAAAGGCCCGAATAATGAAGGACCTAAGGATTGATGAAGTATCATCATCATCATGGACAGCACGACATCGGTGTTCAGCACTGATGCTTCGCTGACATAAGTGAGAGCAGCAGCAGCTTGGTGACCTGCTTGCTTCAGAGTGCGGACATTGCCGGCGGCCAGATAGACCGGGCGTCGATGCTCCAAGATTGATTTCGAGATGTCTGAGGATGTCGGCGCCGGCTGACGCGCAGATGTTGATTGCAAAACAGATGCTGGACAAACGGAGTCATCAGTTTTAAGTGCTGGGCCTACCAGAAGCGAATTAGGGAGAGGGGGAAGAAAAAGTATGTGAAAGCGAAAGAAGGGAGGCGTCAGCGGTAGTCTGTTTTCGCTTACCCGCCCTGCTGTATGCGGCGAGTAAGGCGACCCGGCTGACGGCACCACGCGATGGCCGATGTGGCATGAGTTTATTTGTATATGTGCAATTCATGGTTGTAAGTGGGCTGAAATACTGCCAGGGCGTCCACACCCAGACAGGAGGACGATTAAGGTCCTCAACCAAAGCTTTTGGCTCAAGAGCCTAACCGCAAGGCAGCAGTGTTTGGCGGGAAATGCAAATGCATTACCATTTCTACGGAACAAGTCGCCACATGTTCCAACCCCCAACCTGGAGGACCAGGAGACCGTGTTCGTCAGACCTCTAACCATTGACCAACCTGGTATGAGAGACACTGTGAGCATCGCGGGGACACCCCCCCAGTATAGCTCAATGGGTCGCCGAGGTATACAAACCGTCACACCGCGGTAAGGTCCAGTCTCTTCGTGGCGGTTGCCGGAGTGTGGTGGATAGGGCAAACCAGAGACATGGAGAAAGCTTTTTTTCAACGGGAGACAGTCGCACGTAACAATGAATAATAAGCTTTCAGCTGTACCATCATTTCGGCGCCTAACTGCCATGCCATGAGGGCTGGGAAACTACCAGGTTGCCCAGGCTTAGACAGGAGCAGTCGAGATGCCCGGGTTAGATTCTAACCACGGGCTTTTCGATCAGTAAGTTCGCCCCTTAACCACTGAACTCTCTCGGGTTCAATCGCATATTCTTCCAGTTAACTCAGTCAACTGGTCCGAGGAAGTTCGGTGTTAGTTAAACTATCTCCGAAAATGTTGAGCCTCGGTTTATCGGCAGAAACGTCTGAGCACTTCGAAAAACAGTTCATCTGGCCCCCGTCAATCCAACCTCTGAAAGGGCCAAATGAATCTGAGTGAGGCGTTGACGTCAGCCGACTGTCGACAACGGAAGTCTAGCGTACAATTTTATTGCTTCGCGCAACACAGTACGTGGTCCAGGCGGTTTGCAGCCTACGCTCTTGAAAGAAGGTATCGAGAAGTGGTGGCTAATCTTAAAATCCTACTCCAAAGAAAGAATAGTATCAAAATGGAGCACCTCGACGGATGACCAACATTGTGTAGAAACCATCGAGGTATCGGTCTAGTGGCCACAGCTTCTAAGTTGCTATACGGTGTTACTCTATACAAGTTGATGCGTCATCGGGAGTGTCAGGTTTTCGAGAATCGAGCTGGGTTTTGCCTTCGCCGGGGTTGCGCTGGTTATATCTTCACGTTGTGACTAGTGCTGGAACTGCGCCACTGCTTCTGACGACCAACAATGGCCGTTTTTCTCCACCTGAAACCCGCCTTTGACTCCCTTGGTCTTCAGAAGTTGTGACCGTGTCTGGCGATGAAGGGTATCGTACGGTTTACTTTTTTGTGCCTCCCTTGTGTTGGAACTGGGGTTTATGTGTGCCAAGATACTGCACTAAGTGATTGGCGTGCGATTGGTTTCTGCAAAACTCTTATTGATCTCCCTGGATTTAGTGTGGCGTTACTCGAGCACCAATGTTATCGTTATCTACGTGATACCTGTCCTTTCTAGATATCTGGAAGAGGTTATTGTAACTTGCAAATGTTGACCCTGAGAATTTGTCTATCTCTTGTCAAGCTAAGATATCTGGGGAGGACGAAGCGAAAAATGTGACTCTAACTTCCTATCTTTGTTCACCTGACCATTGGTACGAATATGATTGTGTTAATTTTCTGTCCTGTGAGATGGTTTGTTCAGTTTGTATTGTAATTTATGGCTCTAAAGTTATATGATTTCTCCCTGCCTTATATTTACAGTATCATCTCCATGTCCATGATTCTGTCGGCCTTCAATTCGGCTGGGCATTTGAGCAACCATGTGGAAGTTGCACCGAACCACGCAGGGATTACATTTGCAATCAGTAATACTTTGGTGAGTTTTCCTGTTCTTCTATCTCTGATTCATCCCCTACTCACTTCGCAGCCATATCACATGCTTTATGGGTTTGCGGGAAGTTGAGTATCTGTTCGTACATTTTTCCCTCCACAAAAGCAATTAGTCTCCAGAATTTCTTCTTATCCTGTCCGGCACAAAAGTTGACATTGTGATACCTCATTTGGGGTTTCAGGCGTTTTCACTTGTGAAGTATTTTACAGCTGTTCCATCCTTATTGGGGATCATCAGCAGTTCCAACTATTAGGTGGGAGGTCGTGGGTCTGAAACTTCTTGGAGTTTCGTGAGGTGCGCACTGCTGGTGAGTCATGATAAGGACAAAAGCGCTTCTCGGCTTTTGAGCATAGATTGACCTCAATGGATGGATAAAATATCAGTTGGAAATCCTTAACTCTGTTCACGCTATCAATTATTCCACGTATGTCGCTTGAGGCTCACACGTTATTAAATCCTAGACGCCATTGTGACCCACTCCTGTTTGCCCCACCCTTATTCCTGTAACACGCAAGCCTACCTAATCTTGCACTGGGAAAACCGAAACCTTTCCCCATAAATTTGCCTGTAAAATCAAGTTGGCGACAGACCTAATAAGTAGGCATCTACAGCTCAGTGGGCATGAACTCGTCACTTCAGGTCATCACTTCCACCAATCATAATCTACCATCTGACTAAACAATGTGGCAATTAGGAGAATCCGTGTAACCTTCGGAAGACTCGATCACTTCTCAAAGTTCTTTGTAACTGGCGAAATACACTCTTTTGCAAACAAATTTGGTTTTGCCAGAGACTCACCTGGAACCCAGCTGAATCTCTCGTTTGTGATGTTTCCAGGCAACTAAATGTGCTGCACCTGGCCGCCTCATGTTTCAGTTGCTACGATATTCGGGATATCGCGATACATTCGTAATGCACTACTCATAAGGTTGCTGATCGACCATGCATCCTGTTGAACTGGTCGTATATCCTGGTGAATTTTCAGCGCATAAAAATTGGCTAAGCAAATCAATATACGTTGGAATAAAAAAGTCCTCCTTAGAACATCTATCAGTGAATACGAGTTTGTTACTGTTTTGGGGGGAAACGGCCTGAGTAAAGGATCACAAAACTACGGTAGGTGGAAGCTCTGGCATGTGACACTACACTCAGAATGAGTACGTGAGGTAGATGTGGCTCTGGTACGTCACTGAGGAATATGGTGGACACCAGAAGGTATTTATCAACGGAAGCATCAAAGCAACTGGTACTACGAAGTTAATCAAAACATTCCTTGAGGTTCCTCTGCATCTAGGCACAGGTTTCGGCAGTTTGTTGATAGTCTTTCTCGAGGAAAGGGGTGGAATCCATAAATCCAGCGAGTGATGATGCAAGCAGTAACCAATAAATAATGTTGGAGGGAACTGAAGACATTCTCAGTTTGTTGCATAAAAAGTCCGATGTCAAACTCTCCTTAAGAGCTGTTGGCTGTAGAAGAGTAACTAGGAATACTTGGTAGTATTACATTTCACAGTAGCTTCTCTTAGTGCATAGACAGTGAGCACAGGGTCGACATCTACTGGATAGGTCATTGTAACGCCCACCACAACTGACGTAGAAGGTGTCTCAGTATTTCGAAACACAGGCTTAGAAAGCGTTCACCTGATCAGCTCGCACTTACACTAATACAGCCTATAACTGTGGATGTGCCGCAGGCGGTCGATTGCTACAGCCAGAAACATTGTCATCAGCTTACTTCAATTAGATGAGGAAGCTAGAATGGGCAAAATTAATGCCCTAAGTGACATCGCTGTTGGACGGCAGTGCACAAGAGAAGCGGCTGATCGTCCGGGATTGCAAAATATGTACAGTTTGTGAAGTAGTCTCCGACTCTCTTGACCAGGTTCTGTTCGCCGCCTGCATCCACTAAAGACCTCAGTGGTCTTCCTCTGTTAGCGCTACAAACGGTCGATGAAAAGCAGGTAGGCAGCCTCTTTTATTCAGTAGTGAAGCAATGGAGTGAAATAAGTAGGCTATGGCGTTTGATTTAGGGTGAGACTGGCAATTCGCAAATTCTTAAGGGTTTTGGTCGAACATGGTGTCTGCCACTTTTTTTGGGGGGGCTTCTCTTGAACAGCATCAGGAAGCACAAGCTATTGACCTAAACCTTCCTGTCTCTTTCTTCAGCACAGGCGTTGTCCTAACCTCACACGAACAATCTTGTATTTTTTCCGAACAGAACGGAACTGAAAATGTTAGTGCTCCTTGGGAATCAAGAATGATAGGTAATGAGGACCACAAATCTCCGCTAGCTTCACCTGTCACACGTCTTTATATACTTTTACCGCTCTGCTCTCCGTGACAGTGCAGTTACTCAGTCTAGTTGTTGGGCTTGGTAATTATCAAAAAATGACGTTCGATCATGTCAGGGTCAAGGTCGGAAGAAAACAATTTTGTTCCCTTTCCGCACAGCTGTTCAGTGTCCACTTTTGTTCGTGGCAGCCTTTGTTACCAAGAGCCGCGTCGGCATAGATCTTATTGAGCTGTTTAACTTCTAGCTTGATCATCCGTACATGTAATGCGTTTTCTGTACGCCTTCTCATTTTTTTCTCTGTAGCTTTTTAAGGATTGAAGAAGAGGATCTACCAGCCCTGACAAAATAGGCAGAAAAAGTTTCTGACAGTATGTTGAAAGATCAGAAGCCTAGTTACTTAGAAAATCGATTGAAAAGAACAGTTACCTTAAAAGCAGTGTTATCTGGCGGACTATGCTTTCACTGCAGGTTGTTGACATTTCCCTTACGTCGAATCTGTCTCGTTGGGTACATAATCGGAATAGGCTATCGGAAAAGGACGCTGCAACCCAGCTGTGATAAACGAAGATATTGATAGTATCTATGAACGTTTGTTCTGGGTGGGCCTCCTGTGGTTTGTGGAAACTGACCTTGGAATAGTTATTGTGCAGATACTACGGGACCACATGCAAATCAGGGGAGTGTGATACCTTATCAGACTGTTATTTCCTTTTGATATATACACTTGAGTAGGTCTTCCTTGTTTTGACAGCCTACTGCTACCCCGGCAACTCTCTTTTGAACTAACTTGTAGCCACAACCCTTCGTTAGAATACAAAACGGTTTATTGTGGTATATGGTGATTGCTTCATACTCGAAAGGTTCTTTTCGCAAAACCACGTGAAGGGTGGAAACGAGCCAGAGGCGGTCAAACAATGACTTGGCAACGAAGTATAAAAGCCATTACCAGCAAACTCAGCTGCGCTGGTCACTGCCGTCTTCTTGGATGGGGACCCCGAGACGGGCCACATCAATGGTTAGAGACATTGTCAGTCATGGCCCAGTCGCGCCCTCAATGGTGTTCGTGCATCCAAGCTATTGCCTTCAATGCATAGGTCCCTTCCCAATCCCCCCACTTGACAGTCCACTGACAGTCCTGTATTTACGCACCAATTTATCAGCTCCCGCCTCCAATGCACAGCTACCTACCCCACCTCCCCAAATCATCGGTGAACGAAACTGTGGCAGCTAAAACCACTGTACGACAAGTACGCGGTTCTTACAGCTGACAATGATGATGATGATGATTGCTTGTGATTTTCACAAGCTGGTCTCCACCTGGCTTGCGCAGTGTAGGGAGATATACCAATGATGGATTTTTGCGTTACCAACCAGTATCGTAACTTCTACGCGGACACGAGTGTGCAGTTACTCTCTCCCTCGGTAGTTCAGCTGGCACGGCCGTTATCTCTTAAAAAATAACTCTGTACTTCTGGAAGAATGTGATCAGTGTCCCGAATTATTGGAGGACCGTGGACTGATGTCTAGATGAGTATGTGTGTCGAGCTGTATGCGCACCGTACAGACAGTTTACAATCACGATTGACGGTTTGACACAGGACACATAAGGCAGATGGGTATCAGGTTTCTTGTACCCGTGAGCTGTAGCGATCTCATGGGGTTGCGACGTTTGGAAAATCAACTAATCTCTTCAGTACCGTTCATGGTACAAGACAGTCACAAACAACGTGTCTTCCCAACTGCACAACACTCAGATGTTCACAAGTTTGCAGCTGTTGGCTGAACCCTCAGTAGTTCGGCTCAAGACTTGTTCTACCGAAAAAACGATGGGAAGATGAAAGTCTGCGATTATGACTGCCAGAAAGTTGAGGTAAAACAACGAATGAGCCTGTGCACAAAGCTAGTCGCAACTATCTCGGAGCAGGAGCTACTCTGAAGAAATAATGTAATATAACTGAGAGGTTTTCTCAGAAGTTAACCAGCGGTATCAGTGATAATCCAGAAAGCCAGCCTAAACTCGTTCACCGTAATCCCAGTGAATTCCCGTTGTCCATCACTGCTGCATCAACTTGTTAGTTCTTTCCTTGGGTTTCAGTTCATTGTTTGAAAATTGACAGCCCCTTTAACCAGCCGGGTTTCCAGTATCAGTATAGTCCCTCAAGATTTTGGATGCTTCGATGAGGTCACCCGTTCGCCTACGAAAGGAGCAGGTCCGTCTCTTTGAGTCTGCTTCATTAACGGAGTCCTATGAGGCGGCTGTCTAACCGTCGCTTAATTTGTTCTGCGCTCCATGTCTTTTTTCCGGGTTAGGATGCCAAGCCTGTACATCATACTCAGAGTGGAGTATAATACCAGAGATCCAGCGCAGAAGAATCACTTTGAATAGAGCTTTCCACCGGGTTATGAATTGATTCCAGACTACACCTTGATTCTCCAAAGCCTCCAGTGGATGGTGAATAGCTTGTACAGCTCCCAGATACTCCTTTCCCTGTTCGACTTTCGAATGGGCTAGTGTGTCTGGTCGGAAAACGTCAATCCGTGGTATGTGTATCTGGTTCTACGGCGATTCTATTGATTAATCCTCAAATGCGCGAGTTGATTCGTCTGACTGTGCATGCATATTGAAAAGTGATTTATTGACCGAGGATCTGTCGTTTTCTATTTTCTACGTTCTTATCAAAGCGATTGATTGTAATTTAGTGACAACCGTGATCATGTGACAGTCAGATTGTTTGACAAAGGATTGGTTGTACAATCTTGTTTTTGTACGCGTTTAATGACGCACGTACATAGGTGACACACACGCACCCTTTGACTTTATCGAATGAGTATCGAATGAAATCAACCTGCTTCGTATAATGGGCTGAAACTGTGCACTGAACTGTGTCCGTTCATCAGGATTTTTCGGATACTTCGATTAGTTCACTCAGTGCGGTTACCATTATAAACCATTCTTAAAAATCTACGATTCCATCGATAACTTCCTCACATACTTCGGGACTCACTATCCACCCATACAAGTATAGCCTGCTACAAGTCGATTGAATCATGCAGTCACCAAGTGGGGTACTTGCACCGGTCCTTGCCACGTGTGAATGCATAGATATGCACACTATTCGGACGACGGCCCCGAAACACTCTCAGGTCAGTGTTGGTGTTACCGGTGCGGCTTAAGCGGCAAAGGACCATTCTACTATGCATTGACTGCCATGAACTGCATTCGTTAGCTGAATAAAAATTGACTTCGAAGTTGGAGCAATTCCCAACTAGAATTCCCAGTTTCAGTCATTATTTCTGATGGATCTGGATTATTCGGCATAGGTTCGTCAGACCGAAATTGCAAAGTTCCATCACACCATCTATTTTTTAAAGTTTACTGTGAACGTACGGCGAAGTTATCCGAAAGTGCTGGTTGGTCGTGCATTTGAGAAATACATCCAGTACTACAAGTTGCGAGGGCTCGGTGGCATGCTGGGTTATGGCGGAAAAGGTCCGTGTTTTCCACACCGCAGTCGGTGTTTCCAAAACCTAAGGAAAGACAAAGTTGGATTGACAGGAGACGAAAGATATCATGAGAGGTCTCGGCGTTGACGGTACGATCCGACCCGCGTGACCTTGGAGCCTGGCTAGAGATTCTGGAAAATATGGCTCCTAACCGATGTCAGTGGTGCTGATGCCGTCGGTTTCTGCTCAAATTTTGTTGAGGTGAAAGAAATCTTGGGTTTTGTCGGAGACTAGATTTGGCTCTCTTCCATTTTTATTTATTCTGTTAGGTAAGTTGATATGGTTTTACGGTAGTGGAGTACCAGTGTCTAACGGCAGTGTAGCTGCCAGAGCTGCTGTTCACAGTCCGTTATATCATTTCATCAATAAGAAGGTTGAACAAAAAATGGGGGGAGTTTGTATCCCTGTCGGACACCACCGTACCTTATATACCCTCATACGCCTACAATCCGTGAACACCCAACAAATTACTTTTTCCATCAACTCCTGGAGCGTACTGTGTTGTTCAAGCGTGCTTAAAAAACAGATTGTTAAACAGTATCAAACCCACCATTGGAGTAAGGGAACACGATTATCTAAAACATTCCCGCTTTACCCATTCGAGCAATACAATAAGAGGACAGGGTGTGAAATGTGGACATTTCGTTTTTCTATTTAGCTGGGGTTATGATTCATATATGATTATGATGATTCATAAATGATTCATATGATTCATAAATGTCTATGGAATTGTAAAACGGAACTGATGAATCCCATTTTTAGGTCTATGACAAACAAATAGATTGTGCACACAAGTTAGGTCAATATTGATTGATCCCTATGACCTCACTGGTTGCTAGCACTTTCAGGTACTCATTGAACCTTGTTTTGGGGTCAGTCCCTGTGACCGGTGTTTGGAATATGTTCTACATTCGATTTGACGGGTTTTTAGGTTTTAGGGTCAAAAGCGGAAGGCCGGAATTATTTCTCAGCCGCGTGGGTTGAGTTCAGTCCAGTTACCTTACGTAAAGCTGTCACCTTGTCGCGGTGGTCGTTTTTCAATGTTTCAATGGTCAACATGGGCTCGAGGTACACCGAACGCTTCAAAGAACTGTAAGCATCTTACAACAACAACGACTAAAAATGCTGGGTTACTACTCTGTCTCGCAAAGGTGACCAAACTATTTGGATGTTAATTGTTCCTGACCAGCGCTCTTAGGTCAAGTGGAGCGTCCTAGATACCTAGAGCTTTGTATGTCATCGCCATCGTCGACTGCGATACATCAGTATTAAACACTGGCACCTAACTGCCGTGCAATCGTTGGGAGCAAACTCTAGTGAAGACCAGAAAGAAACGAAAGGCATGGGGACTTTGTGTAAATGTCCCGTTCTTAAGGAGGACGTTCTTTAACAAGTGCCCACACCGTCGAACAGCAATAACTTTAACGTATCTGAAAAGCCTAGGTAGGACTTTGTCAGTGGCCTTGACGCAGTATCCTTTGTGCGGTGCCTTGATCCGTCCCACTACCGTCGGAAGTAAAGCGACTTCCGAGCAACTTATAGTGTTCTACAACTTCCAGTGTCTATCTTGGAATTCCTGGAGGTATGTTTAAAGGTTGTACGTACCGCAGAATGACTTTGTATTTTGTGGATCGAAAGCACACGCTGAAGAATTGGATGACATTGGAGAGTTTTCCAAATTACCTCTTGTCCTCACTCGTTTCTCAAGAGTGAGAACAATCTGGTCTGCAGATTCCATTTTGGCAAGGTTCACGCTCGAAGAGATCCGAACACTGGGCTTTTGGGGACCACTAGAGTTCGTCTCATCATCGTCAACGACGGAATCAAACAAAAACGGAGACAGTGAATAATCGTGCTAAAACCACTGTTTCTTGCGAAGCTTTTGGTAAGCTCTCACACCCGCGAGTGTATGAATTTCTGGAGAACATGTTGCACAAGACATGTTGAGAACAAACCGGTTGACAGAATCCAGCGAAACATCAAAACCAAGGAAGAGCAACAGTGCAAAGCACCTCGATGCACGCTGTCACCCTAACATTTGACGGTCAGAATCCTGCTTGCTGTTCTCGAGTCACGCACTGCCGTAAGACGAAAAATGGGCGATCCAAAGAATCTAGCTACAACAGGGATGATAGCCACAGGGAGTGCGAGCACCACTTTTGAAATAAGGTGCCACAGCCGACTCAGTCTAGTTGGTTTTGATAGTCTTTTTCATCCAGATAGAGGCAAATAAGCTGGACGATCACTGATTGAGGAGTTCGCCTCCATTCATAAACAGAGCGGGTGCAAGTTTATCAGCTCGGTGGTGTTTGATGGAGAATTATCATTAATGTGTTTCCGGACGTTGTGAGTTCATTGTTTGGGCAGTTTTTTGTACCCATTAGGCCCATCATTTGGAGTAGCTTTTGAACACTTCACAGTTTTTCGCTTCCTCCATCTCTTCATTCCGATGGCGCCGAAACCCTCGTCCGAATCATGCTCTTTTCCGCCTGACTTTGAAATCCAGAAAGAGCGGTAATCAACAATTGTTCCACGCCACCTACGGCTAATTACAATGTGGTATACGTGGGTATCCGCCTTGTCTGTGTTGAATGAGAGGGCGAGATGGTTCAAGTGGTTGGAGCGCGAATTTACTAACCGGAAGGTCCGTGGTTCGAACCCGACCTCTGTATCTCGACTTTCCCTGTCTAGGCTTTGGCAGCCTGGTGGTATCTCATCCCTCGTGCTTCCTTCGGGTGGCATGGCAGCTAGGCAACGGAAGGGCGTTGCAGCTGAACGGTGGTTGTCCATGAGATGAGGTGCTTTCAGGATACCCCGGAACTCAGATAAGAGGACGGTTAGGCCCCTCAACCTTTGACTCGAAAGCCTGATCCAATGGCTGTGTTGGTCGGCACAGGGCTACAATATTTAAATGCTTCTAAAGAACAAGACTCCAAATCTGTTCCAACTCAGGGCCGGGAGATGGTGTGTCACACCACAGTCCGCTGACCATTCTGGTAGGTGGAACTGGGTGCTGCGTGTGTACGCGTCAGTACAGCTCGACGGGTTCGTGACACCATGCCTCACGGTAAGCTCCAGTAACCTCATAACGGTCATAGATGCCCATTAGAAAAACACTTAAGTCGTTGCTAAACTATATCGAGGAAAAACAACACAACTAGTCGGAGTTTATTTGTTTGAGTGGTTGAAAGCACTATCTTACCGATTACAGGGTTGAACCGTAGTACAGTGTTAATAATGAGGAAATGGGGTGGACTACGCCGGTTCCTTTCCTTTTTATTGTATGTTCTCGAATCTTGTTGGCGATGAAGTTAGAAGAATAACAGGGAACCGACGACAAGTGAACTATGCGTCAGTGTTGTTTTATGCATTCAAAAATTAACTTGGCTGATGACATCAAAAGTAACTCCCCTTTCATTAGCTTGTCGTTGTGTGTGCCGCATTATCTTATAATGACCATCTGGTTTTCCTCTGTTCTTTGTAGGCTACTATTCCTGGAATACTTTGCGGTCCGTTGACAGCGGAATTAGTGGTAGCTTCTGGAGGGCGGTGGTTTCCGGTTTTCCTACTTGCCGGCTGTGTAAACCTGGTCGGAGCAGTGATCTACGGCAGCCAGAGCTCCTCGTTGCAAGTGCTGTGATCAGTTGATGACGGAAATCGTTCATCCATCCCCACCCCCAACTTTCGTTCCGTCTACCTGTATCTGTAATTTATTTGAAGCGTTCTCTTTGCTTCTAGCGTGCTGTACCACTTGGTTTACCATTTGTTACTGTCTGGATAGGGTAGGGAAATGAGTTTCACCTCGACTCGGCGTTATTGCCCAGTCTTGGCTGCGAAATGACTCTTTTTCTACCGACAATAAGCAGATAGTTAAGTTCGAGAAACGGATGGATTATTTAGGCTCATTGCGCTCTGTTGACTAAATTGTAACTGCGGCGACAAGTAGGAAACCTGTTAACTGAGTAGATTTAAAAGTATTCGTGAGAGTAGCTCACGACTTCAGCTGTTTCTGTAGTCTATGCTGTGAGATCTTCGTAGTCCAAGAGCGACCCTCTCTGACTAACTTCATGAGACTTCGGTTTCATAACCAGTCTATGGTAATTGCACCTTATGGGACTGGTATCTTATATTCATCAGACCAGCGTTACAAAGGTTAGCGTAGATACTGAGTCTATTTTCAGCTGCCACAGGAAGATGGGACTTGGTCTTGTTCAGGCATAACGTGCTTTTTGCAGGTTGTATCTGTAAAACTGCGCTCTCTGACCTTCAGTCCGGTTAGGATGGACGACAGACAGTGTTCAATCTTTGTTTTTCGGAATCACGTGACCTGTCAGTCCAGTTCGAAAGGACTTATATCGCATTCTGACACAATATCTATAGGCTTCCATAGAGCGTCATCGATTATTCGCGTTCCAAAACTAATCAGAACATAGGATAGTGGTACTAGGCCAAATTCCTAAGTTGGAGTCATCAACTACTGTTAATGGCTGCGTTCAAAATTTAATTTAGAGTGTACAGTAAAGCTCTTGATCTACTTGGCAGGGACCTCCGTATTTACAAACACAGCGCTACCGTCCTTATCGAACTATGAGTGGCCTGAATAACGAGATCGTTCACACGTCGATCACCGTGTCCTCAATCAATCAAAGTTCGACATTTTCTACTCTAGCCCAGGCAATGAGGGAATGATAAGTTCGACCTGCAGACGGCGATGTACAGGTTCGTCTCACATTCCCACCACAAGCCTCTTGCGCCGCAGCAGATAGCATCCAGCTTTACAAAGCGTTTTCGTACTGGAAAAGGAACGAATTTCTGGGCGGACGTTTTTCCGACCAGTCACACTATAGGTGTTTTCATGGACCATGAAGTTCTCGGATGATGGTTAGTTCAACAGACCATGGGTAACCTATCCCAGTGCTTCAACAGAATTTGTGGTGTATCGTTGCCTACTTTGAAGTTTAAGCCCATATTCTACTCGATTTCTTACAGTCTTAGCCCCTTCGGGTCTGTTGTAGGGCTTTGTTGAACGTAGCACACAGTCTCGGAGAAGGAACACCTTAGGAACGGGTTGCGAGATGGAAGCCTATCGCAATTAGATCCAGTGTTACTAGGGAAATAGCCGCGACTTAGTTTCGTACAACACTGATTATACTGAGTGCATACAATGGGTCTTATCTTAGTACCATGGAGTCAGCGGGCAGCTTTCCTCTGACCTTCACTGAACTAGCATCACTACTGCTCTGACCCAACAAAGTCAGCAAACAAAAGCTTTTACAAGACTTCGAATGAGAACTGTCATTCTTGGTGCCAGGACTAGCTACGTGCTGTGCTCTGTTGGGTCTGCAATCACATGAACGTCGATTCATGTTGGTAGTATGTGTATGTAGTGGATTGTAGCTCTTGTGAGATGATCGCTGGCAACTTGTGAATTGACCATGTTTCCGGTCACAGATTGATGTCCGGAGCCGTATAGCTCGGGTTTGTCGAGTTACTTTTTTATTGGATTTTTGGTGTGCAGCACCGATCAACAGTGTTCAGGCTTTTGTTTTTCAATTTAACATGGTTTTCCGAACACCAGCAACCTGCATTTCGAGCGGTGTGTATGAACGTCAACGAAGCAAAACGAGTTACCGACCAAACCGATTGGTCTTTACAACAGCCTCCGGGTTCCCGAACATTCTTCGCTCGCCATTGCTAGACCTTGCCCTTAGGCCGGACGAACTAGCTTTCTGATCTCGGTCCGTTGTTTAAAGTATGCTGTTTGTCTACGCCGCAAGACATTATTTAGTTGAAGCTAGGTTCTGACGTCATCATCAGAGAGAATAACCACTGGGACACTGATGTCTCACTGCCCAACAACCATTAAGTTTACTTAATGATATCTAAAGCCTTCGAGTGAAAAAAGAGTGCAAGCCTATTTCAAACATTAAGGTACTTACACATCCAACCGCTCGATCAGAAAGGATGGGGAACACCACTGATATCGGTTATCCGCAGGTCCTTGCAAGGTATTCATTCAAGCATAGACGGGCCTCCGGGAACCAAACCTGAAAGACGGATAAAATCATAATTTTCACAACCTTCTGTCAAGTCACACATCCAACACGTATTTTGCGCCATTCTGAGGAGAACAATACTCGCGCTGGCAGACAGTGATTTGGCATACATGAGTTACAACAATTGACAGTGCTTGATGTATTCCGCGACTGAAGTACCCACTTTCTAGTTGGCTCATTATAAATTTGTTGACACCATCGGACACCAGCAACGCTTATGAGACATCGGTGGTTAAAAAACCGCACACGTAACCCTTGTGGTATGCTTTTTAAATGCCGGAAGTGACGTAAATTGACAGGTGATTTGGAATTCGTGCACGATTTCGTCAGGCACACTTCCGTCAAGGTTAAGAAAAATACCTAGTTTTGTAAAACTTTGCATAACTTTCGGTGCTTCTTGAGTTGTTTGGGACATTTCCATGGACTGCACATTTTGGAGCATGGCTTTGTACCTCGTAGGGTCGAAACACAAGTCAGAAGGTAATATGCGTCAGTTTATTCAACAGCATTGGTGCTTTTTGTTCAAAGATTAGTTTGATGTTGTCTGCGTACTTCGTAACCTAGAGGCTATCACCAGCAACAATTTGAACACCGGAGTTTTGAGGACCTTTCAGCATTCACCTCATCATTTCATCACTAATGAAGTAGAACAAGAATGGAGAGCTGACATCCTTGTCGGATACCACTTCTTGCTGGAAATTCCTTAGGTGGCTCCCCTGCATTCGTACAAATTCGGAACTATATGAATATAGGGAACAGATCATGTTCACAAACTTCTGACCCATCTCCTCTTGGGCAACCTGAATCGAAAGAATCGAACGCACCTTTGAAGTCAAGGAATTCATGATGTTGCTTAAACACGTGACGTAGTGTGAAAATGTGGTCGATGCGGCCTCTATTCGGTTGAAATCCTGCTTGTTGCTTGCGGGGTAAGACTTCGTATGCCGTCATAAAATGAAGAATCATTGGCGCCAGAGTCCTTGTAACAACGGCAGTCAGACTGACGCTTCTGTGGTTACCATTGTGGGGATCCTTTCTGAAGATGTGCAATATCAACTCCCAATCGTCTGGGATGGTCTCTTTCTCCCAGATAGTCACAAATAGACAAGACTGCACTGGCTGAGGAATCACCGCAGATCTTGAACAGAGCAGGTGGATGTTAGTCGGAACTGGGAAGAGATGACGCGCGATTGGAAGTATGCAGTCGGACACTGAGGCTGATGAGAAGCTACATATCCACGATCCATATTTCTTTCAAAGGCCGGTAGCCCGGATTGGAAGTACCATGTGGCCAGCTGAATTGCTTTTCGAAGTATTAGAGAGCCACTGTTGTCCTTAATAGATTTACTGACAAGAGGCTTCCGAGGACCTGTCGAACGAACCAAACGGTACGGTTCCCGAACATTTCCACCACTCAATTTCACCTGGCATCGAATGATGCACCGAGTTGGGTTGTGTTTGTGACCGGAGGGGATCCGTCGCCGGCCCCCAGCAAAGCCACAGTCATGCCAGAGGTTTAATACTTGGATGTGAATATCCTATGTCGGATAAGGAGACGCGTCGGAGAAGTAGGTTCTAATGCACGTTTTATTTTGGATCCATGAGCTTCTCATTGATAAAGTGGGGCACACGTGTTCCGCAAAGGCCTGAAGGCGCAATGAAAGATAGCGATGGACACGTGAATGATCGGAGTCCATGTGGGGATTCCAGAAGAGCCTGTTGGCAGTAATCCATCATGGCCAGCGTGATCTATTTCGGTTCGGGATAGCTGGTTGGTGGACACCACGTGATCAAGCGATTTCTGCTGCTTCGAAGACCAGTGTCACGACAGAACAGTCTGTGATTGGCACAACTGTAGTGGATGTTCTGTGTTGTCCGTACGTCTCCTGTCTAAACCAAGACGACTAACCAGTCGAGCCTCAGCAGCGCCAGACCTACTGAGCGTTCGTGCCATCAGCGACCATAATCCTGTCATTCCATTCCGTCCAGTACCCTTACACTAATCAGTGACGTTTTTGGGCTAGTTGACTTTATCGCTCAGCTTAAGTGCTAATCTTATGTTGTTCGTGCACGCTGGGCTAGCGTTTTGTGTGGATGAGTGTGAAACGTATGGAGAACAAACGATATTTTGGCAGGATTCTGTGAGCTGATACATCCTGTCCTTATATCAAACCACGTGACAAAGTGACACGGAAGCAGTTGTCGGGAAAGTAAAAAACAAGTTACTGCTATACCCGGACACAGGGATGTGAAGAAGAAATCTTGGGTTGGAGCATCGAATCGCTGAGGGACATAGGTGTTAAATATTACAATGAAGCAGGAAAATACGGTGAGATAACAGTGGCGGGACGATTGCGTTTATCTCAAGTGGTACCGTCGCAGTGTTTTTAGCTGTACCGTACTCAGACTCCAAATTTAAATGATAAACCTGCTTTGTGAAGATGAGCCCATGGTACGCCCCACTATATTTTCTCAGACATTGTTCCATCACGTAATCAGTATCACGAGTTAAAGTGTTCACATGCAGCCCTGTCGTACTCTATTGCGTATAATAATGTCATGTGACTGCTTACGGTACGCGTCAACCAGGCCTTGTGGTAGTTTTGTTTGACTGCTTAGCTGATATTCCGTCATCCGACCTACCTAGCCAATTGCTGCGTAAAAGTAATTGAAACGTTGCTGTAGACAGTCTGAACACGTTGCAACAAGGTGAAATCTAGCGTAGGTGATTCACACAAGAAAAAATATTCCTTGACTTTAATCGTTTTTCACACGTTCTCTAACTCTGCAACGGCTGAGCTCCCATTCACAAGTTGAAGTGAAAAAGGAATTTTAGCACCCACACTAGCGTCTATAGTTTACTGCCTTGTAGTAAGGAACCAACCTATTGAAAATTGATGCTCACAGGTCGGAGTTTAGTTCACTGAAGGTTGAAACAGAGTCTTCGGACACAATCTCCAACCTTGGAAGGGCAGAGGGTCAAACTTGAGATTAAAAATTAGGGAGAGTGGTTTACGACAATGGGAAACGTCAATCCGAGGGGTTCTTATGATGCTGCTCAAATGAGCATATGAAAGAAGGGAATTTCAGCACGCCAAATTCGGTGGTTTTTGGAGCTACTATTGTGAAGGACAATAAGCAATTAACAGTAGGTGGTGGAGGGTGGATTACAGGTTTGTAGGGCAGTGCGCCCACTTCCCACCATCCCCGTTTCGTTAGTTTGGGTGGGCGTAGATCTCTTCCAAACTGAAGAGCCGTGATGTACCGCTTAACCCATGATCTGATGGTTATTGTCCCTCGGTGGTCAATGATGGATTGAATAACTGGTAATTTGCAGTCCAACCCAGTCTTCGGCTTCAACTCAAAACCAAGTGGAGGAATCAGAAGCAAATAAGCAAAGCAAAAACTGAAGAGGAACGCCATTTCAAAACCGAATTGGGGTGTATCAGTGTTCCACTAACGAAGGGTAAGAAGACTTTCCATTTCCCCAAGAATTGTTTCTTAATACTATGCGGACTATAAGGTGAACGACACCACTTCGTTCCTGCTTTGATCCCCTCAGATAGGTGTAGTTCGCCAAGTGGACACAGATTTAGTTAAACACTCGTGCTATTTGTGATGGTGTTGGCTTATGACTCAAATGAACATGTGGTCTATATTAGTCCCCAACAGTAATGCGTGCCCAAAAGCTGTTTGTTGATTCAATTAGGCTGACATTCAGTTTACAAAGGTATCCTACCTTGACACCATGAAAACCCGAATGTCCACTATAAGGTTCGTCCAGGTAGGCGTTGTCCCCTTACTTCTAATACATTATGGAACAGATACTTCGCTATCTTGAATATTAGTCCAAACGAATCTGTAGGCAAGTCCTGTTCAGCACGTCCTATTTGAGGATATTATAACAGAGGGATTGATCACTTTCACGTGAAAACTATTTTAGTTCCTAGATGAGTTTTCTACTGCAGGTAGCAGATCATTAGTTGTGATGGTGTTTTGTACCTTCGCGACACGTTTTTTGTAATCCCTGCATTATCAGAAGCTTTCATGTAGGCGATAACTACTTATGCTCCGGAGCACCATTTATTTGGCTAATTTTGGGTTGGGAGGTGGGGATTTATGCTAAAACAACCACTGGTTATCATGAGATTGTGCGCCTCGTCTTCTATCACTTAATGACTGTTTTGTTATTCACCGGTTGCTGTACATGTCCTCAAAAAGATCGAGAGCTTACTTACTGAGGGTGAAAATATTGGCAGTTTTGGCGGCTCACTTGCTTTTGGTATCTTCGTTGATGATGGCTTTAATATATCACAAAGGCAGAGTAACAATTTCAAGTCTTGAGTTTTGCTAGTATTCTGAAGCTTTCGCTACACTCTTCAGCCCATCGTGATGAACTGAAAATTAAGTTTCTGGATCCTTCAGTTGTTCTTAGCTGGACAACTCAACTTGCATGTAGATGGTTAGATATTCCGTCATGTATCGGGTACTCTTCTCATCATCAGCCCAAACATGATATTCCATAAGCAACAGAGACATAAACAACAACTCATGCAATAGAACCTGTGTTGTTCTCATTGTACGATCGATCCGGAGAACTCAGTGGCCTAATCATTCTTTAACTCTACCTTCGTCGTAACCAAGGTCTATCGTCTCGGAACCCCGAATTGGACAGATCCTGACATACATCCTTTATATTTATTGGAGAAAGATTTTACCTGTGCTTCTGAAGGGTCGTTTCTCTTGACACTACCTCTGCCTCTTATAGCCTGTGCACTTTTGCAGAGGGCTTGTCCCCTTTCATCCTTCATTGTGGGGCTACGACCACGTGCCGGTAAGATTAGTCTGTTTCCAGATCACGTGATTCAGAAGCACTATTCAGATAGAGTTTGTGTCATGACAACAACTCTTACGCTGGAAGCATCACAAACGAGAGATTCAGCTGGGTTCCAGGTGAGTCTCTCGCAAAACCAAATTTGTTCGCAAATGAGTGTATTTCGATAACCCTTGTGCTGTTTGTTGATGGTAGGAGGAGATTTGGAAATTTTCAATTGAGATTTCGTCATGTAAGTGAAACCAATCAATGCTGAAAAGCGGAGAAGCACTGTGCACTGTTTCATTTTTAGGGAGATTCAGCAGTACGCGCACCTCTGGAACCTCCAGGGCGTCTCGAATCCGCGACTTTCCGGTTAGTGGTTGATTAACCGTTCGGGCACAAGCGACTGATTAGCAGTGTTATTAACTCACACTTGGGCAAGGTATACCGCCACTCACCCCCCAATCATGGAACTCACATCACGCGGCCATTTGTTGCCTGGCTTCTCGATTGACGACTTCGCAGGCAGGCAGTTCATTCAATTCGTGATTTGGGCTACTTGTCCTGTTTCTTGCTCTTTTGTGCTCTGGCTTCCTTTACCAAGCTAAAAACGTAACTCCCCCGACCAACTACAGTGAGTAAAAACTGACTAAACTCTTCACTCCCTAGGTTCACGAGCGTAGAATACAGGAAAGAGGGAAATAATCTGAGTAGAGTGCGCCACCCGTACGTCAGGTGAACAGTCGAAATGGCAGTACTAAAGTGAATGAGCCGTTGAGTGATGACACAAGGGGGCGGATTTTATGACTGTAGTCTGGAAGCAGGATAAACGTTCAAACTACTGTCGTCCTATTAACGCTGTTCCTTAGCCATAATGCGCCCAATGATCTCTGAAGAACAAGCTGAAGCACCAGAGTTTCCTTTACACCGAATAACATACAGAACGTGCTAAATTACAGTTGACTGGATAATGGTGTAGTATGACTTTCGTTATTTCGCTCTTCATGCATGTTATTCGAAAAGATGAGCGATAAAACCGCTCCAAATTGTCTTGTTTCACGAATACAACATCAATCACTATGTTACACACAACACTGAAAGTATTTGACTGCAATAGTTCTCAGCGCGGCATGTTTACTCTCTGACTGCGCGTTCAACTACCATCGATATTGTGAAATTCAAAAGCCAGATAATTCTCTTCCTGTCGTCGGCATCTTTTTTTAAAATGGTGCCTGTGGGAAGCCTCACTGTATTGTTACATGGTTGCTTATAAATATCTTTGTGTAGTAGTAAAGGCCTTCATGACAGACACTCGTATCGGATCAATAACCTGGGCATCCGTGTTTCTCTGCTTGCGTAAAGGGTTAGCGATCGGTGCAAATTTCACCCACACAAATGGATGGATACAAACAGTTCAGATCAGGGTTGAAGTTTCCTGCGAAATATTTTCGGTCCGTATGACCCGAGGAGTGAGAAATCTATTATTTTTCGTGACAGCCAAATCATTCACTGATGGTGCGTTAACAGACAAATGTCTATAGCTGTCACAGTAGCTGTATTTTATTGACCCACACTGGTGCAGTGGAGCGATTACTCATGGCCATGTTAGTTGCCTTAAAAGGTAAGATCCTGATTCACACTTCTGAGCCGAGCACGGGTGTAATCGACCGAACGCACGCATTATCTAGGCAAACCTCGCGAGGCCTGACTGATATGGTCTTGTTGGAGGCGGTTTCTCGTGGAGAAGCATAGCAGAGAAAAAACCTAAAACATGTGTCTTGTTTTGAATAAAATTTTGTATGTGAACATTTTATCGTTAGTTCCGATTGTAAAATACTTAGTTGCCGCATAAATAGGGAAAACGGTAACATGATTGGCCTTATTTCGTTGTTTTTCTGCTCATAATGCTCAGTGGTATCTACCCTTACAGCTGGTGGCAGGCGAATAAAACTTTAATGTTCTGCAACCTTCGTTTTCAACTGCATAAAGGTAAGCAAGAGGAAGTTTTTGTTTCTTAACTTCGTTTGAATAAAAGGTGAATGAGATAACGATGTTCGCACTACGTTCCAAAAAAACATTCGAGGCGAAAGAAAATGTATAGAAAGATGGCTGACTAGGTCAGTGCACTGTGGTGAAGTGGAAACCTTAGTTCAAAAGATTCAGAGGAAAAGTGTCTAGATTTATCGATAATATACTGAAAATGCTCGGAATGGGAAAGACTTTGGGACAGTTTATCACCCTAATACCCAGCAGATATGGATTTAGAGGTTGTTTGACCATCATCTGCGATGCCTGACAAAGACTCTCAAAGCACTATCGGGTAAAACTCAGAAGAACGTTTGAATTTTTCCGGCACATCAAACTAAACCACTAGGAGGCAGACCAGTTACGTAATTAGTGGATACACTAATAATAATAATAATAATAATAAATAAATAAATAATTGTCAGTCAAAAGCCCTTACGGAGACTGGCAGCAGGAGATTTCTGCTATAGAAGGAGGTCGCATAAAACTGTAGCTTCGTAAAAGTCCAGGGGTATGAAAACAAGTGAAAGCTTCGACCGATACAGGACATAACAGATTTCAGTCTCTGAGATCATCTGACTGGAGGTCAAGCGCTCTATGGTCGTGGTATTCAGCAGATTTTGGCCTATCGAATGTAACCATGCAGTCCTGGATTAGCAATCTCATCGCGCCACAACAGTCTTGTTCCAACTACTGCCATAGGGTGAAAAGTTGTGAGGGATTGACAGTGACCTCATCTTTATCTGATAAATGTTTATTTTTTATCATAGAGTGTAATAAGAGCCCTTGAAGTGAATCAAAGCAACGGGATGGATTGCCGGCAATGGTACTCGTTTTTTTTCGGTGGGAAGAATCAACTTTGGATAGTCACTAAGTCGGTTATCTTCAACAGATGAACTGGAGGTGAATGGTCTGTGAGTTGTCTTGGAGTGAATTTCGCCCGGTTTACTAGGTGTGTTGAAAACGTTTGGGGATTTGCCTACCACTGAGTGACCGGAATTGTTCCTAATATGTCCCAATCCGCACAGAGTGTATGGTAACTTCTAAACCATATACCTGAGTTTTTACAGACGATAATTCTAAAGGAGAAGAAATGGCTGACTCAGAAAAATCAGGGTAGATCGCGTCTCTCCTGATTGGGACCTATCAGAATGGGATAACAGGCTTCGATCGGCTGACTGCCGATCACCCACCAGGCGGCCGCCGAACGAATTCTGAGTTGTTTCCCTTTACGTTATATTAGGTATTCTTTAAGTTCTGTTGAAGCATCTCAGTCCTTATAAACTCAAAAGTCCTATACTAGTATGAGAAGTTCGCCCTGCACCACATCCGGTGCTCACATGCAAGAAAGTTATAGAAGACGTAGCTATTCACTATTCGGTTGTTGTTGGTTGCGGGATTTATAGAATACACACTCAACTGACTCGTTTAAACAATCGTCCTCCTGTCCTGACACAATCACTCTGGCAAGTCCACATCAAAGGGCGGAAAGCACTGGACTCGAGTTTCGTCCTTACCAGAGCTCGTCAGCAGTACATATCCTTGGCCTTGCCGAGTTTTGAACTCCGCATATCTGACGTGCGAGGCGAGCGCGTTAGCACTACTCCGCTAGCGCGCGCAGGACACGTATGAGTTTTAACGTCTGAATGTTCATGCCTGAGTGATGTGAGCGGAACGCCGGACCCCTCGAACGACCCAATAAAATATCTTGGTCGTGTCGATCAATTGGTCCGACAGTCAGCACTTTCCAGTCAGGTAGCCCCACAGACGCTCGAAACCTGCTGAGCACTTGTTTTTTGGTGCTTGCGGGATTTGTAGAATGCACTACTTGGCTAGCCATGAATGAATGATGGTTTCACTACTTGCGAGTAGCCTAATATAATTAAGAATAACGATACTTGACGCAACCGAATGAGCAATAGAAATCTTGCTGGATTTAGCGTAAAGGAAGGTGCATACATAAGTGGTGCTTTCGATGTATCGTTCTTCGCTACACAAGGGTTTAGCTGAGGACCATAGTTCATATGATTTGGACGTACTGCTATCCGTGCTTTTAATCTCAGTGGTCAGCTTTGTGGAGGTATTTCTTTGATGTCTTGGTTCAACGGTCCATAGACAACTTGGACATAAGATAAGCAAGTTTTGGGTTAGTTAGCCACCACTGAATTGGAGCGGTGATAATGCAAACACAAAAAAATACGGTTTTAAAGGTAATGAACCTCAGAGTTCACTAAGTGTATCCGTATGTCTGACACTGGTTCAGTCATCTAGGTAGTCCAAACACTGATCCTGAGGTTCAACAATAGTTGAACATGATCCACTCCAGGATTCTTCCGTAGCGGTTATTCCAAAGACTGAACTCTTTTTCTTCCAGTTTTTCATGGTGTGATCTTCAGGTACTAACGAAGTTAACGGTTATATCTGTGAATTTCAACTCATTTTGCCTACTGACCTCGGCCAAATCCGCTTGGCGCTACCGACCCAAACCAAGCCAAAACGGGACAAACGATGGTCAGTTTGTGTTCCAGCACAGCTCAGCCCATCTTCTATACGTGCGCTAGGAACAATAGTGTGACTTTACCGATGGTATTCCCACAGAACTGTTTGTTTTGCACCGGAAAGATCATAATACTGCCAACAAGGGAGCATACATTGTGATACTGGTCAGATATGGTGCATCATTCAAAACAAATGTAACTAGAGACAAGCAACTGAAGGCCAGATTGCCTGCGGACGATGCTCCGTGCAAGATTAACGCCTTTTCTTGCAACTGAGCGAAAACATATTTAAGAAGAAGAACATCGACGACCTCGCTTAATCTGAAATTCTTGATAAAATTTCTGTCTTACAGTCAATCCTATAGCGGTGCAGCGTGAACTTCTCACGAGCTTTTTCTTTTGGTTGAATTTTATCCCTGACTTTAAAGAGAAAGAAGTTCGAGTGCTTCCGAAAGAGGTATATCATTCATTACTCTACTAATGTAGACCAAGTCTACGGTCCAGAGTGCCCGTAAACAGCCAATTTACTCCCCACACAGAGCACTACACATATGATATTTGCATTTGTGTAATGCCAGCAAAAATCATCGCACCAAGTATAGTATAACAGGTATGTTTTCACGCCCGATTATCCCAGCACATTATCAGCTTAAGTCCGTTCAGTTCACACACCACTTGTCAGGTTTAGATTGCGCAGTGATCTCTTAGCTACTCTCTTGAAAACTCGATTTTTATTCAGTTTTATTACTACTGAGTAGTGGTATGTACATGCACGTGTAATGTTCGGAAAATTCACACACCACTTGCACTTCAGCTTTTGCTGGCTTGATAGTACGCTCCCTCCATACACGTGCCACCTACCTCAAGGAAACAAGTAGTAAACATACTAATCCACCAAAACATCCAGGTGAGCTCTCTGCTTGTCCTGCGATGACTGTCTGCTCGCAATGAATCTGGAGAAGCGCATCCTCAAGGACTCTCGACCTCAGATGGATTACCCGCTTTTCTAGGGCTGGAGTGGGAGGCAGCTACGCGCAACAGTTTCTCTTGAGTTCGGATTATGTCCTGAAAAGTCGACTGTAAGGGTCAGACCCATCTTACTGCTGCAGGTAAACGAATCGGATCACAAATGTTTAGCAAAACGACAGAGGGGTTGCGGCATCAGGGTTCACTCATTTCAAAGACAATGTCACCTCAAGGTAAACCGCAATGACACAAGACCGAGTGCATCAAAGCGGGCAAATTCAAGAATGATGGAATTTTAGCCGGTGCGTCTGAATTTCGCATGGCTATGAAATCCGCAATCCTATCAGCTCGCTTTCCCATTGTTATATGGATCGACGTTTTCAGCGTGCTGCCTGAACTACTCTTCTGCTTTTTTCTAGGTCATTGCGTGCAGTGAAACTGACGCCGAAGATGTGCAGGAAGGTTTTGCGTTTAATTGCGCGCACACATTAGAGTGGAGCCATTTTCTCATTTGTCTATCGCGCCGAACTTCGCGAATGGGCCTTCTTGCAGGATAAGTAATGTGACATTCTGCTTTGTGCTGAGCATGGTATGCAACCAAATGGACGCTTTGTACCCGGCGTAAGTCGGGTAGATTTAGCCTGAAGAGTGGACAGAAGGAACGGTTATAAAACCATCAGCACTTTTGGTGGCCCGTAACTCCCAGGTAATGCGGGGGCAAAAAACAGTTAGGACCCACAGTACATACGGAGGATGATCAAATGTTTCCTAGTAGTCAGAGGACACCTTAACAGCTCACACATGGCTAGTTACTGTCAAACTGCATTCACACAAGGAGAACTTTGGGAAAGAAATTAAAATGCACCCTTTGAATGACGATACATTTTGGATCCCTCTTGGACGTATACATATTGAAACAATTCTGTGTTTGTTAGAAGACTTCATCTACAGCATGCATTCAAGAGGAAGGAGTCAGAGTATCGTATTCTGCTGTTGTCATATAATGTAGAAGTGAGCAATAAGTATGAACAAAGAGAAGAATGACAGTAATTCGATGTCGATGGGTCTGTTCTGGATGATGGCGACTATCATAAATATCACAATGTCAATGAAGTGGCAACTTCCCGTATAACCTTTATCAAGAATTTGGAGTGAGGCCAAGCATACGGTGGTGCAGTGGAGTTTTAATGATCGCTCTGGATCCAGGGGCAAACACATGACCAGAATGCTGAGAGAAGGCTACGTCTGTTCTACGATAAAGAGTATTCAGAGTAGGACACTTCGTTTCCCCATGAGCTGTTGGTAGATTCGGAAATCGTTTTGGTTTGCCAAGCATCAAAATTCAGAGTTTTTCATATTGATTCCATTCAACATTTCGAGATAGAAGAAAAATCATCTAGTAAAATAGATTTTGTCTAAAACTCAACTTCAGTGTCTAGAAGATCAAATTATTTTTGAGCGATTACTTGGTGGATCATCGGTTTTGAAGCATAAGATTAATTCCAGAGTACGAGTTATATAATATATTGATGACACTGGTGACGTCAAACTACGCCCACTGTCATTCCGTCATGCTCTTACCCCTCACGAACTCAGCGGTGCATAAAACTTGATGTTTCTTGTCATTTGGTTAGCTAGCCTTAATGTGTGTTTATTTGTCATTATTTTAGAAGAATGCTTAATCGACTTTTTTACTAACATTCAAGTAGTGTTGCATGCTAAAACTGCTTTGTTCCAGGGTTATGTTGCTACCTAATGGTACGCCTGAATCCCTCCCACCTCCGAATAATAGAAACTGCATTGTCACCTAAGTTTGATTCTCTCCTTCAACCCACGAGCCAAGGTATTATGGCATTTTGAGTTGTGCTGTCTGATACGCACCTTGTGTCAAGTAAATATGACACACCTCTGGGGAAAGGAATGCAATTTGTGTATGGAAGAAAATGTATAATCAATAAGTTCGTGCTTTCAAAGGCTTTGATAAGTCAGATAAACGGGTATCTTTGGTGCTGGTCTTGAGGTACAACAAGAAGAAGAAAATCTTGACGATTTAAGAAAGTAGCCATTGACCAACGGCGTCTTGTTTTATTAAGTGAAAACAGATGCTTCAGCTGGTTCTATTGATTTGTAGCCAAGTGGCTTTAAGATCAAGGAAGTGCAGTATGCCTTTAATCAATCATTCACGTGTTTGGCACGCCTTGAGTCTCAGGACCTCATAGTGAAAATTTTGCAACAATTGTTTTTGTTGGAGCTTTTTCGCCTTCATATATGACATTTTAGGGGGGAAGATTGGCACCATCTAACAAATTTGAGACCAGTTCATAGTCGGGAAAAAAGGCTAGTGTTAAGACCAAAGTTGTTACAGCAGAGCAACCAAATATTGAAGCCAATTCGCCCAGACGTCCACTACCCTGCCATTACAAATAGTTTGCCACTTGTAGCCTCACGATTTTCCGTGTACTTAGCATCTTAGCATGCTTCCAAAATAACCTGTCTGGTTTCCAGTTAAACGAATCGATGCACTCTGTTCATAGCATCCAGGGTCCTTTACACATGAAGGAACAACAGTACTTCAGGAGGCTTAAGGGTATCTTTGGGCAGATTTTGAGTAACCATATCACTATCCGCTGTCTTCACTAAACGGACATGCACAACACATTAAGAGGCGCGCTTTCTAGCACATTTCAAGTGAATAACCTTTCCCTCCGACAAGTCCTCCACCATACCAGTCTCATTTACGTGAACGTACATGATATCGCAATATTTTTGCCTATAAGTGCGAACAGGAGGTAAACCGAAACTTGCCGTCATACCACTCCATGTTTCATCGTGTTTTCGGTTTGATGTTACAGATAATTGTATGGAACATATACCAATCTACATATATACGTATACATATATAAATATACGTACACATATATATATACATATACATATATATACATTTATATATATATATATAACACATACCAATATACACACTCATCTGCATGCCATTTGGGTCTTGACAGGGGACTGACCTGGAACCCAGCTTAATATCTGGGTTATGCTGTTCTTAATCAAAGGAATATCAACTGAATCATGAGGCGGCCTGGTGCAGCACATGCAGTTAAGTGAGAATATAATAAACGAGAGATTCATGATTGTATAAGTCATATTTGTGCAACTTCGGTTCAAGTAACAACATCAGTTTGACAGAAACTCGGGGAATGCGCCCGAGAAGAAGCCCAAGAAGTCCAAGAGGGGTGAGACCGGTCGTGGGTTGTCGAATACTTTTCAGCAACCTTACGAGTAGTGTAGTACGTCCATGCAATTACCAGTATATTTTTTCAACTAATAATCTTTCGCTGAATCAACTTTTGTTTTGGGTGGCTTGACGCCTACACCACTTCAACTATCTAGTGAAACCCGGAAAAAAACCTCAATAATTAATGCCTTAGTCGAAAACATCCGCGCTGTGGTGCACATTTTCAGTTGCTATGGGATCATTGTCGAAATTCCGGTAATAATTGTGCACGACATGCCCATGTGGGCGGAAGGATCAAGGCAATGGACATAGCTGGCCTAAGTGGCCAAACTTTTTTTACACTTGTTGTCTTATTTGTGAACATGTAAATGAGTGGGGTCATGTGGCTGTCGTATTTTTGCAACACATCGTGAATACGGACCACCGGTGAACACCTATGATTCTTCAGACCCACCGAGTTACTCTCAGGCCGTTGATGGCGGGTAGATGCAGCGGGGTCTGATTTAATGACAGATCATCAGCTGAACCGGAAAACGATATCTGCGAGAACGAGCGTATCAGGTGTTATTAATGAGGCTTGTTCTGATATGAAATTCCTTAGCAATGATTTACCTACTCGTACAACTGAAGCAGAAGGTTACCCAAACAAAGCGAGTAGACTCCGAAAGAAGTCAGATATACAAATACAGATACAGATACAAACACAGATATACAAATATATAGCCAGAAAAATTGTAAATACATTGTTATGCTGGGGAAAAGTTGCACATAATTGTGCCCGAAGAAACAGGATGGAGAAATGGCGTTCACCCTGAGTGAGGAAGCAAGGGAAAACGAACTCAGCTGGGGGTAGTGTGACAGTGGGGAAGGAATTTGTCGGCTACTGTATGTCTTTTTTGGTGAAGTCCGTAGAACAACCTTCTTAATGGAGGAAAACACCGGCCTGTGAAATTTTGAAGGCCCCTATGGAAGAGCAGCAGCTGGAAAGTAAGTAGGTGTTTATCCTCTGGCGTCCAGATGAGCCTAAGCTTCAAACTTGGGCTTCCTACCTGATCCAGGTGTTGCGCAATATTTCACGAAAAGGTGAACACAAAAGGGAGTATAGAAGAAAGAGGTAGCACTAAAAAGCAAAGATCATCGCGTCGGCAATGATATGATCAAGAGTGGTGAGCCGGAATTTGGCGAACATTGATGTGCTGTGAGGAAATAGAGAGATGAGTGATTGGTAATCAGGGAACTATGGAAAACAGGGCAGACCCTAGTCAGCTTAGCCTCATAGGAAGACCATATAGCTTTCTGGTATTTGCAAAAATGCTGACCGTAAGTTATAATATCTCGTTATACTTTGTTTTTCGAAACAATTTTTGAAATGTCTGTAGTATAGCATGCACCTCCCTAAGCGACAGGATGGACAAGTGATCCGATACACAACAGGATGAGTAAAAATGCTAACAAAGTGTTTTGGGAAATGCCACACCGTCATTTCTTGTTGCTTCTTAGCATTCCGTCCTCGTCGCACACAGTCAGGCAGAGAATCGTAAGATCAGTGATGCTTTCTTACCTTTGACAAATCATTCACCAAGTTCCGGTATTGCTGGGCCACAAAAGAAGATACCCAAAAATAACAAATGATCAGACATTCTGTAAGGCATTCAAGGCAACCCTTTTCAAACGTCTTGGAAATGCATTAAAAACGAAATAGTATTCAATGGGGCTTTTCCAAGCAATTAATCCTTGGGGTCCATTGAAGGTTGAGGTAAAAAAAAGCTAAGCAAAAAGTAAAGGTGTCACAGGATAAAATTTGCTTAAATTTGACGGTCTCAAGGTAATAAGGATTGTTCTCAGAGTTTCACTATATGAAATTTAGAGCTTTTTATGGCCAATATGTTCACTGAAATCAATGACTAAGTTTTGAAACAGGCCAAAGTTGCACTCTGATGTACTATTTTTTTTGCCATTCATCCGATTTTACCAGCTATTTTCCATCGAAACTTTCAAACGACAGTTCCAGTTTCCTATTCACTCAACGACTACATAGGTCACAGATACTTCGAGAAAGAGATCATCCTTGTCGGTATGAGAGAATCGTTTATGATCTGGTTTTTGTGATCGACCTGAAGATGGAGCACGGGATTCGTTGAGAACACACCTTTTGCTGATAAAGAAACCCATGCAAACCATGACAGGAAAGCATGACCACTGTTCACACTGGCCACGGCCGCTTTTTGTACTCAAATATTCAAGTAATCATGTGCTCACGTCTGTGCGAGTAACAGTGTTCTCATATTTTACGAAACTACTTGGTGGGTTTGCTAATGCGAACACGTCATTTTTTTATGTTTTTCGTCCACAAATTGTTGTTCTTCAAAACAAATAAGTCCGTTGAATTCTTGCTAAGTCACGCTGCAATGCATTTGTAACACTGAAAATCAATGAATGTGACATTGGATTTCAGTTGCTGCTTATGAGTAGCGTTTTCGCGTGATTTGGGTTAAAATGTTTCAGGGAGGGGAGATGTTTTGCGATTTCTTAAAATGGATGCATCGTGCAAAACGCTTTGAAGACCTCGGTATTAACTACTTCGCATACCGGCAAATAGTTTTGCTGCTTGTAGCAAGTTGCACAAGGGATATATCAAGACTTTTCATTGCAACCCAAGTATGTGTGGCATACGATCAGATAGGTTATTGGGGTTAGGCATTCTATACACGCTGCAGCTTATGTGGATGAAAATGTAGACGTTCAGTTCCTTAGGAAGTAACAAATTTTCCTGGTGATTCGTTTGCACTAGTGTAATTTTATTCGAAAGATGTATGCATCATCAGAGTTGAACAAAATACCAGAATCGTTTGGTGTTTTTGCTTATATATTTAGTGTAGGTTATGCTGCATCCCACCCGGATGCGTCAGTTCCGTAGGCGACGGCGGATCAATATATCCACCATTTTGACTAGTTGACAATAACACCATTAGATTCACAAATGCCTTCAAGAATATGTTAGTTGGCCCGCATTCAACAACAACTTGCCAGTCAGTGACAAAACATCCTAAAATTGACCAGTTCACATGCTTCATAAGCAGGTTGCTATTATCAAAGACGATGATAGATCACATGACATAGGGCATGTGCATGGCAAAATCCCGCGGGACTGGCCAATGGAGCCCACAGTAAACAGACAAACGACTAGGATGCATGTAACAATAATGGCTCGTATGGTCACAGGCTTTTCAGGAGAAGTGGTACATGATATAGCTTTTTCTTGCATTTCTATGTATGTGCCGAACGTTTTCAGTATCTCCAAACCTACAGACAGTAAAAACTGAAATGAACTTTCGCCACCTAACCGGACTGGGATGCACAGTGTACCATGGCACAGTGCGGGATTGCATGTCCGAGTTTGAAATGTAATCAAGGTCTTACAATAGTTTTACAAAATAGTAACCTAAAGCCACTGACATACGGCCACTGAATATCTCGATGGCAGAAAGGACTGCACAAACTGTTATATGTTATTCTTCTTCTCTAATCTCGTTAGCCACAGTATCTAGGGTGATCAAATTTGCGGATATCAAAACAGCTGAAAGACAGGAAAGGGTGTAACTGATCATCTTAGATTATCGACCAGGGTTAAAGCTTGTCCCACGACCGGTAGATTACTTGTTCAAGAGACTTTTTTACTTATAGGTTTGGTCGATAATGCTCGATTAACATGACTTCATTGATTGCGTGCATATTCGGGGTCATATTCCGCAACATTGTTTTGGATGCTGAAGTCCATTGTGGGGCTCAATGTGATGACATGCCTTGTGTACGGGTCACTCTGGTTTGTGGCTCAGTCAGGCACTTCACTGAAAGTCCTGTCAGACCTACCAATATATAGATTAGGTGATAGATAATATGATAAACAGATACACTCAGTGCTTTGCAATTAGCAACTCTTACATTATTTTTTTGGTTTCCAGAGGAGGCGAAGTTGCTTGGCCATAATTATGTGCCTGTTACTGCCTTGAGTTTACCCACTCCGTCAAATGATCCAGTTTGAATTGCCGTTTTGTGTCCGTCAACCATAATGTTAGTCTGCAAACCAAGCAATTAGACTAATGGCAACCACATGTTGGGAATATGTAGTAGCTGTTTAATGCTTTATTCTCCTGCCATGACAAGCAGTTCGTAAGGTCTTGTATATGCGGTCAGTAAAAATGGGGGAATAGCGAAGCAGTTGTTCTGATTAGACAGTCCTTCTCTAAAGCCTAGACTCGCACTTCTCCACTTACTTGCTTGATTCGTTGAGTGAAAATAATTGTTTACTTTAGACAGCCGTTTTGTTAGTGTCCTACGAAGTTCAACTGTAGAATGGTGTCTGAAAATTCAAATTACTTCCTGCATTCAGGGACAGATTCCTTCAAACATTGGTGCTGTTATTGGCACCGAAATGTGTTGTGACCGTACACTTTTCACTCACCTGCTGCCTGGCACAGGTGCATACCAGCCAAGTATCAAGCACGATCGATTCCGCTAACCTTATTCCATCGACTGACTCAAAAATTAATTACAAACTCCTCGGTTCGTACGTAGTAGGGAAGTCATGCTGGACCTAAAGTGCTAGGGTAACTTTGAGCCAACGACATGTGGTCGCAGTCCGAATACCCGGACCACAAAAGAAATTCTTTCCTTTCCCGTTAAGTTATTTAAGATGTGCGGAGCCAGGTCATCAAGCTTCACAGCTGAATCTTTCTTATCCCTACAACTCTAGCAGGTCCCTTGGATTGAAGACAGGGTGAATAACACTCAGTACCCTAGTACGTGCAAAGACATCAAGCTATTTTTTTATATGTTAATTACCATTTTTGGAAGGACTTTTTGCAATGAGAAAGCAGACACCAGTGTTAAGTACAATGCCATCGTCTGATTATTTTGGCGTACAGTATATGTGCTATGAAAATGACCTGATCTTTGTGTTGATAAGAGTTAGCTTCACGTTGCAGAATTCAAAGTCCAAAAAATATGAAGATTCACCTGTCTAATATAGTCTCCACACTCTGACTACAGCTGTGTGGAAGAAAACAGACTGATGGTGTAAAATTTCTTAAAATAGGAGCCCTCAGATTTTGCAATGGTTTCTTTCCATAAAATGTCTTTGGTTTCGTAAGGCTGTTATGCATCACGACTGAAAGCTCCTCAAAACCGCTCGGATGGCCCTATTTCAGGTTGCTCTGTTGAGCGCGAGATCCTTTGGCGATCTAAAGCGGAAGGCACAGATCTTCAAACCTATATAAAGGCTGTATTAGTAACCGGAATGTGGGCGTTCCACAGTTCGAATTCCATCATTCAGCTGGCCGCAGACAGTTCGTTTTGGGATGCGCGCTTCGGTCATTCGTTCTAACAGGTCTGATCAGAGAAGGTGATTGCATTCAACTCCAGCATCCCTTACTCTTCGAAGAATATTGGTATTAGGAATTCGGTTCTACCCTTGCATCCGAAAGATTTCGTACAGACATGAAATTGAGGTCGATTGACGAACCGAGCACGACGTCTGCATGGCGTCCAGGTGTTACTGTCCTAGTGTTAAAAACAGCCAAATAATCTGATAAACTGCAATTTTGGTACCTAGATCCAAG
>SJOL01006088.1:321541-355663 GCA_004794785.1 Opisthorchis felineus
TATATTTAGACGAACCTTATGGTTGTACGGCAGTGAAGCATCAGTGTCAACGCTGATGTTGCTGTCTTTGGTGATGATGATGATGGTTTCATATTGGTGGGCTGGCACCCGTTTTCGGATTGGCCGGCCGAATCGAACTAGTCGACTGATCCCCATGCAGTATAGGTAATACGTCACGTGGTTTGCGCTGAATGGCAGGCGGATTCATCTGAAAGTTCCGTAGTCGGTAAAACCCCGGGGAAATAAGACCGGGAGACAGATCCAGCTAGTGACCCATATTTTTCAAGTCCAAATGTGTACAACTAAGCAGTTCAGAACCACTGCGTGTGCTTGAGGTCGCTGGTAGCCTACACCACCCATAACATGCACCCCAGGGATGCATATTTTTAGCTGTTTCTAGTCATTATTTAACTCGATTTGCACAGAGGTGGTTACAGAGAGTTACCTCTAGCAAGGTCGGAGAGCTAACACTCAGGAATGTCCATAGTGATAGGGCGGATTTTTTTAGATACTCACATGTGATACGCATGAATACATATGAATTTCACTTGAGACTTGAGACACCCCGGCAACTCCAGCCAGAAGAATTAAGTGGCCGACCCTGTTTGGTTCCTATATGCTTAGTTCTCTATCTCGGTTCTCTCTTTGTCATACCAGTTACTTTTCAAGCATTTTTTAGGACAGGATAGGACAAGAAAGTGAACTATTGGACACTGTTTGGTCCAGCGGAACGTACTTTTTTACAATCGCCGTTTTTCCAGAAGTTGTATATATCGGTGGTTATCAAACATTTCATTACATCATAATCTTTGCTCGCAATACCCCGTGCAACCTCAGCATTATTAGGAGCTCACAGGAAGCAAAAGAATTCGACCATCCACAAGAACTTTTTAGAAGAGGTGGTCTTCCTGTTTTTTCCTAGTTTTCCCTCAGATTGCACACACGATAACCGTGCAGATATTACCAAGGCCTAATTTGAGCACACAATCTCCGTATTCAGACCCAGTGCCAACTGAGAGGGGCAGGATATATACCCCCTTGGGCAAATACACACAAATGGGTGCTTCGGTACCGTCTTAAGTCGATTAGACACAAACTGGCATAGATCAACCAGGTTTTTGCACAGTGTAAATTTGCTGCTGACGAACACAATTTGTTAACGGTGAACAAAGCAAGTAACCAAATCACAAACGTCCACACGTTTTGACGAATATCGACCGTCTGTAACCGTTCCCTTTTATGCAAATTCACTCGAATACTCTCAAAAGTCTCCCATCGCCCCGCTAAGAGGGTGATATCACCCTTCCTCCAGGAACGTTAATGTAAACAGTATACCAACATTCCAAACTAGTAAGTGAGTGTGCTTGGAATATTTTGCCAGGTCAGTCATTCCTGCTTCACCTGCTGTTTCGTAGCAAACATTCCGTTCATCTATGCTATAGTCACCGCCCGTAAACATACAGACATTCGATAATTGGCCTTACCCCGTTTCAAACGTAAACAAAAACAAATTCGCGTGGTCTTTTCCAGCAAGTCCCTTATGCTATTCAAGGTTTTAGGCCGCTTGTTTGCTCTCTGGTATACGAACAATTCTTTCAGAACGGAACTCAGTGACGGTTGTTAGTGGAGGCAATAATATGTGCCCTACACCGGAACATGTGAGTCCAACTAGACTCAGAACATCAGTGATCACCCTCCATAAACCAACTACAGTGTTACTGGAAGTCTTTTAAATACACTGTTTTGTGCTTTGTCCTGACCCTAGCTGATCAGGTGGATGTCGCAAGACCGACTACGAATTCCAAACCGACAAGTTTTTGGATATCCCGGCAGACTTTTGCATGCCGGTGAGCCAATCCGGGTGTTTTGTGAATTAGGATTGCTTATCAATGAAGGTTTTCAGTTAAGCTCGTCAATAAATTAGCGATCCCGCCTGTATTAGTGTTAAACCTTACGCCGTACTTTTCGACTAGAGTGAACCTCCCAGATGTTGGCTCGAGTTCGGCAGTCGGTTCACAAAAGTTTTACCATCATTCCAGCAGACATCAGCACTACGCCTTTGGGTAGGTATTTTTTCTTTGCCTGATTTAGCCCACAAGTGTGGTATGTAGAACCTGATTGACTACTTCGGGCCAGGTATTCTCGCTCCTTGATGCTCAGTAGTTTAATTCTGTTATGATTTCTTTTTATGGATTCGTTGAATTTGTTAGTTTATTTGAACAGCTTTTACAGTGGATTCATTTCCTTATCACATAGCAGCAGAAAGGGCGTACCAAGAAGCAACGAGAAAGCAGAATTTCTAGATGTCCAGTCAACACAACCATATCAGCCAGTTCATCTACACCTAACTAGGCAAAAAAAGAAATCCTGGAGAACAACACCTCGATGACGTCTTCTAGAACGGCAACCAAACATTTGAAAACCAATCACTGAATCCATCGAACAGATTCACAACTAATAAATGCACCCAAATTGCCAATATTACACAGTGTCACTAGGATTAGCTCTGCCAGCCAATCCGTCGGGGGACTGACGAAAGTTGTAACTGGAGCGTGAGAGTTCTGTAGCCGCGTCACAAAGTGAAACAGTAACAAGTAGACAACTTCTATGTGCTTGTCAGTAGTGAATGAGTCTGAAATCCAGTGAAAAATAACAGTAAAAAATTAGAGCACTGGTAGCGATCGGCTTGGTGCTTCTTTTCAATATATCTTAACAGTTGTGCATGCGCGTTTGGTTTGCTTCCCCAAATATCTGGTTTCAGGAATGGGACCCATTGAATGAGCATACATGGAGCAGTTAAATGTGAGCTGTTATACACGCTAACAATCCCTACGAAGGAGACCTAAGTTATTTTTACGGCATGAAGTTATTTAGGACATTCTTTTCTTACACAAGAACCAGGAAGCTTCAGCTTCTATTCAAAACTGAGCCATCTACTCCCTTGTGAAGCCATAACCCGATTGGTTTTAGGTGGTTGCGGGAAGGTAGGCTTTGCACTCATATCAATCTCGTTTTAATAGTCCTCCCATCCCGCAGAAATTATTCTCGTGAGTCCACACAAAAGGGTAGGAGTTCGTTTTATTAGAAGTCATCAGCATTGCATATCTCCGATCGTGCCTGCTTTTGACTCCAGTTATCTGACATGCGAGGAAAGCGTTATCACTACTACACCTGAATTATCAGGTCTGAACAGGCGAACATGCTCAAGTTTAAGTGGTGTGATTGATTTGCCCAATTCTTCGAACCGGTGTCTTTGTTGTGTTGATCGAATAACCCCGGCGAGATGGCTCAGTGGTTAGAGCGCGAATTTACTGACCGGAAGGCCCGTGGTTCGAACCCGACCTTTGCCTCTCGACTTCCCCTGTCTACGCCTGGGCATCCTGGCAGTATCCCAGCCCTCGTGCTCCCTTCGGGTGGCATGGCAGCTAGGCACCGAAAGGTGTTACAGCTGAGCGATTTGATAGCCTCGCTTGTCAGAACTTTACAGGCGGACGTCCGGAGTTCAAGTTCAGGCACAACCAAGGATATGCGTTGCTACTGAACCCTGACAAGAGCGAAACGCGAGTTCAGCGCTCCCTCCTCTTCGACGTGAAATTACCAGAATAACTGCGTCAGGATAAGAGGACTGTTCAAACAAGTTCAATATGAATGAATCTATTACCCGATTTGCCGAACACTTACATACACATGGAAAATCGATACAACTTAAGGTAAAATTCCAGCGATTCTAAAAGGTATTGACCAATTTTGCCCATGCAAACGGGTCGCACATCCACTGAAAGTTGAAGTATCTAGCCGAAACTGGTTTTTCATACTAGACGTATCATCCTAGTCACTTAAGTAGAGAGACAGCAGTAGGTGACTGGTCGGAGTGGAAGCAGTTGCACAGTTGTCATGTAAGCAGTCTATCTAGGTAGTGAAATTAGTCGGTGAGCTAGACGCAAAAAATGTCGCTCTATTTCTTTATTGTCGCAATTACTCAGATGAAACAAACAATGATGTCAGATGCTGAGGAACCGGACAAGGTCGCCTTGCTCAGCATGTGATTTTTTGCCATGTCGAAAGGAAGACTTCTGTCCGATCACGAGAAAAATGATGTATACTGACTGGTAGTGTGGTACAAATAAAGGTGGGATATGATGAAAGATCTCTGCGAAAAAATCAACTGATTCGGTTCGGTGAAAATTAGTGGGAATTGGGGAATATTCTCACAAACCATCAGAATAATTTCTAGACAGCCGAACACCAGTTACATGGAATGGGAAAGTTCAGTTTCCACGAAGGGTGAATATGCCATTTCAACTTCTGCTAAAGGACTTACAACCTCAAGAGCAGGAAAGCCAGTAACACAGCTGTTACGCATAGTCCACTGAGTGCCTTTCATCGCATAGGGCAAATCACTGGTATGAGGTTCACTTTCTTTCTTTCCCACTGTGACGTGCATAGGGCACCCGCATGAGGTTATGGAAGACAGTAGGAGCAAAACGAAGACGTCGCTGAACAAACGCCCGGTCGACCTGCGTAATCTCGGTGCTGCTGAACAGTACTCAAGCGCCGGTCATAGATTAGAAATCCACTAGATAGCCATCTCGGACTGAGTGAAGCTGGAACAGTTTCAAGTCCAAAAAGCAATTCATTCGACTGTTGGGTCAATAGCATGATGTTCTGCACTCACGAAAAAATCAAAATGCATCCGTATCAGTAGAAGCCTTGCGAACGTACCGGAGAGACAGTGAGGAGACTGGTTGCGGAAACAATGAGCATGTATATTTGGTCTTGGCCGAATTGTCCAGTCAGCGTGAAAGTGAACACGTCCGCTCTGGTTTTATTCTGGTTACCGGTGGCACTGTGGATCAGAAGCGTACTCTGTTTTATCATCTCTGAAGTGCCCGGCTGACTCTCAGTTTTTAAAGTAAAACGGCTGCTCTACTATATCAGCTTTCAGGATGATGACTAAGGTGGTCCGACGAGTTTTTAGATTAATCCTATCTTATTGACTCTACTACACTGAGGTATATGAGCAAACAATTGTGGGCAAAGTATGAGGAAACTCTCGTTTGTATCCGAGGTGATCTCTTGGATGTATTTCTCGTCCAGTACCCATATCCATGCGCCCAAAAGATAGGAGTGCTCAGCTGTATGCTGGACGTGATCACACGACAAAGTACTCTTCTTCTGATGAAGAATTTATTCCTCATCCAATAGCTGTAATGAGTTCACTCAGCATAGCGGTAGTTCATCTGCCGGATATTGGGTGTGCAAAGTGTGTATGATCCTGAAAGGCTGCCTACATGTGCTCCGGTAATTCTCTACATCACTCTTTAGAAGGCTGTTGAAGTCGAATAAACCAGTCATGTGCACAAACAAGATTTAATTAATATTCGAATGAACTGCTCGTCTTTGATTATTTCCAAATCGAACTACCACTTCTGATGTCCGTCGGGCATATACTAAAAATATCGAACTAGGTTTTTCCTTCTCGTAAATACATCATAGGTGGTCCGCTAAACTGAGCGGATTCTCGGTGGCAAGGTGTGAACATTTATCATGTATCGCCGAAGAGAATACTCAATTTTGGCTGACTATCAATCAGACCAATTATAAACACACTGCCACACAAAAGCACTGGACTCTACTGTTCGTCTTGCATGACACTGCCTTCTTTGTTAAAGGGATTTGTGTGGATAATGACGCAAGGTGTGTAGCTTTCATCTGCATGTGAATGTGGGCTGGCTGACTAAAGAGAATTGTGCTATTACGGAGAAACGTCAAATTGTAATCTCCACTGCTATCTTTGTGGCATACTTCAAAACAAGTAAAAATAGGTCTGTAATGGTGGACAGTTGGAATCAGATTTGTGAGATGAAGCTGAAGTTCCATACAAAACAAACAGACTGTCCGATTTCAGGGTAAGCACTTTTATTAGGCAAAACATTATTTTGAAGTCTGCCAAGTGTGAGAAAGTTTTCAGTAAGACAAGCGATTCAAAAGCACTAAACGACTCTAATCACAGAACTCTCACACACGTTCCCCATGTCGGATCGTCACATTCATCCGTTAAATAAACAACGTGCGAGACAGTTTGGCATACATTTCGGTCTCATGCAATTCATGGCTCGCAGATGTGTTTTGAAACTAAACGGTAAAACAATGAAATTGTTGTTGAAGTTCAACCGTGCGAACACATGGTGAACACGGAAATTGCATGCTCGAATCACCCCAGAACCTAGACCGCTCACGTGTCGTCTTTCGTCACTCTGCCGAAATTATAGCTTTCTAAGATTGTATTTTTTGCAACTCAACGATACAAAATTTGACCAATTAATCAAGAGAAAGACACCGTACGTGATCCTCTTTAACTGTAGCAGATGGTGGACACGGGCTTACCTTACAGCGTCATCCAAGGAACACAGCATGCACGGGGCTAATCGTAGAATAAACTAAACGTAAACTAAACGTAGAATAAACTAAACAACCACCAACCCACCGCTACGCACCACTACGCTCCCCAATAACGCACTGGTGATGTCACCTCGATTGGTGATGAAACGTTCGCAATCAAATTGCCCAGCTCAGCGAACAAGCCAACGACCAAACTAAACACCTGTTAGAGGTAAGCTGGATAGCTTTACCCATAACAAAGTGATTGGAAGCACAAATCATGGAGAGTTCGGAATATCCACCCGTGACTATTCCATAGGTCGTGGATTTTCTTGGTGTGCAAAATTTAGAAGGTAACTTCGAGAGCATCAAACTTTCCATCAAAATCCACCCGCAGCTGGGAAAACCACGAAGATTTGGGCTATTCCCCAGCCAAAAGTGACGATAGTCTGACTATCAGTTGTTTCGTTACGCACATGAACACACACGGAGCCGACCTAATTAGGAATAAAAGAATACAATGCCGAAGAACGGCAGTATTTTCGGCTTACGTTGATTCGACATGCGCAATACGTAACCAAACCAACGCAGCTTTTGGAGCTGGACACATTCCTCGTTCCGGATTCGCTGGTATCGGCTTATACGAACTATGATTTTGAAACAACGGTTGTAGAAGACCTGGGGAGATCTGAGTTCCGCTACTCGCAGAGGCTACGTCTCGCAGCCGGAAACTAAGCGGCACAAGGTGCAGTCTGATTAACACGTCCTTTGAGGTTCAGGGATATGCAGCTTGGACATCATAGGTATCTCAAATTAGAAAACACGATCCGAGCCTTAAGAATTCGAGCAATGGCATCACGCACCACACCACTATCTGAACTAATACAACTTCCAAGATATTTAAAACGCTCCACAACTTCGAGTACCTCTCCCAGGATTGTAATTGACGTGCTCAGTGACTGCATATCCAGGAGTAGGCCTTACACTTTGTGGGTGTAAAGCACATCCCAAAAGACTTTGGTCAGTTCATCCAGAAACACCTGCGCCAATTTCGAGAGGGGTTCCCTCAGTCAGTAGATGTCTGAACACCAGGGTTTTGAAGACCTTCCAGAGCTCGCCCCATTATCTCGTAGAAGACAAAATTAACTAGGAATGTGGAGAGTGGGCATCCTCGACTGCCACCACTTAGTGTACGGAAGCTTTTGGGGAGGTCTCGGTATACCCTCACACGCCCGGAGGTCTGAAAATACAGAGAAGTTATTATGTTCGCAAACTTCACTTTGCTGGGTAAGCATGTTGAGGAGAACAGACCGGTCAGCCGAGTCGAATACACCTTCGAAGTCCACGAATAAGAAAACTATCGGTTACTTCAGCAGGGTTTGGTAAACAATCGGTAGTTTTATAACTGTGCAGCGTTTCGCTTTCACACAAGAGATTTGTCAGGTCAAGTGAGTAGGTGACCAAGTTCTTTTTAAAATTCCACCAACCGTAAGATTTAGGCAACCAGACTACCCGACAAGACCATTTAACTGACATGCAACAATGATCTAGTGTACTAATCTGAAGAGATTTTGCGGATTTATCCTCCGTCTGCCTTAAAACCTGGCCAGCTTTTTCACCTAATCAATTGGCCGGATAAAGCTCCTCTGTCAAATGCTAAAGGTTGCCCACTTATAGAAATACCGGTTGATAATCAAGCTCTTTTGAAACGATGACTTCTCAATCGGTCCCAAACATTTTCCAACTGATTGAAATTTATGGGTCCTGACCGTTGTCAGTGGTTTCTCAAAATGGCCTGTGTTCACAGCTCTCAGAAACGATATCCGTTCTCAGAGGAATTTCAGCGCAGTTTGAAGTTCCGAAAGTTCTGGAAACAGATATTGAAGCTGTTTACAGTTCAGGAGGCTGTTCAATTTTTTCGCTTCTCAAGGAATTCAATAGCTGCGTAGCCTACAGGATTGTTTGTTGGGAGGTGAATACGTTTGTCCCTGGACGAAAAGATTGGTTACAAAATGTAATCCTAGGAGAAACTCCCACATAAAGAGACTCTGTGATCGACTCCATAGGGCAATATCGCACTCCTTCACTCCTGGTGCTCGCATTTGTTTAAGTATTTTCGGGAGGGTCGAGAAAATGTAATACACTGGAAATGCCTTATATAAAATCAAGAAGGGGGAATTTACCCGGACGCACCTTGCCAGTCAAATGCCTACCGGATAGAGCTACACATGGCAGCGAAACGCCTGTTTACCACTGGTGCATTATTAACGTTATTGGTTACCTCATCTATCATACAAAATAGCATACAGTAGATGTAACACGCGGTGAATCATCAACCAAATACAAAACTGAGTGTCCAAAACAACGAACCAAAGGAGTGTGATTGGGAAGGAATAAGGAAAGGTCAATAAGTAACTAGAAGTGAAGAATTTACGAAGCTAGGTGAATCAAGCTCTGAACACTTTTCAAGCTACTGTGTTGGATTGCTTCCCAAATCCGTCATTCAACTACCTACAGCTTCTTAGCCTCATACGTACAGCAGCCCCTGAGGTAGAAACCTGGCGTGGTTGCCACGGGTTCCCCTGGAGAGTGGCTTTTTTCGACAGGTCTATTTTAGCTGGATTATTGCAAGTGGTCAAAACGTCAAATCACTTGAAGTGGTTATCGGGAAATTATTTCTAACGTCCGGTGAAATTTAGAGCTGAGGGAGGTTTGGAAAACAGCAAATGTGCCTTACCACAGAGCGCTGGGTGGAAGCTGTGGCTGTCTGACGCCTCAAGCCGAACGTGTCCAGAAATGAAACAACCACTCGTTCGCAAATATTGCCGGTTTTTATGACAGTTTACCCGAATGGACTGTCGCAGATTGGGCTCAAACTCTAGTCTATTGCATTGTTGCCTTTAAGTGCCAGTTTCTGGTTCCTATACCAAAAGGGCTGCCGTGTATATTCAAATGAGTCCACACATTCACTAATGACACTAAATTACGGCTCCCGTACTGAAGTAGCAATTTGTTAGACTTTCCTAGAGTGGTGCGAGACAGAACTATGGGGAATAAGTAGAACAGAATTACTGTTAGGATTTACATCGTTTTGGTGGATATTTTTTAACATCGGTGATTTTAACCGCAATCCGGTTACGTCGACCGTCAGTTTATCATCAAAAAAGGAACATAAAAGCATTGTTCTTACCTAAACAAATCAACGGCCCACCTGACACAGACTCAGCCGAATGCCACACATCCCTGAGTTTAAAGCCACAGAATCTGTTATCATTTCCTCAACGTGTTTGATGAGGTTTTATCGAAGAGAAGGCAGACAAACGTCAAGTTTTAAACTTACTTATGACTTGAGCATTATACAACCATTTCAACGAGCTCTACTCTATCCAATCGTAGTTGGCCCTGGCCGACAGAGTGGCTTAGGCTAGAAGCACAGCACCACCCGCCGGAATACCTCACCCTTATGATACAAATTAAAGACAACAAAGCCTTTGGTGGAAGAACGCCCAAAAAGTTGGCATTTTTTTTTATCAAGACAAGTTTTATTTTGGCCGTTGTATTGTAGTAGATCTTCGAGGAAAATTATTCATTTCTCTTATTCAATATTAGCTAGGTGGACGAAAACAGCCCGCTCGTACTGATCAAGAGGTGACGATCATCAACTGTTGATCACTTTACGACAGCAATGCATACCTGAAGTATCCGCTCCAGAAGAACGCGAAAGCTGCTTAAAACACGCGCATACAACCAAACATTTGACTACACTGATGCGGAAAGTGTGCAATAGTCCCACGAGGAAACATGGTCGTTGGGGATTTTGGCGACTACGAAAGGTGGATCCATGGGCCACGTGGCTTCTCTAGTGTCGCCGCCTCGAACTGGTCATGCTATTTCTAGAAATGGGTCCAGTTGCTCATAAAACTTGGCCACTCTCGAGACAAGACAGAACAACCGGATAAAGAGAATATAATTGTAATCTGCTGTAACTGCGTCAAAATTCAGCACAACCGGCTTAACAAGAAGGGGATTCCGCTAAAAGCCCGGTAAGGAGCGGTACAGAAAATGTACAAAAGCATAGATCTAACGAATAGCTCACAGATTTCAAGATGACTATCACCCAAAGAACTATACAGAAATGTGGAATCCAAATTGCCATGAGGAACACGCCAACCCTTCAAAATAAAAATACCAACATCTCGGGATGTGTCGTGTTCACGCAGGAAGAGCTGTAACGTTGCTACATCTCGGTAGGACATAACCGGAAACGAGTGCACCCAAAAGAGCTGAACTGCATTTATGCGGATGCGACATAAATTTTCACTAATCTGCAAAGTGGTTCAGTGTTAAATGGAAACGGAGAACCGGAGTGGGTCCCGCTGAGGGAACGGAAAATACTCAATCGCGTGGATAAAGCACGGGTTGAATAATTGAGATAAGGGAGTGGGCCAACTCTGGCGTGCTGGCACATATAACATTGCGTGACATCAAATCGACCGGTGAGCCTATGAGAAAGAACGGAAAGCACAAAGCAAATTAGATCGCAAGTGGGGACATCGCGGAAGTATGTGATGTGTAACGAAGGATCACATTTGAAAATATCCGGTAAGGAGAGAACTGATAAGCTAGGGCACGGTGTTGACTGATTCCGCTGACTGATGAAGTGCGACAATTTCCGGTCAGTAAGCGATACATGCCACTAGAAGCTAAACCAAGAATTCAAAGCTACATACAATCAAGGAGCTGATATCAGAACTTCAGGAAGACTATCACTTTAGTTTTATTGTCATATGCACTGGCATATTGAGGGTTGTCATTAGGGTGACTGTAAGTTGGCCCGCCCAATAACTTCACTCGGCGGAGCAGAAGCCAACTTTTGGTGATATGACAGAGATGAACTGTTGTGCTGACTTGCTGAAGCATCCATTCCGCCTACCCGTTTGTCGCAATAATAATGCTCCTTGTGTCTGAGCGCATACACCAGTGTTGAGGGCGGCCCCCTACTACTAACTTGTTCATACTATTTGTTTGAAGCGGCTCAGAAACCGCATCGAACTTATAGCCTAAATACTTGGTGTCAGAACGTAACCGAATGCGTTGAGAGAACACGAAAGGATTGAATTATTCCATCGAGCATATGAAGTTCATAACTCAAACGGCCTTGCATTTGAAGCTGCTTATATTACACTGTATCTCATATCGCTCGGAATCTGAGATTAAGCTATACCACCATTAGTGATGTGAAAACATTCCTCACAGACCAACCGGAAGCTTCATATGCATGAAGAAAAAGATTTCAGACGGTGCTGGATTGTAGTACCTTGACAGCCTGTGAAATAAACAGATTAACGATACTGAGCGGTGCCTAAGGCTCGGATCCAAGTGTGCAGACATTAGAGCTATTTTAATTACAAATGCCGCAGAGAAAATACTTTTGCAGGATGACACAATGGTCCACACCTTTCGGTTCGTCAAAAGCTGGTTTCTGTTTCATCCTAGTCAATTCAATTAAGAACTCGCGAGAGGTCGAATGTACAAAGGAGTAAACGGTTATGAAAATAAAGCTGAAATGGTACGTGGTCTGAAGCGAGAAGTGAAAAAAATATGGGCAGAATTGTCGTACAGGCAATTGCAGTTAAGAGATGGTCCGCACACACCACTGAAAACTTTTATCGCGCTTAGTTTCCACTTTTTGCGTTTTCAAGCCAGTTCGTCGCTGTCTTTGATCGTACGTACCTTCTACTGACCGGAAATCGTCCAGTTCCGTTTATTGATGGGAGTCTTACGGTAAAAAATATGATTGGTCCTATGGTCATGTAGCCATTGGCCAGATTTGGCAAGCTCTTGGACAGTATCGGTAATATCGATGTGAATTAAGAAACTAGTACGTTCCATAAGGTCTGGAATTTGAAAGGTCACCTAGGAGAGGCAGGTGAACAGCCAAACAGTAAAATCACGACCCGAAATCCAAATGATGTTGCAGCTCGTTATTAGTTCGTCCAGCTCGATTTTCGTTGCGCTTCCTTCGAGGGCACGGTCATCTGCTGTGGCCGGGAGTAGTCAGATAGTTATGATAAATCGTGCGAAACTGGCTTTTGAGACACAGAACAGACCTAGCTAAGCCCGACTTGATGGAGTTCCTGAGAGAAGGTGAACTGTTTCAAGGACGTGACCTGAAGGATTTCAATCCAATCATCTTTACCCTGATGGATCTCTACTGGCGACTAGCTCGAGCTAAAAGCAACAAGTCTATTCAAGTTGAGACTCTTAGCTTCTTCACTTCCAAATACAATAGCGTGAGTGTATATTATGATTATCTGGAAAGGCAGTTCTTGTGATTGTGTGAATGACATGCATGTTTGTCTTATGCACAGGGTCACTGGAGCACCGACAGCAAGTTTATATGCGTATTCATCTATCATAGGAAGGTTGTAGGCTCATGTGCACCTCAGCGTATGCTTGTGCACGTTACGCGTGTGATCCGCTATCAGCCGACTAGCCAAAGGTTACTAGAGTACTGCCAATAAAGAATGGTGAAAATGCAAACGGAAAAGTTTGTTGAACTCAGAAAAGAGGTTGTCGATAGTATAAGTTACAATTAGATCATGTGCTTGTTTGGACGCGAAGGCTAGTTTGAATTCGTAGTTGTTGGCGATAGTCTCTCAAGTGCGGTGGTTACATCTTTGGATAGGATGGTGACTTTTGTCAATGATACAATGGATTTGTATAAATAGATCGCCGTTTTTGAGGTCTCGAAAGGGTGGGATGCAATATCACCTTATTCCCAAAGATTTAAGTATGTTTGTGTTGTCTGGGAGAGTGGTTCTCCGCCAAGAATGAGCACCCGGGAGTGTTCAGTGTAAGCGGTTGTTGATCCAGGGAATCACTCCATAATCATAACCTTCAACTGCAAGATTTACGTAGCCTAGGAGTTGCTACGCAACCTCAAAATTGCGCATAAAAGGACAAATAACTCCAAAAAGAGTGTAATCTGATCAGGGTGTGGCATCGCACGGATCAGGTAGAAAACTGCAGTTGTCATGTCCGACAAACAAGTAAATGGCATACGAAGACCTGACGTACAAAATGAGTTGTTTTGTTGTTGTTTTCATGTCATCTGAATATGTGAGACCAATTTGGCGGTAACCACTGGGCAGCGAATAAGGGATGAGAAAAGCCATTAATCCACAGATGGATATGCAAGGTTTAAAAATGTGTGAAAATGAAACCCTGTGCATCGTAAATTATGGAGCTGATAGATACGGTACGTGGCGTCCACAGTGAACCATTTCTAGTTAAATTAGGTGAGGTGACTTAGAGAAGGGAACAGAAGGGCTACCTCGCTGCTAGTACTTTTGTCATAAACCACATCTAACAGAGCATACACCATTCGTAGACGCGGAAATCGGCGTATCCCTCTATACATGAACCTGTGAAGAACTTCGCCCGGCCTCAGAAACAACGCATGGGCTCGTGTGACGTAGTGGGAGATTGGGTTAGGGTTATTCAAATTTCGAACATTTCAAGGGATTCCTTGTATCCACTTCCTTCTATAAGTTTTCTGAGAGCAAACTGAAGCTTGCTTACGAGCCAGCTTGACTCCAGCCACTTTGAGTACATCAGCTGTTTCCACACATCCGAAAACAATATTAGAAGGTAACGGACAGGTTTTCAGAAGAACCAACAAGCATAGGCCGTTGGGATCATTAGAGCAAGCAAAGATCATCGGACCGCGATCATGCTGAGAAAGATACTGGAATCGAATATATGGTTCAATACCAGCCACATCAGGGCAAAGCGAGGCTAGTTACAAACTCTAATTGTTCACAGAAATTAGATTTTAGCGCCAAGTCGTCACTTCTTCAGCGGAAGGCAGAAGAGGAGTGTTGTTCTGACAGTTTATGACTAAGATGTACCTGTTACCATAAGTGCATCAAAAAAGTGCAACATAATAGGAGGCAACCAGTCTGGTCTGTCTAGGACGGTTTCTAGGAGCATTCATCGTGTTTTGTTCAGCCGTGCTAGAGTAGCAGCGATGAATAATCTTAGGAGTTCGCTTCAACTGCCGTTAAGGTCGTATTTCATTTTAATATTCTTTGGACCACAGCGTTGCGGAAATTGTTTCTTAAGTAGGCCATCTCATCCCTGCTTGTAAAACAGCCTTTACGTACTTACTGATAAGGCTGTTAAAACAACCGTTATGCAACAGTATAGTTGGTGTGTCCTCATCAGAGGAGGTTTCTCTGGATCCGGGCGTATTAAGTTTCCTTCAAATTTCACGGAACAGAAGCAGCTACACTCAAGATATTTCGCTATCCATGTTGGCTTATAGATAGTCGATATGATGGACGATCTACTTTTGTTTCTTACCCCCGAAAGTGGAAGGAATCTGCCGTTTGCTTAACTCTGAATTGAATACATGCATCTGTTGTGCAAGAATGGTGTTCAGTTCTTAGCGAAATACACTCATTTGAAAAGAAATTTGGTTTTTCGAGAGACTCACCTGGAACCCAGCTGAATATCTCGTTTGTGATGTTTCCAGGCAACTGAATGTGCTGCAACAGGCCGCCTCATGTTTCAGTTGCTACGATATTCAAGATATCGAGATACATGTATACTCAGTTGGGTTCCAGGTGAGTCTCCCGCAAAACCAAGTTTGTTTGCAAATGAGTGTATTTCGCTAATTTCGTGCAATTTGATTTCAAGTAGAACATAAGGTTGACGGAAACTCGGGGACTGCGCCTACCTGATGAGCCCCAAGAAGGGCGAAACCGGTCGTGGGCTGCCGAAGAAGTTTCAGCAACCTTATGAGTGGTGTTCGGTTCTCTTTTAGAAGTTGATTTAAAAGCGTTGTAACGGAAAACCCACTTGAGCCAGCTCTAGCTGATTTCTTCTCTGAACATTTAGAGGGGACAAAATTATGTCAGTCTATACAGGAGGCGTACGACACGTGTTGCACTGGACGATAGTTCACATGTGCAGCATATGCTAGCATACCTGGATAAATAAATAAATAATAATAATAATGAATAAATACAAACTGGCAAAACAATCGTCACATGCTAAGTTTTGCTGAGGCAGTGGCGATTCAGCGCCAGCCTCACCTTTCCTTGGTAAGGCTTGAACTTTGGTCTCACTACCTTTAACCAACGTGACCCGGGGTCTGATGACCCTTGTTCGCTATAATGACTTCACTGAATATCATTAACAAGAGATTCAGTTGGGTCTGATGCTAAAGTCATAGTTTGCATCTTACGCTCAGGCAGGGTAGTTTGGGAAATATTTCCTCATAGAACTCTAAAATAGATGGGAAATCAAGATAACGTGATATAGTCCACTTCGGCGGTCCTACATTTTTAGTGTAGAAGGATAGCTGTGACGAGAGTAAGACACCGCCCCAACGATGCAGTCAAGTGTTGTTATTTGTTTGCGAGGGTTGACAAAATGGCGTACACATAACGAAACAATCACATGCAAGGAACGATTGCAACTGGCTACCAAAAGAATCCACTATGCGTGTGTCGAGAGTCTTATCGTGTACGCTGGAGGCATTAAAATCAGAGCTCCAGATCGACTGACCGTTTGCCGTTCAAAAGTATTTGCACCCTTTATCTCAAAAGTTTCTGCTAAACACCAGAATACCATACACTTGGGCAGAGAAGAAGGTCGAAGAGGTCAAATCTTTACAGAATCAAAGACATATTTCACCTCCTCTTCCCATGGCTCTCTACCAACCTCTTGTTTGCCTCAAGCGGTCTAAGTAAACTCGCAAATCCGGTGCGGATTGTTTCGATTGTCTGGAGATACACTGCCTCGAGTTTCTTGCCTTTGGTGTAATCAATATTTACCAAACCACACTGGATCCACGCATAGTACAAATAATTAAGTCACTTCCCTGATCACAGCTGTTTGTGTATTCACTCGCCTTTTTGTTGGTCATTCAATTGACGCTTGATGAACCGTTAACATCTCAAGTGACTGTACTGCCGACGTGACCGTTTCTTATAAGGGCCACTACCGATTCTCAACAACAACAACAAAACCCTCGAACTGCGGGACAGTGATTCGTAAATAGGAAGGCGCCACTGGTGTGTTGTTTACGAACGTTCACAGAAAGTTTCACAGTTATTTTGACTAATGGCATTTGCGTGATTTCATAGCATTCTTGAAAAAATAACTTGATAAGTCTTCTGAAATAATTGGATGCATGAAACCCCGAGAGCACGCGATATGCATCTGTCACTTCAGTATGCCAGCGATAGGTCCCTTGCAACTGAGCCGTAAACTTCGCGAACCTGACTAGTAACTCTATACTAGTTCAGCTGTAACACCCTTTCGGTGCCTAGCTGCCATGCCACCCGAAGGAAGTACGAGGGCTGGGATACTGCCAGGTTGCCCAAGCCTAGACAGGGGAAGTCGAGAGCCAGAGAGTCGAACCACGGACCTTCTGGTTAGAAAATTCGCGCTCTAACCACTTGAGCCATCTCGCCCTCTATACTAGATTCCTCCCTGATCGCATAAATACAGTCCAAATGGCGTACAAGTCACACTAACAAAACAAACCAACTCTACTTCATGGGCCTTCCATATGATGCCTCGCTTTAAGGTACAGCGGAAGAATCCAGTTTTCTTGAGGCGTTTCGATCAGCTGAAGCGTACGAGGTCAGTTTGATTGATTCATTCTTTTAATGAAATACATTTATGCGCACGTGAGTTCCATGCTGCCAGTAGCTTGATGACAGTGAAGAATAGGAAGTATTCGATTGAAAATCTCTCCGTTTTAAAACGGAGTATATTTGCAGAAAATGCGACGTCATTCAACCGACGGTGAAACCAAACGCACTGGTCAGTTTTTGAAAAACATTAAAACTGGGCTGCTCATTCAGACAAGTTGCTTGGACGAATTCGATAGCAAAAGGAAGCAACCATGAACCATCCTTTCTACTCAGTGACTTGGCACTCAGTCCCTAAGAATTGTTTGTATCAATAAAGTAAATGGACATACCATCATAGTTACAGCAAAAACCACCAGCTTCACGGACGATTAAAAGACCGGCAGCATAGTCCCAACAGTGTATGCCGAATTCATAAAATCCGTCTCCGGTACCTCCAGCCACTTGGCAGATATGGAGCGCAGCAGATCCCATAGTTCGCAAGCTGCAATTCAGAATGTAAGAACTGTCAACGGTCATGTGGGAAAGCTGGCTGATTGATATTCTGATATTCTGATTGTGCATTGCAAACCAACCTCACTAAGCCATAAAACAAGTCTTATGCACCACCTGTTGACCAACGCCTTCAATGTGACGAGATTCCATCAAGATACGTGGAGAACCATCCATGACGGCTCGAAAGGTGTAGCAACTGCTCTCGACCTAACGGCATCCTACCAAATAATAATTTACTAAACTTTGTCTGATCATCAGATCGAGTGTCATCAACTGTGAATGGTTGGGGCGCGAGTTGCTGGCTAAAAGTTTTGTGGCTTGTACCTACCTACCCCTGGCTTTTCGTCGGGCAATCTAACAGTATCTCGGTCCTTTATTTATATTAGGGTTGTACGTCGAAAGCATGTTACATTGGAAGGGACTGGTTCGATTTTGGAACGGGCATGTGTTACCGACTGAAAGTTGCGACATGCCATGCGGAAATGCCAGAAACCGCAGGTCATTCACATCAGTAATTACTTCCCAGGCTATTCACCTCGTTTTGTGTGATACTTACATTTATGGTTTGCCATGCGTGGCGAATTAGTCAGGCACGGAAGATACCCTCTGCGTGGTTACACTTTTTGATACCTACCGAAAACGTCTCCCACACAGAACGTTGACGGAATGTATTTAGAGCAATCGCAAAAACAGTCACCTGCATCCTGAGTACAAAAAGATGTATTACTTATATAAGGGAGCTAGAAACCCTTTCATTCTATAATGGCCTAATGAAAATATGAGAATACAAGTACAAGTACAAAACAGGTTTTAGGCAATAGCCTGACTGCCTTTTGCATTTGCAAAATATCAAGCGAAAAGTGGACCAACGCGTATAAAATGATGAACAGTGTTCAGAATGGAAATAGACTGAACAGTAATCAGGTCATCCGACCGTAGTGGCTGATCTCAGTAGATCGATCGCGGACCAACTGAGTCGTTTTGACCGAGTTACTCGCTTCCGGGTCAAGAGTGACTACCTCTCACGCCGAAGTGCGATCGATTCAGCTGTTTGGCAAGTTTCAGTCGTTTGTTAGGACACACAACTCTTAATGCGTTTTGCCGGATTGACCTGGCGACTGCTTTTCTCCAAATGGTTGCGAATTACATTATCCACCAGCTTTTGAACTCCAGTACACAGATTTTTGGGATAATGCTCCTCAACTCTCCGTCACAGGCATAGGGCCGTACGACGAATGTGGTCTCCGGACACTGGCGAGCAAACCAGCAAAACACCAGCAACAAATCCTGGACCGACAGCTTATATTCTAGGTTAATGTTGACAACTGGGGCGCTGTAGGATTGACGGTTTCTCTTATTGAGTTTTTACACAGCCGTGTCTCGCATTTCGGTCACGTGGCTCTTCAGCGGAAGCTTTATACATAACATCTTGCGGGTGTGAAAACCTATGTCGCTTTTAGAGGTTGCTTTTTATGAGAGACAAAACAGTAGAAACCATGATTTTTGTTTGTCAGATAAGCACAGTTGGGCCATAAAAGGCCCAACATGTCAGGCAACGTGAAAGGCTTTGCTTAAAAGCGATTGTGGCAAATTACTAAAAGTAGTGTAGTGTACAGACTAAGTGGGCCTGTTACAGATACGCCTCTGTGAAGTATCGTTACTGTGTCGTTTTAGGGCAACGTCGAGGAATTGAAAACAGCTGTTCATTTCCAAATCACATGCAAGTTTCACAGACAGATGCGCACTGTTAAATGTCCTATAAGTCGTCTCCGATAGATGACCTGAACCACGTAACGGTAAGGGTAGAATGTGCTCATGAGGAAATCGGCTGTCCTAAGCCAGAGTAGAGAACCTATGACAACATCACCAGACACTCTATAAATGTGCTCATGGAAACTAAGTAGAAAGAAGAGTAGCTCTTTGACAAAGTCCATCAGAAAGGCGGGATATATTCTGCGGAAGCTAACGGGGTAAAATACACACCTTGTCATTGCAAATAGGTAGTATATTCATAAAAGTGGGAATGACATCAAAGGAACATATGACGTGGTTGGACAATCGTATGCCTTAAAGTTGATTGAATAGATTGAGCATGTCCTTTAAACCACATACGTGACTAAATATAGAAGTAGCTCGTCCAGCCACCGATTGGAGGACTCTTTATGCATAGCAAGCGATAGTAGGGTTTGTGAGCTTTCGGAAGCCCATACAGAGGGGGAACATTTGTGCCCACCGTTCTAGTGGATTGAAATGGCATGGTTGTAAAAATTTGTATTTGCAAAAAAGATGACATTCTTTTCGAGCAGGCACACATAAATATGGAGGAAATATCCAACAACGTTGAGGCTGTGTAGTAAGGATACTAAATGAGTTCCTTCTGAGCAAGTGTAGCAAACGTCTCGTGAAACATATTGGATGCCAGCAAACCGACTACGAACCGAACAAAACAATATAAACGATACCGTAAACCCAAGATAGTCATGCGTAAGATCCGCCTGAATTCGAGCTGGTTCGTCGTATGCCAGTGACCACCTGATGTGGTCGTGTATTTTTGGTTGTCACTGCTCCGGACAAGGTCAAACTAAATATACCATATCTTGTCAAACAATCAATGCTAATCGGGATCGTGTGTCTGATTATCTGATAAAGGGTACTGCTCTGTGGGGAATCCTCGAATCACACAGCTTTCAGAAACAAACCTCGTTGTTTGGCTTGTCCATCCGTTAGACCTTCGGGTCAAGACAGTTAGCTTCCATCTTCTGAGGTAAAGTGGCGTAGGCATTCATGTATATTTTATGCGGTTAATTTATTTGACTACGGTACACTTCCGACTGTATGGAGTCACGCTTCCAGACAAGCCCCTCCCTGGATAACTGGCACTACGTAAAAAAGCGGAGCGGGAGTATAAGCTAGTCGATTCCAATTCTTACTCCGTATAGTAGACAGATTCTCTGCCTTCCTTTTTTTAACATCATAACTTTTACTGCAGTAGTTGTGACTTGTAGTATCTTACCTCAGAATATTTAAGTGGATACAACTACATTCCTGCAAACGGAGTTAGCCAAGTCTACTTCAACGCTCAAAGTACACCAACTTTTGCGCGGACGACTACTGCACTGTTCCTGATACAGCATAGACGTTTGTGAGGTGTGACCTGTCCGTGTATAATCCAGCGCGAGACATCACTCCTGCAAGGCGATAAGGCACTCTGTCCAAATGGTTTGCACCCTATACTTTTCAACGATGGTGAAGCCCTGATAAGCAGTCTGGCGACCCTACAACAAACTAACTGGAGTTAAAACAGAAAACCAGTAAAACAAAGCTCTTTAGTCGTGACTCCACTCTTCAAAAAGGGCAAAAAAATCAGACGAAAAGCACCGTGGCATCAGTCTGGTCGTCGCAGAACCCAGGATGCTCTCTGGCTTAATCTTGCACACGTTGATCGATTACCAGTAGAGACAGATTCGTGAGAATCAAACTGGGTTCCGCGTTAGCTCAGGGCGATGCTACCATTTCTTTACTTTGAGACAGGTTCTTGAAAAGACGTCACTCTTTCAGACGTTCAACGGTGGTCGTTTTTCTTGATCTGGAAGACGCTTTTGAATCCAGATCATCAGAAACTATGGCGGTGTCTGTCGAACAAAGCCGGTGTCTACCAAATTTTTTTAATCTCTTATGAGGGTACGGTATGCGAACTACTGTGGGACGGTACCAGTACATGGTAAGCTATCATGAGTTCAGCACGTCCATTGGTGGGAGACAAGGCTGCCCTCTCACCATTGCAGCCAACATGCTGCTTGGAACTTCTCTGCCTACCTCTGAAACCTTTGAGATCGCAATACTCCCGGGGGATTACGTCGCCGATATTGAGTACGCAAATGATATTGCTATCCTTGCATCAGATCTCTTGGAGGTGCAGGCCACTTCAAATGGATAGTTTTGTTGTATCTTCGAGTATGCGCTTTATACTTGCAAATTATAAGGAGCTTCTACAAGATTGTTTCGAATCAGATCAAAAACTCATGTATTCATACGAACCAATCGGGGTGATACATAAGTTCTGGCGGACTGGCTGGAGACGAGATCCCTTCCCGAATTGGGAAGATAAGGGAAGCTGCTGTCAACCTTTGATAGCAATGTCGCCGGTGTGACATCAGTTTGTCTGTCAAGAGCAAAGCATACACTGCAATAAACCGATCTACACCATTTTATGGATCCAAAACGTAGTCTCTGAGCGCAGAAGGCATGCGGAAACCTTAGATATTTGGCAATCGATGTCCCTGTAGCATTTGCCACGTCTGGTGGAGACATCGGATTTACGATGCTCAATCACACAATACAGTTTTAGGAAGAAGGGACTCTCCTGCAGTAGATGGACTAGTCACGCTTCACAGGTTATGCTGGTTGAAACATACTACGCATGTTGGAGAAACGTCTACCTCAGTTCTTTTTGCCCAGCCCTGTGCTGACCGGAAACAACTGAAAGATGGATAGTCTGTTACCCAACAAGGAGTTATGAAAGGCCTACTCAGTAAACTCCGTCCGGTGAATAGCTGTAGTCTCCATGGATGAAGACCCCGGGAATTGCCCCATCAATGGTTGATGACACTGACAGAGACGGCTCAGTCACGCAGTGAGTGACACTAGTGTATCAAAGCTATCCCTTTCAATGAGCAGGTGCTCGGTCTCCCGTTTCATCAGATGACCAGAATGATTCAACATCACCCAACTGAGTAGACCATCGTCTGCAGTGCCCGGCCATGTCTTTCCTGGTCTCCCACTTTTCAGTTCTTGATACACAGCTGATAAACGGAACCTAACTGGACCTAGTCGCGTCCTAACTAATACATATCCATATCGCATAAGCTGAAAATTCACCACATGGCGGTACATAATGCTTCCCCTGAATCAACCGTGAGCGTCATCCTCTTAGAAAATAAGAACAATGCTTTACAATTGCAAACTAAGAATGTGTGGAGAAATTAAATGTACTGGTCAACCGAAGAATATACTGGGGAGGGAAAAAGGGGCTCCTAGTAGAAGAATTAACTGATTCTGAACCAACTACGTAGGTTAAGTTGGCCGGTATTACCATTGATGTAGCGGTCGTCCGCAGAACTATACTAGTCCAGTCATACTGTTTCAGTTGCGCATTCGCGAAAGAAGCAAAGCTCGTTTGTCCGTCTAACGAACATCCAAACTCTATTTGGCAGTTCTATGTACATCACGCAAATCTGCAGGTTGGAGTTGACCTACACCATTCCGTCAGGTATAATCACGACTTTCGTCTTGTCCACTACCGCCAGAGCTGGTAGATTCCAAAATTCCCAAAAGTGTCATTAGAATTCTGAGGATAAGATCGGCGATATCCACGAAGATTAAGAACGGAAAACGACCGAGCATGGTCGTTCACGATAAGCCACGAAATGCAGTTCGCTGGATGAAGGCAGGTACAATTTGGGATTACGGCTAATCCCAGTGGTGAACCATTCCTCTCCAATCACATTAATACCAGCTCTCGGTAGAGACCAACACCATAGTTGCGCAAGTATAGTCCTTACTGGATAGAGCGTTAAAAACCACTCGACTAAGTAGTGGACGCGAGCTGGTCAGTAAGAACTCAAGATTCAAAGAGTAAAAATTAACATGAAAGTTGTCCCCAATATAGGACGAAATACAGCCACAACCAAATGGAGGGGGAGAAAACCATTGGTTTGTTGGCGTGCTGGCCACGTGATGAAGTATCTAAGAGAGGCAATCAGGTTCGGTTTGGGTGCCAAGAGTTACAACCCAAATCACTGCTTAGCAAAGGTTAAAAGTGATACAATAACGTCACATGCGCGCGCATGTCTCAGCGCAGTTTAATGTGAGGTAAATACGTTTCGGAATAAACATAAGCGAAAAAGTTCGATGCAACTTACCCGCGAGCTTTAGAGATGATTCGCCGCATGTTGTTAGTCTTCTTGTCCAGATTTTCAGGTTGGCGATCACCACCCCAGTCGGTGAGAATCAGAGCTTTGGACATATCTACGAGAATGAATACGAAAAAAATGTTCAAAACGCTGTCCAGTTTATTTTCAACTTACTTAGTCTTAATGCAAGTTTTTGCTCCAGGATGCTAGGGTTACCGATGTGGCACCTTTGACGGAAACTTTACGCAACAGGTGTACAACCTGTGTGGCACAGCACTTCACAAAGCGGGGAAAATACTCATAATAGAACATTTTTATCCACTGTAACTGCCTTCAATTTACAGGACCCGTCTTCCATTACCATTTGGTTGACAGTGGTTTGAAACTCTTTAGTAGAAGATGCTTGGGTATGCACAGTATTCAGCCCAATTATCTCAACGTGACGAGTTTTATCTGCTGTTTTAGTAACTCTGACTTGTTTCAAAAGCTTGTTTACACACGATTTTGTTGCGTACACGCAACAGCCGGCTAAATCTTGCTATGTTACGTAGGCACCGGTGATAAAGTGTTGGATGACCCTTTTCGGATCAGAGGGTCAAAGTTTCGCAACCATACGGTTGATTTGCATATACAGCTGTTTGGATCCACATGATCCTCCCCATGCTTGGCTGGAAACAATGAACAATACTGAAGCTAACCGATGTCAGTGGCGTTCATGCTGCCAGTTTCTATCTGGATTGGCTGACTGAATGTTGAATGTGTAGACACCTCAGATGTTCGTGGTAGGCAGTGCGAGATGGTTCAGTGGTTAGAGCGCGAATTTACTGACCGGAAGGTCCGTGGTTCGAACCCGACCTCTCGACTTCCCCTGTCTAGGCTTGGGCAACCTGGCAGTATCCCAGCCCTCGTGCTTCCTTCTGGTGGCAGTGCAGCTAGGCACTGAAAGGGTGTTACAGCTGAACGATTTTTTTGTGGTAGGCTAGCTCTAGGTCCCCATCCCTGTCCCATTTCTTCCTTCTTTCCACTACAAGGCCTCATTCAAATAAATGGACATGGTTGTAAGGCAGTGAAGCACCAATGTTCTCACCCGATACTGTTGCCAATGATGATGATGATAATCATGATATACGACTTAGCTTCAACGAAATGTATTTCTGGCACAGTAAACGCCACAAGCCGGCGAAAGCGGATCATGCCTTCATGATAAGTGCGTTGACTTCATCTGTTACGGTACCATCACGACAAACGTAGCTGTCAAGCTACGTAAACCGATAGACAAACTCAGGTTACTCATTTCGAAGTTTTAAGGAGGTTAGAGAAAACGGGTAATCCAGGAGGTTTAGAACTTTGGGGGTACAGAATATATATCGAATGGGCTATCAGGTGCGAACAAATAGGCGTCAACTAACAGAACAGCATTAACCAAGCGACCAAAATCCAATAATTTTTCTGTGAACTTGATTTAAATATTGATTCATGGTCCCTTGGGGCGTACACTCTATGACGACATGTATGACATAGATGACAAAAAATGACAAAAAGGGAGATGGGGTCACCCTGATGCATAAACTAGCTGCATTAAGGAAAATTTCCACCAAACTTGACCTAGAGGACAGGGTAGTTTGTGATGCGCATAAATTATCGTTCTTCGGAACATTCTATGGTTGAAGCACCGACTGAAGGTAATACAACTGAAGAATACGATGAGGCGACGTAAAAAAACTCGGTATTTACTGTGCCCCCAGTAACCATGATCTTGCGCTAGTATGTGTGAGTGGGGGATACGCAACAGCGCTAAATATCTGGGACACTCACTCCAGACGAGATGGAAAATCTTAGTCCACCTTCAACAAAACTGCCTCAAGAGTGAAAAATCCCACCTTTCGGAGATTTACACGAGAGGGGAGTATAACCTACCATATAAAGGTGGTGTTAATTCTACGGTACATCCCAGTACGTAGGTTACCTCAGCCGTATAGCAGGAACAATCACCTCCCCCCCACCACACGCTTATGTACAAATGCTGGGTTCGATGGTGTACCATTTAAGTAGTGCGATGATCCACCTGTTTATGGTGTATTGAGTGTGACTTGATGTTATTAGTCATTATCGAAGGCAACTCCATGTCGGATGTCAGCCATTCATTCATGTCTACTATGCTGTATTACGTCGCTACCCTTAAATTTCCTCGGCGTAAATCATGAAGGCCGAATTGGAAGCAATATGTTTGGTGGTAGTGAAGTTTCTCTCCAGGAAATGTAACCAAACAGCTGCGGCTTGCGTACGTGACAAAAAGAAAATCATTCAGTTGTAGCACTCTTTCGGTGCCTAACTGCCATGCCACCAGAAGGAAGCACGAGGGCTATGATACTGGCACGTTGCCCAAGCCTAGACAGGTGAAGTCGAGAGGCATAGGTCAGGTTCGAACCAAGTACGTTCCAGCGAGTAAATTCGCGCTCCAACCACTGAGCCATCTCGTGACAAAACTATAGGACATATACCCAACCCCATTAAGAAGACCAGCTGGACGAACAGAGCGCCGGGTGGTCATAAGACATGAATTCACATCCGCAATCCACGTGCCGGCGAGTTTTTCCGAGGCTTCTGGTCCTCATGACCTTTCACCTACCCTGTTCAAGGGCTGCGAGAAAGATCTCAGGCAGTGCTTGTCTGACTTATTTGTGTCCTTCAATGAAAGACCGTCGCAGACAACTGAAGTGAGTCAACCGTAATACCGTTATACGGGTGTTCGCAGTTGGTGTATTAGTCACAGAGGTATCGGTCTGAATATTGTAGTAACACGGCCCCGAGCATAACTGACGCTACGTTACATTACGGTGGCACACGAAACCTTGAACCGTTGACAAAAAGTGGCATTTCCACCATGTAGGGATCGCTTCGTCGGCATATTCACAATCACAAAGTGTTAGAGAAGCGCCAAATACACACGCGGCCCACAATTCTGTTGTTCAATTCTATAGATCTGTCGGCTTTTCTTACTAAGCTTGCTCACCATGAGATTCCCCAAAGGTTCATGAACATAAACGATCCCTTATATACAACTGTTTTTGGGTATATGAGTGTACCAGGACTCTCCAATAGCCTCAATATGGCGAGCTGTTTTCAGCAAGCATTTTCACTCTTTCGCTTCTCTGTTCCATCTCATCATTTATAAAGTGATGAGACAAACACTGGAAGACCTTCAAAACTCTGGCGGTAGGAGATAAACTAACCACCAACATACGATCTTGTGACATATGCCTTGAACCAAGAGGGAGCAAAGCTATGCTCTAGGATGCGCAGCCTCTAAACACGTCCAAGGGTGAATTGTGTTACTTCGTACCAAGTAACAACACAGACTGTGGTACTGCATGGTTGGATGATCTGAAGTGTGTTTGGTTCCTTAGCCACCGATATGTTACATAGCATCAACGCACTTGTGATGAGGCAATTAGGAAACGAGTGTTTAACAGTAGACCAGTTACTTCAGTCCCGGTGAATATTCAACACTCTTAACTGAGGTGACCCAGCCACGTGCACCACGCATGTGAAACAATCGTTTACCAAGCCCCTGTAGGACGGCGCCAATAGCGAGGTGGCGAGAGGATGGTGTCACGGAGGGTGGGTGCTTTTTGGTGCAGTTATCCTTGCAGAAAGGGGCTTCGGGATCCTCTCCGCGTGTGTTTAGAGGCTGTAAGATATGGCAGCTAAGCGGTGTCGGTTCCTACTCATATTGTCTGGATGAGCGTTTAGAAGTATAAACACCCCAGAATAACTGTGGCAAACTTGTATCAGATCTCTTCCCTGCCCATTTTCTCGTTTCCCACCATGGGAATCTTAAGGTAAACATAAAAACCTTATGAACACATGACAGTGAAACATTTCGTTTATGGTAATGCTGTCCACCTCTCAACCTTGGAAGAAAATGACAGCACGGAAGCTTTTTGAATCCACTGAGACCCGGGATTTCCATTAAAGCCAAACTTCAATTACAAATTCTCCCATTTCCGGCTTTCGCTCCGCACTGCAGATGTGAAGTTTTGCAAACCCAGATGCCCAGCCCAATTCGCTCTTCTCCCCAACTGGCGTCCGCTATCGAAACCACATCTGCTCCTTTGCGCGGTTGGGTCATTGCCCGTCCTTTGATTGAGATGACATGCGGCAATTCAGAGGATTGTATCTTTTGAAAGGCTGTCTTTTTCTCATGGGTTCCACTGATAACCCCACGGACGCCAACTCTAACTTATGTCTCATTTAGCGAAACATTGACCCACGTGGCTGTTGCGGCGCTTGTTTCCATGCTGCAGGAGGAAATGTTAAGTAAGTAATGTTAAGTGCACAAGCCTAGCCTACTTTCATCACTGATCTATATTAAACGTAACATGCGCGCTAACATCATCAAAAACGTTGAGGACACACGAAGCATCAGGCAACTCAGGTAACTAACAAGACCAGGAATCACGATGGAGGAAAGGACTGTCTAAAAGTAAAGAGACTTATGTGCGTAAAGTGTGGTATGGGTGGCGTGATCCTTCTTTTTCTTCCGATTTTGATTTTGGAGTTGACTGTCGAACAGAAGATGATACTGGCTAGGGAGCCCACCGGAATCTAACAACCTGGACCTTGCACTACCATTGAGTCCTTCAGATGTCAGCGCGATAACGCATCTCCAACCCCTGGGCCATAGGTATGACCTCACTGCGTAGTTCAATCGTTCGGGATTTTCCCTGGGCGGAGAGTCATGCTGTGGGAGAAGGATACAGAGAGATGACCTTCCCGGTATTCAGCACTGGATAAACTAGATTACCTCTAAACACATCTACACGAAGAACGTTGGGGACTAGCCAGCGAAACACGTTTACCATACCCAAGAGACGCTCCTTCCGTCTAGTTGATAAAGCGATTCATCCTCTGACGAGACAAAGAAATAGGCTCTGTGGTCGCTGCAAGATTACTGTATTACTACCCAACCTTTTCTTGCACGAATTCTACACAGTTCACAAATTTCTGCATTTTCACATTTCAGAAACTGCACTGAGTTCTCCAGACAATTAAAGTTTGACTTTCAGGTGTTGCAACTGTTGCAACTAACCAAATTCCCATTTCATTGACTTAATCACCATCAAAGGTGTCGAAAATGGACCGGTTCCTTAGGCCATGACGATTCTATGATAATCCTTTAGTCACAGACTCTACCCAACGGTGAAACAATGGTTTTGAGCACTTTTAAAGTCCAGTACAAACGACTCACCAGACTTGAAGGTTTGGCCAAATGCCAACTACAACCAACCTAATAATTTACATCAAAATAGGAATCCTATGAAGATACAATTCCCATTCTTCGATTGTTGTGTGTGAAACCTACGGACACTATATATGCGCGATATTGGTCGCCCACCAATAAACAAGAACCCCACCGAACCATTGACGATCTACTTCAGAAGCTAGGCTCACTTGTTTGCAATTGTGATTTTCAGACAGCAACAGTGGGCAAACGCCGAGACCAGTCCTTTAGTGGAGCAGGCACCAATGGTGTCCAGGCACAATTTTCCGAAAACAAGGTAGCAGGGACTCTCTGAAAACAACATATCCGCTCGTATCGACTCAGAAACAGCTACGCTAACCAGAATCCACACCCGTCCAGTGAGCAAATCAATAACATTCTAGACCGTCGTTTTCTACTCATCGACCCATTACGTCCATGACGAGAAGTGCCTCCTGCCTACACATTAGGTGATATATCTACTCGGAGATTTCTGGAAGGGGTGAAGGTTGGGTTACCACTACACTTGTCATCACACTTTTTGTACACTTTTGCATTTCCCTACTACAGCTTCTGTACTTAGTCCTCAAGGCGATTTAAGCCCGAGTTTCAAGCGTTCAATATTTTGCTTCACTCCTGCAATTTGACGAGCCTAATTACATTTTTAGTTGTTAAAAATTTCAGGAGCATGTCAGCATGCTGACGTACGGACTAAATCCTCATTTACCAAACCAAACGAAAGCTCCGAGAAAAATGTTCGAATATAGCGTGTCTTGGAAAACATCCTCCCTAGGACCCAGAACGTTGAAGCAGGTGTTAGTAAAGGGTAAATTCACTGGCCACAATGTTCCTTCTGTTTATCAACGACAAACAGGAAAAACTCATTGATGCTATATGAAGTGAGGCGGAAGCGCCTGTTGAGTGGGGCACACTGAGTGATACCTGTCTTCAAAAAGGGCGTGTGTACAATGAGGAAGCCACTGTGGTACCAGCTATGTAGCTGTGACATCGAACATGCTTTCTGGCCTCATATTTCGAAGTTCGAATGAATTCACAGCGAGGCAGATCCATGAAAACCAAGTTAGGTTCCGTCCTGCAAGACGATGCACGGATCACAGTTCCACCCTCTGACAGAGTCCGGAACTACGACACTGTTTACAAAAACCAACAGTGGCGGCCCTTCTTGTCTTGAAAACTGCCTTTGATTCTTTGGAACGTCAGGCACTGGGACAGTGTCCGTGGAGTAACGGTGTCCCCCATAAATTCTCAACCTTCTTTAAAGTACTGTACGCCAACTACCGCGGACGTATGGAGGTCTACGGAAAGCTCTCGCCTGAGTTCACAACATCAAGTTGTGTCAAGCTAGACTGTCCGCTTTCAACCCTCCTCTTTAACGTCAGCATTGATATGATTACGGAAGACTCACTCCCAGCCTCTAATGCCTTTGGGGTCGAAATGATCTCAGGTCGTTTCCTAACAGACATTAGGTAGGCAGACGACATGGCTCTTCTTGGATCGGACGCTGTCGTAATGCAATATGCAATAATTTAAATAATTCTGCGCGACGGCTTGGCGTGCGCCTCACACATGCAAAGTGTAGAGTATTGCTGCAAGATTGAATAAGCTCGAGATGGCTCAGCGGTTGGAGCGCGAATTTACTGACCGGAACGTCCGTGGTTCGAACCCGACCACCGCTGCTCGACTTCCCCTGTCTAGACTTGAGCAACCTGGCAGTATCCCAGCCCTCGTGCTTCCTTCGGGAGGCATGACAGCTAGGCACCGAAAGGGTGTTACAGCTGAAAGAATGGACTCGAACGCTGACCTCATGCTTGCAAATGAGCCTATTGAGGTAGTAGACGAAGTTGTCTACCTGGGCGGCTGTCAGTCCCGGTGGTCTAGCCAAGGACGACATTTCTATCCGGATTGGAAAGAACAGAGCATGGACCTGCATCACCTGTGGTGTGGGCGTGACATCAGCTTACCTGTCAAGGGTCGAGTTCATAATGCTATGGTGCGCGCCATATTGCTCTATACGTCGAAAACCTGGCCGCTGCGAGCTGAGGACTTTAAAGTAACTTTCAGTGCATGAGCAACAGTGTCTGCAGAGCATTGTGTTAGTCTGATGGGAACATCGGATTAGTAATGGTAATGGTAATGGTCATCGGAAGAAACAACTCGCCCACTACAGATGGTTTTATCATACTCCGTAGAGTACGTTGGTTTGCTCACGTGCTCCGTATACCAATCGACCGACCTCCTCGAAAAGCCCTTTTCGCACAACCAAGTGAATGGTGGAAAGGAGCCAGGGGGTCAAACAATGACTTGGAAACGAAGCAGAGAGCCACTCCCAGCAAATTCAGATGCACTGGTCATTGCCGTCTCCTGGGTAGGGACTCCGAGAGATGCATTAATGGGTAGACACTCGGAGACATGGCCCAGTCACGCACTCAGTGGTGAGCATACATCCAAGCTGTTAACTTCAGTGCATAGCCTCCCATCCCGGTATTCCCAGCACTGACACCAACCAGTGACACCCCTGCATATAATAATCAATTATATTAGCTACCACATCCTATGCATAGCTACCCATCTCTCCAAACCATCAGTGAACGAACCTGGCAGTTATAACAATTGAACGCGGTTTTTGCAACTGAAGATGTTGAAGGTCAAAAGTATCTTCTAATTTCTAGTTGAGGTATTGCTTTTCCGACAACAGACATAGTTCCTAACCCTAGTAAACGCATATTTCATCAAGAAATGGTGGTGACCGCGCGACCCCATTGGTACAGTCAGTATCGATCTTACTTCGATGAGTAAGGCAGTAACATTCAATCCTATCAAGCCAGTCTTTGTCCTCCCTAACAAACGACATTCTGCACATTATAGAGTCCAAACCAAACCTGAGTCAAACCATCCGCTCTGTGGCCTCTAGTTTCCAAAATATGTCGTCTACTTAGTTTGAACGCCAGAAACCCGGTTCCCTGTTTTAAATCCGTAAATACTCCTAGCCCACTAAACATCCACTTTGCACCAGCCCCATATGTTTGACAAACTGGTGGCGGCGGTCGTATATACTTTTTATTTCTAGAACCTATTCAGTGGAAATCGTGCATTTCCATTCCCCTTCCTTGGTCAAAAACCCACAAAGCCTTTCATCGTCGGGGCACAGCGTCTACATTGAAGCTTTTACCGGTTGGAGCCCGTGGCTCTAAGTCACATTTTCACCACATGCTAAACTTGTTACCTGTTTTAACAACGCAGTTTTCTTCGGAGAACACTGTAGTGTCAAACCTAATCCGAACGGAACTTCAAACCTTGCAAGCTTTGTTTGCGCGTTCACTTTTGTTTGTGGTGCATTACATGCTCACACGCATATTTAATGCTAGTTAGGTTCTTGTGAACTTCCACATGCAGGTATATATAGCGCTACTAATACTAGCCACGTAGTATACTGGCCCCACCAAAATAACGCTACTATCTTTAGCGGTACGCAACATCATTCACCCAGTCTAAGTAAAGAGAAACGGTTACTACTGCTAAAATTCCTCGTAAATTACTTCTGCAATCTTTGTTTCGGTTGGCCAATTGCCTCAAACAAACGCTGCCAGCTGACTGCAACAGGACTGCCTCAAGTTGTCACTTAGCCTTTAGTTAAATATCCACTTATTTTCACCATCACCCTAAACTTTCGACAATATTCCAAATTTGGCGGTTCCATGGGTCAATAGCCCGGACCCATCCGAACCTGTCGAACGGAAATTCCTAGTCTACTTGCTTCACACTTAAGCGAGATGGCTCAAGTGGTCAGAGCGCGAACTTACTGCCCGGAAGGTCCGTGCTTCGAACCCAACCTCTGGCTCTCGACTCCCGCTGTCTAAGCTTGGGCAACCTGACAGTATCCCACCCCTCATGCTTCCTTTGGGCGGCATGGCAGCTTGGCACCGGAAGGGTGTTACAGCTGAACGATTTTCCTTAACTAACTCATAGGCGTGCGTGCGTCGCCTTTTGAAGTCACGAACAGCAGCCACTCGCGGACAGCGACCAGCTGCCAGATCGGCCCAAACCGCAGCCCACTGTCTAGCAGAGTTCGTGCAGAATGTTGGAACCAATTCGGTCCAAATCAAGCTTGGCTGCGATGATATACATCGTGCCCCCCTCCCCTCCAACACTCCGGGAAAATAGGGGAAAATTCATCCTGTGGTTAGTGCCGTAACCGTTATAGATGCCGCCTTTAAGGAAAGAGTGTGGTAGACCCGGCTAACGCCTTTAGACAATAAGAACAAATGTTTCTGCCGAAAGTGAGCCAAACAATCAGTGACTGTCCCCATCTTTCAATACGTTACAAGTTAGGTGCCAGAAGAAAAAAGAGAAAAACGGAGCAACTAAAAGCAGTCTACCTTTCTCATTTGTAACGTGGATTGGTTCTTCATTTAGAAATGCTCCACGTCCCTTCTCAGCGCTGTACATTTGCTGTTGAATCGGGTTATAAACCACAGCCAGCATGGGCTACAACGAATGCATGACGGACCATGAAAGCCTACCTCTCTTTCGACGTAAAACGCTATTGAGACGCAAACAAACGGAAACCTAAAAGGATTTGTTGCGACTATTCGTGGACTTGCGGTCAGTTACCTGCTAACGAAATTGGAGGTGCCATCAATTGGGTCGATGATCCACGTCGGTTCTTGAGTCAGGACGGCAGAACCCAAGTACCCTTCCTCAGCAATAATCCTGGCAACCGTTGTGCATACAAACCAACAACATACTTGTGGTCGGGGTAAACAGCAAGTATTTCAGACTTCAAAAATTCTTCCACTTTCCTGTCGTATTCCGTCACCAAATCAGCATACGAAGCCTTTTCATCAGCGAATCCTATGGATGAGTAACCGTCTTTGATTATCTTATTACCAGACATTATTATTATCAGTCAACCTCACTCACCTGTCCAGCTTTCTTTGCCAAACTTTTGACAAAATCCATGCGCACCATTGCTTTTCACAATGGCGCATTACGCAAGGTCGGGAAAATAGCTGCTGTTGAAATATTAAAACAATAACGTGAAAGTCATGGACTTCGCGTCGCAAATCGGGAGGCTTTATGTCGCAAAAGTTTCGTCACAAACGGAGAAGAAATGGAGAGGGCGTCGTTTGGTGCACGCTTCCTTTTTTGGTGAATTCACTGAGCCATTTTGAGCATGGGATACCCCTTTGGCATATTAGCCGTTCCATGAAGTTCATGCATTATTGAGACAAGGCGCATCTACAACTGCATTCACCGCGGGATCCAATATACCCCCACCCCAGCGACTAGGTTAATTTAACCCCATGGGTTCTTGGGCTTGAGTTGGGTCTGAAGACAATCGAAACGAGAATCCTACCTGGCATGTACAATTTTCTCTAAA
>SJOL01006088.1:377405-388903 GCA_004794785.1 Opisthorchis felineus
AAATAACGTCTCGATTTTGATAGGAACTAATGTCCCAGAGGCCCACTGGGTTATTGAGCAACGTAAGGGTTCTTCAAAACATCCATACGCATATCTAACGGCCTTGGGATGGGCTATTTTTGGACCAGCCACCCTGCAGGACCCAAACGAGTATCAATGAATCGCCTCAGTACAAAACCTAGCGTTGAGGATCACATGTTTGAATCGGATTTCAACGAAAATAAGGGTACAGATAAATCTCTGTCCCTAGAGAACAAGGAGAGTGTGAAAGACACAGAGCAGTCTGTTAGCTTGTTAGACGGTCACTATCAGGGGCCGCTGCCTTGGAAGGTCGACTGGAAGAACCTACCTAGTAGCCTGAATGTAGCGAAGAAATGCTTCAGTTACTTGAAAGGTCGTTTGTTGAGGGATGAAAGCCTTCGTAGATACTACACCGAGACCCTAACTACTTACAAAAGAAAAGAGTATGTAAGTCGGTCGCTGGTTGGTTCAACAGAAGGCTTGCGTTTCATCTCGCATCACCCGGTCTTCAACCATCGAAAGCCTGGTAAGTTCCGTATAGTTTTCGACTGCGCTGGGAAAAGTTAGGGTGTTTCCTTCGACGACTGCTTATTTTCCGGACCTGACCTTACAAATGACATCGTCGGCGTTTAACTGCGTTTCCGACTTCATGAAACTGCTTTGTCTGCAGATATCGAAGAGATGTTCTTACAAGTACGCTTGCCACCGGAGGATAGGGCAGAGTTCAATTTTCTGTGGTACACTGGCGGCAATCTGAACAAATCCCCAGATGTCTATCACCTTAACGTGCACCCGCTTGGAGCCACCTCCTCTCCGTTTGGCCCCGCCTTTTCTCTGCGTAGGGTTGCTGATGACAACAGAAATGATTTCGACGAAAGGACAGTTTCTGCGGTAAATGAAAACTTTTACGTAGATGGTTGCCTTGTATCTGTGGAATCTGTCGATATAGCTAAAAAACTAGTTTGCGAACTCAGTTTGACGTTGAATTTGGGCGGACTTCGTTTGCATAAGTGGGTAAGTAACAATCCGGAAGTCTTGAATGCCATCCCTATTAGCGGGCAAGCCTCCAAGCTAGCTGACTTCGACATTTCAGTTTCAAGTTTGCACAAGACGCTAGGTCTGTGCTGGTCTACCAAAACCGATCGCCTCCAATTCGAGGTTGACTTGCCAACACGCCCGGCGACCAAACGCGGTATACTTTCTTGCATCGCCTCACTTTACGACCCCCTCGGTTTCGTGGCCCCGCTTCCACTGCAACCCAAACGATTACTACAGCGACTGTGCGAGAAGAAATTCGGTTGGGATGAACGCATTGATACGGCCATAGAAACTTTGTGGGACTGTTGGCTGCGCAACATACAAACAGTTGGGGAGTTGGGTATCCCACGATGCATCCTGCCTACTTGGTTTGATGTACGTCACACTGAACTGCGTATATTCTCTGATGCCTGAGGAGTTGGATACGGATCAGTTGTTTATTTACGTTGTATACGCAGTTCCGGGATGGTATGCTGTAATTTTCTGATTGGCAAATCCCGTGTTGCCCCTATGAAGCCTGTTACCATACCGCTACCGGAATTACAAGCTGCTGTCTCGTCCGTAAGGTTAAAGAACCTGAGGGAACTCACTTTGAAAATAGATGGCACATACTTGTGGACCGACTATATGATCGTACATTATTACATCAATAACTGAAGGTCTAAATATAATAAGTTCGTCGCTAATAGGCCGGGATTCATTCGCGGGAATACCGAAGTATCGCAGTGGAGGCATGCGCCAACGCAAGACAATCCAGCCGTTCACGCATCAAGGGGAGTCGCTGGTAGCCGTATGGACGTTCTAGACATTTGGTTGCATGGCCCAGCCTTTCTACAAAGCCCAGAGTACATGTGGCCAAAACTGAATGATAAATGCCTTGCCGAAGATATACCGGGCCTCGAAGTTAAAGAGTCCAACGTTCGGAACACTACGGTCTTGGGAGAATTAGAACTTGACAAACTACTATCTTACTATTCTTAATGGACTAGGCTGAAACGAGCCATAGCAGTGAGGAGGCGATTCAAATTGTACCTTCACCTAAAGTCAAATAAAGAAGAGAAGTGGTGCTCTCACTTAGCCCTCTGCGGCCTGATGAACTGACAGCAGCAGAATATTAACTATTGCAATACCTACAACAGCACGCCTTTCAGCATTTATATAATTCTCTCATCGGAAAATCATGTCCTGGTGAGTGTGAACTCGCCTAACTCGTTGCGTAAACTCTCACCAATACTCCTTGAAGGACTAATATGTGTTAGAGGAAGGCTGCAGAATGGTGGTTTATCCCAATCACGCAAGCGTTCCGTCATACTTCCTAGTCGACATCCCGTGAAACATTGCTTAATTAGACACTATCATGAGTTGGAAGGACATATGGGCGCGTCGCACGTTCTAGCTGTCATGCTTCGGAAATTTTGGGTTGTCAAGGGGGCAGCCGCCGTTAAAAGGCTTGGGCGTGGGTGTTTGTCATGTAATGTAAGGTCGATGAAGCCAGCGGAACAGCAGTGCCACCATTACCACCCTGCAGATTTGAACCCGATTACGACCTTGCCGCCACTGGTGTGGACGGACGGACGACTCTCGAGGTAGCGATACGGGTGTATCTTCTCATTTTTGAAGACGCGTGCACTTCACATCGAGGTGGCTCGTGTCTTATCGATTGACTCTTTTCTTATGGCACTTTCCCGTTTTGTTAACCGCCGTGGTTCACCAAGGAAATGCTCAGTGATCGAGGAAGTAACTTCGTTGAAACAGAACTAGAACTTCGGCAGTTTCTGAAATCGCTAGATTGCGATCACGTTAATAAGAAAATGATAGTCACCGCGAAGGAGTATGGGAGCGTTAGGTACGATCTATCCGCCGAGTACTGAGTGCGGTTTCCAGCGAACAGGTGTTGACCGACGAATCTTTGTCTACCTTCCTAACGGATGAGGAACGTATTTTAAATAACCGTCCACTTTCACCTGTCTACGACGATCCAGACTTAGACGTGCTGACCCCAAGTCACTTACTGTTGTTGCGGGGACAGATTGAACTGTCAGGTGATATGGTCAATATACGCGATGTTGGGGACAGGGGCATGCGTTGGCGGATACGTTTTGGCGTCGATGGTTGAAGGAGTACATTCCGCTATTGCAGTTACGACACAAGTGGATGCGAAACCGTCGAAATTTTCGAGCTGGAGACTTCGTATTATTCAGCGGCGAAAATTCAAGTCGCGGACATTGGGAGAAAGGCATCATAGTTGATGCCAGGCCTGGAAGCGATGGCCATATTCGGAAAGTATTAGTAAAGACTAACTCGGGTAACGTTAGGCGGGATATACGTCGCATCTGCCCGCTGAAAGGAGTAGAAGACAGCTAGTTACTCACCCACCCTAGGCGCATGCTGCAGATTGAGGGAGGCGGTTATGGCTAGAGCAATTGCACCATTCTCGTTGCTCTCTTTCTTGCATGCGGTGGATTGAGTTGGTAGATTAGGAAAAGCCATGCTAGCTTTGGGTGGCGGGGTTGATACCTTTTTTCTATTTTCATATTGTACAACGCGATTCCCCCTTTTTGTTATTTTGGTTTTGCATCTATACCACGTTCTTGTTTTTGACCTGAACACAAACCGTTCTTTGACCTTGTCATCGCACGTGTTTAAGTCAACACGTGGTTTGCTATCTTGTAAACACGTGGCTTTGAGTCGGCGTGGAATTTGGGATCCGTTAGGAATTAGCGGTTCCTAAACTGGTGTATAGCAGCCGGCGTGTTCCGACGATTTGGGGTTTGTAAAGTTTTATTATTTTATTATTGCATTTATAGTGCCGCATTTGTAGATAAACCTCCATTTGAACGATTTGGCTTTTGGAGTTTTGCGCGTAACTTGACGTGGTCCAACAGATTACTGGAAACAATCTATACTTGGAGGGTGTCTTAGTTTGACTGCCTCCTTTCCACGCACCATTCCCGCTTCTATTCTGACTGTACCATTATGATCGTACCCGGCGGCATACTCTCACCACCCGCGGATAAACGTTATTACCATTATTAAAATGATTTGTTAACAGGTATCGTAAACTGACGAAAGGTAATGAAAGAAATCTATTTGACTGGAGTCGACTGACCGTCTTATCATGCTTTCATATATTTAGGCATCAAGGGTCTTGGTGTGAGGAAATAAACCAAGAAGAGAATAATAATTAGACACTCCAGAGCAAGGATAGCAAGTAATTAAGATAGACGCCACTGTAGCTGGCCGGGGCCGTCTGTGCGTGAGACTTATACGACGGATAAGGGTGGGGCTCATCTACAGACTTTGAGGTGTGTCACCAATCAGGTTTTTTGCTCCTGCAAATTTTTGAAAGAATTCTTTCGTTGTGTAATTTATTTAAAGAGTTACCACGTGTCATTTTATCAAATTTTTTCCCTCTAACATTACATGTGCGTGAAAGTCTCCGTCAGATTGCCCTCCATTTCTGCGGTGCACCCACCCTCGATCGTGAGCCAAATCATTGCCAGCTGCTCTTCCCTAAAGCTATCGGTGGACCAAAACGTATACGGATGAAACGGGTGTCATTGAGTGGAAGGCGTAGAAGGCAGAGTAATGCCTGCCGGGCGTGGTGGGATTTTCAATGTACGGGTTCGCGCAATGACCAGATAAGCCAATTTCCTAAATCTCCTGACCCGCTTGTATGTGCCTGATGCCCCCAACTTACGGGTGTTATGCATTGCATAACAAAACAGCTATCAAAAATGAAACTAAGTGTCCACTTCTGAATGGAAAAGGTCAGTGCGAATATTCCATATTAATCAAGATGCTTGAGGAAACCTGATACTTCCTCCCAAAGCTCCAGAAGACACAAACTCAATGATCAAAGCGACATAGAAGAAAGTTCATAACAAAATTTCCTCCCCGAACGAGTACATAGCTCTATCCGTTCCGGGTCTGTTGGCTGCTAAAAGGGTCATCCGGCTTTTTGGTGCAGTAATCAAGACAGCCACCGCGTCTAGTGGACAGGCGCATGAGGGAGTGCAGGTTAATCACCTGGGGGTCGCTCTCCAGAATAACCAAGCAAACAAAACTGGAACAGCTGCTCCTTTTTAGGTCCGTTACAAAACCCAAATACGGATCGCGAGAATGAGGGCAAGCGAACATTTGGGCTTGTAGCCACCCTTTCCTAGCGAACTGCCGTTAAAAGGATCTTGGTGGAGCTCTCAGCATTCAAAAGACCTACCTAAAGTTGAAGCGTATATCCAAATATCGCCCTCCAGAGGCGCAAATACTGGGCCACAACAGTCCCAGTGGAAAAGGGGCGCAAAAAAATCTTCCGCCGATAGCTCAGCCGACCTCAAACTTGAGGCCAACCAGATGGTAGTTGTAGACCCCTATACTCTTTCAAAACCCCAACGCAACCGGCCGCCACTCAGGATTGCAGGTTTTACTCAACCACTGCAGACTCCTCGACTACCAACGAAAGTGATGCTCGTCAGGAGGCAAGCCTTGCGCGGACGCAGCGTTCAACGTGTGTGAAATTGTCATAGCTTATTTCCTTAGCAGACGAATAGGGTGCAGCGGTGAACTTCACACGCGATTCAAAAGTTCTAAGCTAGATTGAGTCAGCTGTGCGAAGCCAAGCAGCGAAGTCTACCAAAGTACCAACCACAAGAGTTGACCTTGACGTCGGGACTACTGAGAGAACCCAACAAACACAAAAAAGGCGAAACTGCCAGCCTCCAACTCCACTCCGTCAAGAGAAGCCCCTCCGATTGTGGACACAGTCGTCACTCAAGATCCCAAAGCGACTCAGCAGGGTCTCACGCAGAAGCCTTGCCGGTCGAACCACGCCAAAAGGCCCAAGAAGCCAAACGGACACATGTTTACCTCAAATCCTAGAACAAAAATAGTCTAAAAAGTAGTCAAAAAGTTGGTATTGCACAAGCTGCAAGTGAGTTTTCATAACTTTCAAAACTACGCCCTCCAAAGGCCAAAGGCCCGCGCGGATTAGAGCATCAGGGGGGCAAAAAACACTGCGAACAAAAAATAGTTATAAGAAACACTAAGGCAAGAAGCAGACAAGTATGCCCCAGAGACCCCTTTGGAGACTTGGACTCAAACTGGCGTATAGCTATTAAGTCTGCTAACCTCTCTGACAGCCCACTCTTGGGCTCATCACCTTCGGACGCAGCAGAAATAATGTTGAAGTGCGTATATATAAACTCTGTCAGTCTTTCCGACCAACGTCGCGATATTGAACAGTCAGCTGACCTAGAACAGCCGTCGATAACGGCACTTGCAGAGACCTGACTCACACTAGGTGTCTGTGACGCGGAGATCCCGAGAGACGGCTACTCCATTTTCCGAGCTAACTCGAAACATGGGAGGACAGGTATGGTGTCTTTGTACTTACATGCGACCCTGGCCATCCCGATTATCCTCTCCGACATTACTGCTGCACCTTTTTGTGATGCACTGCAGATCCACTTCTCTCCGCGCATGTCCAATTCTCTTCTTCTCGGCGAGATTCTCATTTGTCCCTTGAGTCCACCAGAAAACAACACTTGAACAACAACAAGCTACAACTTTACACATCTCTTGCTGGCAGGTAATTTTGACGCTCCCAGGGCCCCTGGATAGAAAGCAAGCTCATAGGGTCTATCGTACATTTTGCATCGGCGCGGATTAAAGTCGTTCAACCAAACAGTTGGACTCAACATGTCGTCACACCCCCGGATGCTGCGCGGGTGAACCACCATCCCTGCTGGATTTGTTTACCGCCAACTAAAGACACTTCGTTGATCAAGTGTTAATTAAAGCCCAAATGGGACATAGTGGCACTGTGTGCTGACGTTTGATTTCATCTGCTACTGGGTCAGAAATCTGGGTCCTCAACCGTGGGTTGAAAAATTCTGTCGTGCAGACTTTCCAGAAATAGGTAGCTTCCTCGAGCACCTTTAGTGGAAGAGTCATGCAGGACCATTGTCCTAAAAATGCATGAGGATGAGGCGATGTTTGTCTGGAACAAACTAGCGCGCAGTCGGATGGAGCAAAAGCTACCTAAATGGACTCGGCGGCTTCTGGAAAAGAGGCCCCAATTATTTTTCTAAAAGATAACTAGAGGTGACACAGAAGACCAGCTAGCTTTTCGTAAAATGCAGGACCGCTGTAAATGAGAAATCAGCCGATGCAACATAAAACAAACCGCGATACTGAAACTAGATTGGAAAAAAACATGTGCTATTCAAGTACAGAAGAATCTTTCGGAGAAACAAACCAACCATTTTCTCCTTGAGGAATAGAAACGGGGAGAACACAAGCGACCCGCTGATTGTCTGGAGTCTACAGAGTATAATAAACCGACCTGTATTCTGTTCCAGCGACTTCGTCACTTCCAGTCTTGTCAAGAGGTAACTACATACGACGTTTACAAACTAACGCAGGACAAACCCTTTCAGCGCGTTAGAGCAAGACTATTCATGGATTCATGGATTCCCAGATTGGTACACAAGATCGAGGCTTTCGCCCAAACTTCCCAGGTTGAGTTTGTTTATGTCGTTCAGCGGCTTCCGTTCACTTGAAAGGCACAAGCAAAAAAGCGTGTGGCATTGCTCTTTGAGTTCTCAGCCCTGGACAGTAATTTGCCAGTGCAAGGACTCAATTAAAAAGGCGTCCAAAAGTGCTTTGAACCAACAAAGAAGTTTTACCTCTCCTTGGGAATAAGCTATTTTTACGTAAATCTACAAAGCCGGTGAATGCTTATCTTTGAGCGGCAACACACATATCTACCACACCAGGTGACTGAACACATTCTGAAGCGGGCCATCTTAAATCACCTCACCACCAACCACTTTATATCTCCAGCACAACACGGATTCTTCCCGAACCGTTCTTGCTTGACGAACATGCTCGTTTTTATGGACAGCTTAACCCAGGATAAGGACGAGGGAATTATATCGGATGCCATATTTTTCGACTTATCCGAGGCACTCGTTAGAGTCCCACACAAACTGCCGTTCTACAAACTCAAGGCTAACGGGATACAAGGGGAAATTCTGGGCTGTATTAAAGCATTTCTATCAGACAGACAGTAGGCTCGACCTACACTGCTTTGGTACCGGTCTCCATTGGAGTTCCTCAAGGCTCTGTTTTTGGGACCGTTTCTGTTTCTGATCTACGTTAACGACCTTTCAGATGATCTTTCATGTCCATGTCTGCTTTTCGCAAACGACATGTTTGAAGAGAGCCAGATACCTAAATCCATTTTGGCATCTATCCTCGTGATGTCTTCTGATCCATTCTCACCATGCACGACAATGGCGTTCCCTCCGAATGATATATGGATGCAATTTTCATCATTCAGAGGAGGGTGCCAGTCCAACGACCACTACATCCATTCGAAGGCGTCTACATCCATTTTGAGGGCACTGACGTTATCAATCCAGGATTTGAAGCAAAAAGCAGACATGGACTTGAAAGAATATCTGGAAGGTCGTTGACGTATATCAGAAACAGCAGTGGTCCCAGAAGGGAGTCTTGTGGAACTCCAATTGACACCGGCGCAGATGAAGAGTAGATCGAGCCTGCTTTCACTCGAAATTTTCTGTCTGATAGGAACGCCTTAATCCAGTGTCCAATTTTTCCTTGGATTCCGTAAGACTCGAGGTGTGGAGTAACGGGGCGTGTGGCACTCGATCGAACGCTTTTGAGAATTCGAAAAAATATGGCATCCGATGTGAGTCCCTTGCTCTTGGCTTGGGTTAAGCTGTCCATAAGTACGAGCATGTTCGTCACGCAAGAACGGTTTGGAAGAAATCCGTGTTGAACTGGAGATATCAAGTTGTTGGTAGTAAGGCGATCTGGGGTTGCGAGCTTCAGAATGCGTTTCATTGCCTTGCATGGCACGATAATGGAGCTAATAGGTCTGTAGCTGCCGGGCGATAGTCGGTCACCAGTTTTGTAGATTGGCGTGATAATAACGTCATTCCACGTAGAGGGAAGGTGACATTCATCCGGCGACTAACGAAACACGAGGTAGAAATGATTTGCTAGTGTGAACGACGTTTCCCCCAGGATCCTTGGATGGAACTCGTCTGGCCCAACGCGCAGAACGGGTTGGTCTTGTGCAAGTGTTGACGAATCTCCTCAGTGAAGATCAAGTCTGTTAGGGGCCGTTCGTAGTAAAGCCTTGACAAGATTGGATGTGGCGAGGACGCGGGGGCTGAATATGGACCTGCAACCCGGTCTCTTTGAAATTTCAAAAGTACGCCCACCAAATCAGAAATTGTATCTGGTCCCTGGAGAAACATGTCGTTCAGCGATCTTCTGTGTTGCTTAGCTGCGCAGCCAAATACAACCCGCATTGTTCCAGGCTTTCAGGGGTTCGGTACTGCATGGTGAGGCAGGCAATATCTTGCGGCTGATTGTAAGGTCATCACCTCAGGTGGAATTGGCACTGCATAGCCATTCTAGAGATTCCGCGACTGCTGCATATGTTTTGCAGTATTCTAGGTCATGCAGAAGACGTCTTCGCAATGAGTGCAGTCGTGATAAGTTCGAAGAACCAGTGGGTTGCTCTGCTTTTTACGAGAGCGGTACAACAAAGTGCCCTCTAACATGTTCCATCCGTGAGCTCACAGTGCCACTGCACGTCTGTCCTCAACCGACGGGATTTTCCGGAATTAATCAATGTCTGCAAAATCGGCATTGTGCAAAGCACAAAGTTGACCCTCCGCAGATGGCTCTACTGACGACAAGCAGCTTGCAGCGACTCTTTCAGGGCTATCTGGACCCTGTGGTTCATGTATAACACAACATAGAGGTGTCTTCACAGCAGACGGTTCTTTTCGACCTCCCAACCGCTGATCCAGTACACAATGAGCTCCGGGAACATCACAACCAATCAATATACCGACAGATTTAGACGAAACACCGTCAAGGAACCAACTTGCGATTTTCGAACATGAATCAGTGACCATTGATAGGAGGATTTCGGATAATCCTGAAGCACCTTTTACGAAAATAACTTTGACATCGCGGAGTGGACACACCTCAAAACTTCCTGATTCCCCCAGAGCTGAACAAGATCAACTGATTTTCTGTATTTCACGTGGCGTTTGATGATTCTGTACTCCGAGTTGGTGGAACAAGTTACTGCATACGATTGTAGTATCAGACCCACTGTCATAGAAGGCATACATTACCAATTCTTTCGAAAGTCTCTTTGGACGAACCGGGAGCAATCCCAAGGAAACGGTGTTTTTGCATTCGGTCATCGGATTGCTTTTGACAACAGTGGCCTCGAATTCAGCAGAACGTGATGTTTAGCTCAGCATTCACCTACCCCACATCGATATTGTGATTGGCAGTCCTTCGCTTTTGGGGTCCCTTCGAGACACTGGAAACAAGCATTAAGAGACCTCAATGTGGACCATCGTTTTACTAGGTCGAAAGAAACTAAGCGTTTGCAGTAAATGATACGGTATCTACCACTACAAACATTACAACTCTTCTGGCTTAATGTTTGGGCTTGCTGCGTGCGAAATCTTGCATAACTCCAAGCGGTTCTGCTTTTGCCTGCATCCGGAACCGATCGGCCTCATACACCTGGGTCCTTTTGCACAACGGATTCTGCCAGAATGCCGTAGCGACTGCTTAACACTCTCGCCCTCTGAGTGATGAACTGTGTGAGGTCGGCAAAGGTCCGCTCTCCTGATCATGGGTGGCTTGTAAACGAATTCTGCTCATTTCTGTTGTAAAGTATAGAGCAAGCACCTCACTAACCTATCCAAATTATCCAGAGATCTCAGTTCTGCGCTGTAGTTTATCTGAGTCAGAGCTATTTCGCAATTCTGCATCTTGAACGCCAACTTTGTCAGATCTCTCGCTTGGCACGATGTAACTCGAAAACATTTTAGGAGATCATCGTTCAGGGCTCTGGTCACTACATGTGACACTACGGAAGGCTCATACAGAATTCAGCGGACTCGTTCATATCCTTCTGTAGGTTGAAGCACGAGGCAATATTCGATAGCCTCCGTGGCTGCACCGCAGCATGCATTTACTAACTGTACCAGCCGATTTCCGTCATCCTGGGTCTTTCTTTCAACACAAAGCTAGAACTGACGCATAAACCTCCAGTATCTCCTAGGGTGACCATCAAACTGTGTACTGTCAATTTCTGGTAACTCCAGGCCCTCTATAATAGACTCCAGATGACGAAAGTCACCTAACCTATTTTGCTGTGGTCCGGTTACCCCGATACCACTTTGATTTTCAGAATTCATCGGCGATATAATCTTTCTGCAATCTTCAACATAGCTTTTAATACGCTCTTTTGAGAACTCTGATAATCCTGACCGGTTGTTACACACTAACCCGTCTTCGCTTCCAGTCGAGGGTGCTTCGAGCTCCGCCAACTCCACCTCAGTTTTAGCCTTCAGAAGTTGTTCCTATGATTA
>SJOL01006088.1:407932-418493 GCA_004794785.1 Opisthorchis felineus
TGGTACCGGTCACCATAGTCCTTGAGGGCGTGAGACTTCATTAACTGTAAAGCTAAGTCACACCTTAAATGGACCGGTAATATTTTATGCCGTGGTGAACTATTATAATTGTAGCGGTTTTATTGTAGTCCATCCATTGTAGTTCATCCTTTTTTAAATCGGTTTCTTCGGTTCGTCCGAAAACGGATTGCCACAAATCTTAAATAGAAGGGAGCAAAAGCAAAGGGAGCCATGTGAAAATCACAAAACAGTGGATAATTTTTCCTAACTGTAGTAATTTAACAAGTTTCATCTAATCAAACATATAGTTGAATATGTAAGAAGGTTGTCTGGCCAGCTGTTGTATGCTATTTGACGTAATAGGAGAGCTTCCTTTTAGTAGGATTCCTTGCAGTCCCCTTGTGTCCTATTTTTCACAGCCGGATTACCTATAGAGAGGACATCACATACAAGCCAAAACAGGACCAAAAAATCCTTTGTACAAATAAGTTCCAGTGACCATCCAAGAAAGAAACAACTGGGGGCTCCCGGTGTGCTTCACTTGGCAACAAAATTTATTTGGGTAACAGCGCTTTACCAGGCCAAGTTGAAGCCATACTAAATGGAATCAGGCTTCACAAACGTCGCACTTTTCGGAACACTGTTTTTATAAGAAGAATGGTAGCATGATACTGAGTTCCAATTTTTACGCCATCCCGACGCCACGTTAGAGAGGATAAATTGAAGTGCATGCACACTCCGTTTTGTTGAGCTCTGCTCACTTCCGCAATCTGCGCTGCCACAGTAAGCAAGTGGATGCTTCAAAATAAATAAATGTATCTTTTATACAACGTGTGTAATGTGATAGTGCCGGGAGCGAGAAGAATATCTGAAGTATTTGATGCCACATGTTAGTACGAGTCAACCCGTGAATTAGGGTTATTAGTGGGAAAAAATTGACAAAACAAATTAAATCGTCTAACCTTAGCATTTCCACATCAGCCACTACCGTTCAAGGTGAACAATTTTTCATACGTAATTTCTCCTGAAAATATGGTCTATATTGAAGAACTGGACAAGATTGTATGAGTTCCGGAGAGGTCGTACGGTGAATGAAAGGATCCCATTAGTGATTTTCGTTATACTTATCATTTTCTATCAGTCGTTTTCGGGGTTAGATGCAAATGTGCCTCACTTTTTCAGACTACGTGAGTTCCATTTATCCGGTTGCATCCGATTTTGAGCGGTGTTCCTTGATTTGCGAGACAGCTGCAGTGTAGCGCTGATACAACGGTATGGATGATTTGATTTACTATGCCCTATCTATTGAGGATGATCGACATAACTGCACTCCTTGGCAATTCTAACAATCTTCACGTAAGGGCTCTTGCTTTTTCTCAGTGGGTACGTATAACTTGCCCTCCCCTGGAGAACCTGAATGCAATTTTCATTACAATAGAAAATACACTTTCTAGTCTAGAGAAGCAGGGCTCTGGTAACGGAAAATAGTCATAAAGACAATATTTTGGATAGGCTGCTTACGCCTCCAAGTAAACCAAATACATGTCGAATTCTTAACCATCACTCGATTGAGCGTGAAGAACTGTGTTATCGTCGTTGCTCATCTGAAGACACAAGGTAAAGGACAGTAGCTGACGCTAAATGATGTCTCGACTGGGCAGCGAGCTATCCTCACGCGTGTACGAGCTTACCGTAAGAACTTGTATGTATATTGTTTGAAGCGATGCCCGTCCTGCTTGAAAAGATTTACTTCAAGTAAACTCATCAGTGTTATTTCATTTTTTCGTCAAACTTCTCGAACACCAAGTAGGTGGGTACTGTTTCCCAACTTTATCTCTTTAAGTATCGGAAGAATTGGTGGCGCGGAGCGGAGCGACTACCAAAACACCTAATAATGCCGATAGATTGGGATAACAAAGTTCCTATACCGAGAAATACACTCAATTGCATATTAACTGGGTTGTCATGGGGGACTCAACTGAATATCTGGTTTATGGTATTCTTCAAATGAATATGCTGCACAAAGGCTGCCTCATGTTTCAGTTGCTACGATATGCGAGATATCATCTACCCGATGAGACCAATCGAAACCGGTCTTGGGCTTTCGGAGAGTTTTCAGCAACATTGTGCGTAGTTTCCTTTTTGAAAAGTTCCCATGCATTCACGGGATCTTACCCCGGGGGATTTTTCCTTACCGCTGATTTTGACGTTAAGAAGGTTTTGAGCCGTCGAAATACGAAGCACTCAAACATCACAGTTGCGTTCACAAAGAAAATGTTTTATTGATTATTCGAGGTGTGCCCAGTAATCAAAAAAACCATTGAGGCTGTTGCAAAATGGATAAAAATAGGCAGTGCATTTTTGACGTTATACTATCTCGATTGTTCACCATACAACTATTGCAAGTAAAAGGTGGCCTAATATTGACGGTGTAAAGAACTTGGCGCTCCTGTAGCCAGTTACCTGTCTTCGTCTGGCTATCCAACGAACAACCACTTAAGAACTTAAATCAGAATGCAAAATATTTTGGTTACAGCGTCCTGGATTGGTGATTGATACCGTTTAAAACGGCCTTTTTCTTATAATAGTTCGAAAAAAAAACAATAAAAAACATGTAGTTTTGCCGCATTGTATGTCCCTTTTAGGGACGCCGCTAAGGTCTATGATGATGTCACCACTGTACTGTTCCCCTTAAAGGGGGATTTGTGTAGATCCACCAGCCCTACCTGTAATTAAGGTGTCAAGAAATAGCTGGGAGTCGTTGGCTTCCACCTTCATATTGGCGCAAGTTTTTAGAGAACGCTATTCATAAGTTGAATGAACAGAGGTGTATGTTCCTTGTCTCTAGCTATCACAAGAGTACTATCTATGCAGTGTCCATAGAGATCAAATTTGAGAATGCACTCCGTGAGATGTCTCTTCATTTTCGTCACCAAAACTAGTTAGGACCGGGCCAAGTGAGTTTTCTGCCACAAAAAAGCTGACTTATTTATAAGCCAAGTTCAAGTACTTTAAGTTAACTTTTTAGGGGCACTACATTTGGAGATCTTTGATAAGCTCTTTCGGAATGGGAAGATGAAAATTCTCCGACTCAATCAGGGTACACACAGAATCAATGGTTTCGAGTCAACGAACGTTAGCAAAACCGGTTACGTGTCCGCAGAGCAAGTGTGTTAATTCTCATTGTTAAGACGGATTAACTGATCAGCAGTATCCTGCGAGACCGTGACACACTGTATTCGTTAACACTGTGAGTCATTGGCTTCAAAATATCAACCGGTCAGCGCGCTAGTTTGTGGTGTGTTGACTTTGCTATGACTAGGCCGTAACGTTACACCCGGCTAATTAGTTTCAGTAGTGAAATAACCAGTTGGCTTCAGATGTCTGCTTGTCTTATCCTCAATTCAATCGTACTTGTAAAGCAAGTGCAGGTGACGTGCCACTCGACTTTCTAATTTGCTGATAGGGTCTCCAGTTTATTTTTTGCACAATACCGAAATGTGTAATAAAAATGCGAACCAAACAGGATAAACTGACCAATCGCTGGTGTGTGTGCCAAAGTAGAATTCTGATAATTTACTGTGATTTGCAGTACTGTCCAGATCGGTGACCTGTGTTCTCCGCTATTTTCTTTGAGGCAGGGCCATTCATAGAAGACAAGCGACCAAGCAAAATCAGGTCACGAATAGGTATGCTTGCTCTGGAGGTGGCCTACTGGAAGCAGCTTTCTTGTTTTCATCTGAGGTTTGCGTTCACTAGAGAGTCCATGGTTTCACTTTATCATAAAACCATTCCATTCAACTGTTTTTGGTCGCTCAAAGTAACGTTTCCAAACACTGTGCTCTAGCTACATACTCAAAGATGAAAGCATAAAATCTAATACGGAACAAATTTACAAGATGGGGAGTTTTTCTATTGGATATCTGGTTAGAACCATATTAAATGACTGTCAAGGCAGTAAAAGAGACCAAATGCCTCATAATGTCAAACGTACAGCTGACAAGTCAGTAGGGAGCCCTGTTTCGTTTCCTTGACTCACTGAAGAGATCAATTGGTCCATTTTTATCACGTTCTGAGTTAAGGTATAATAATTTTTTTTAAAATTTGGACCACGGCTTTTTGAGCCTTGATTGCTTTCCCTGACTCCGTAGAGTGAACTTTGGAATACCTGGAGTAATTCAAACAAACTCGTTTGGATTCAAATGGTACACTGTAAGCTTTCCGAGAGGGTACGATAACTATACATTCATTCGTGCTGTCGTATTTATTTTCATGCATAAACCCTGGAAGCAGCATAACGCTGAGCGCAGTTCAAGTGCTATAGTAACGGGCGTTTGTCGCTAGAATTCTTTCGAGTACTTGGTTAACTTGACTTTACACTTATTTCAGTTGGCGGTTAGACTAAATCAAGGGTTGCCTGGTTGTGGAATATACCCTTCTACATCTCTTGGAATATATTCCCAATGGGCTTTTAGTGCTAAGCTGACACATAACAAGACGGATTGTCGCACTATCCAAGACAAATGTTTCTCGCTACAAAATTGTCGGTTTTCCGTAATTTACATCAGTTAATTTGTTTGCGTGCGCCATGTGCTGGCATCTTTCGCGAAACCCTTGGTTGTTTTGTAGTCTGTTGGAAAATTTCCAGAAGCTGGAAAAAGGGTCAGTATGACCTCGGTATCTGAAAAAAGAATCAATTTTATGTCCATCCATTCACAGATAGGGACATAAAAGTCAAAATTTCACAGTCCGTGGCTAAAAGACGAACGTTAGCCATACTCAACAAACGGCGGCGTTTTCGAAAACGGCTGTTGCTTCCGGTTTACTAGTCCAATTGTATGCCACTGCCGTGGAAATCTTGGGTTTGCCAATGTGCTTGACATATACTGGTTTATGTATGATTGTTGGCCTGCTAATCGAGTTTTTCAGCTGGGTTGCAAACGTTTTGTTACCAGTCAAGGAGGCAGCGTCGGACGCTGTCAACAGTCCCACAATGACGGTGTCTTCTTGAATGCACTCTAACTGCAAACCTCGGCCAACAGACCAATTACCAAACAGCGCACCCGAGCTATCTATGTACCGCAAAATCGCCAGGTTTGATACTCGTAAGGTTCACAGGATCCTTCACTGGATGATCTCAGGAGTGTACTTTGTTAGTCGTAATCGAGATTTGCAAGAAGCGGGAAAGTAATTTAGTGACCGTCACAATAGTTTTTGGTTTGTGAGTCTGCGTTAAAGCCATTAAGGTAAACATGTTAAATAAAAGTAATTGGTCCTGTTAAGTTTTAATAGGGGTATTTTGTACTTTTAGGATTCCGATGTCCTAGATGTCCTGTATCCTGGAAAATCATTTCGGGGTTGCCTGATACACATGGATTGCAAATGGATATGTTCTTCTAATATTCTGTTACTCCAAGCACTCGAGAAGGAACTAAACCTCATATTTTGCTCCTTGAATTATGTTTTTGGATGTACTACAGTATCAACAGATACCTTTACAACTCTGTGGACATAATGTGCGGGATTTCTTGTCGTACCATTTCCTCGAAGAGTGCGTTGAATTCCAGGCTCCCAAATGAGTTCACAATAGTGCAAGTTTTCGTTAGGCTTACATGGCACAGTGTTCCGGCAATAGCGCTTCTATTCTGATCTAACGGCTCTTAGGAGAATGAAATTCATACGTAATGATATATTTCCGCATGTCCACTCTCTATTATCAGGTCTCCAATGCGCTACTCAACTTTTGCCGCATTCATAATTTGCAAGTGGACTCACCGTTCCGGTGTTTAATGCTTCTTTTCACTTCAAAGTGTGTTCATTACCAACAGAAGGCATACAATCTCAAAATAACCACAGGAAAACGCGTCAGGACAACCTAAAACCTAAATACCGGATCTGCAACTAAAGGTTAGCATGAAACGGTTTTAATTATTACCTCATACTGGCCAAATTGACGGGTAAACGTTTAAATTGTCCAATGGGTGGTACTTTTGACAGACCTGAATGATTTGTTTGTGCAATGACGATCTAATCGAATGACTGCACTTTGCTCCACCTAAAATGAGCGACACTCAGTATAAACCAATCATACACTGTTATTTTGTGGCATCAAAATGCGATACATTCGCTGATAAACTCTGCGTTCCAATTATCATAACATGCTTAGTTCCATACCCATTCGAAATGAAACAACTCCTAATAGTTCCCTGCATAGTTCTATGTTGCACCACAACAGTTACGGCCAATGGACATGCGGAACGACTGCCAAAGCGTGAGTTTGACGAGTGCGTGAAAAAATGTGGCAGGCAGTTTGAGAACTGTACAAAAGAGATGCATAATCTCTGGCTGAATTTTGCAAAGAATAGGAAGACGATTATGAAAAAACTGAGCAGTTGTTGTCTGGACGGTGAACACGATCACGATGCACCCCCGACTTTGAGTTTTGCTACTTGCGTGAGGGAAAAATGCCGTGCAGAAATGTGGGGGTAAGTTATACGTGGACATTATCTCCGTAGATACACATGTACCCGGAGTCAGTGATCGAGTCGTCTTCTAGAATACAAACTTGGATAGTGCGAGGAAGGGATTTTATGTGCACAAATTAAAGCAACTGGACAAACCTATCCGGTCAAAATAAATCGTTGTTTGTTATTGTGTCTAGATTTTGCTTGAGTAAAATTTCAATGCTTTTAAGCTTTAAGCTTTCAGCTCCAAGTCTGCTGAGGGTTTGCTAACCCTTTATGGAACATTTGGAAAAAAGAATTCTAGAACACAATTAGGGGAGATGAGTTTTTTAATAGGGCTCACAAGAGGGACCCATTCAAAGTGATTTGTCCTGGAGGAGAGGAATTCCGTTTTGGACATCAGCAATCCATCTACTACTTTTAGGTAAAAGCTGATTAACTTATGATTTAACTAGCTGTCCTTGAATTAAATGTTCTGTACTTGTGTACGTTCCAAAGTGCGTTTTGTTTATCTGTGTCAGCTTGAAATATGACTTTTACAGAACGGGCAACCCACATGGGATGCGATTTATGGCAAGCAATTTTAGTTTGGCAGCAGAAAACATTGTTTGATACCATTGTCTGCCAATAAGCCTACCCTTCGGCCAGACAGCAATTGGTCAGTTTGTGCCATTTATGCACAGGTGCAATGCGAAATTAGTGAAGAAAACGCAAGCTTCATTTTTGCTACTTTCAAGAAGGTTGTCTGTCGAATCACTATTGGCTACGTAGGTCAAATTAAGCGGTTTTTATTTTTAATAAAAATCGAAACCAACATTACTTTTTCCAAATTTCAATGAGCACAGAGGCACCATCACTTCACAAGTCGGTAAGCTTCATTTACATTATACGAAGAGCCATAGCAATTGCACTCGAGTAGAACACCTGAATGGCCAGCGAAAGAAAATAGCAGTGGTTGGGGGCTAAGTGTGGCCTGTCACCGTAACCAACACAAAGGCAAAAAGGGTTTAAAGCAGCCGTCGAAGCTTGCACAATGAAGATTTTTGAACCTCAGTTGCAATACTTCTTCCGTTGACAACATATGTTCACGGAATCTTTCGGTGTGCCGCTCGAACTCTGAGGGAAATAAAAAAAATCATGTACAAGTAGACCACTTGGAGGACATATTCCACTAGATGCCCAGTGAATAGACTTTTGAAGGTTCTGACTGTCTTGCGTAGATAAGGTGGAAGGTGCTCCCAAATCCGTTCGAACCAACCCCTAGTTGTATGCCATTGGTAACATGAACAATGGAGTCAGATAAAGGATATAGAAAAGGGAAGTGAGACTGAGCTGAAGGTCTTCCTTTCCGGCAGTAAACAATGAGAGAATGGGCTTCCGCTAGAACGTCATGCTCAGCTACGTCCCATTGACGGCAAATGAAATCTTCCGAATTACCAGCCCGAAATCTACTGGATAAGGATAGGTCTTTCAGTGGTTCTATGCCTTAGAATAAGGCCACTTCTTTAAAGCTCTAGCGTCTGCAAATGAAGGAAGCTGAATGACCGTATTTTTTGAGGACAGTTTCGTCTGGTTCGTTTCATTTATTAAGAAATCCCGGCAACCTATCGATCACAAATGCTGAAGCAAACAGCGTATTAGACCGTTTTGTATCGCGGTGAGGTTCGTGTACTCATCAACACAGATAGCCTATCTATTTACCCATTGGTGTAGTGCTCGCGAGTCTGTATACTGAAGCACCAGATTTAAAAGTGACAACTGGTTGTAACTGATCAGAAAGCTTGCTGACGAATGAGCAGATCAGCTTGGCTGGTTAAAAAATCACGAACTTTGAACAGGTCATCTATGTACCCACGTTAAATATGAAAAATAAAATTTAAATGGCACGAGACCTCAGGTTCAATGTTTGCCACAAACCCAAAGGAGATCACACGCAAAGGAGATAACTACACTGTCCTTTAGGACACATGAACAGGATTTTACCCAAACAAATTGCATCCCAGGTAGTCTACGCAAAGTTTTCAGTAATTCTTTCTTCAGTTTCTGGTTGAATTTGGTCACCAAATTGGAATTCTTGGGTGTATTTATTCTAGTTTACTCAATGTACAAACGTCATCCCGAAAGACACTGCAACGGACAATGTGTGCTGCGGAGGCCGGTGCAATTACACTGGCAATTTCGAAACCTGAGTTATGCGAGCAAATGCACCAAGCACCATTAGTTCTATTGTTATGTCCTTTGTAATCTGGACAGACAAGAAATATCCGGGCTTGCTTTTTGGTGGGAGATGCGAGAAATTCTTTGTATCAAATCCATACACTACGACGGTCGAGCGACGTTCGTAGTGTACGTCGCTCATTTCCACAATATTGTGCGATGTATAATAATATAACTAGCCGTTATTTTTTACTTAGCTGTGCAGGCTATCACGCTATTGTCTTCAGATTAAAAATGATTTCACTAAAGTTACTTTAAACATATGAAACCCTAAGATTAAATACCTAGACACATGCAATCGCCCACTGATATTGTGGACTTGTGGCACAACATATAAGCTGTGGCATTAAGTAGATCGTCAGCAAGTCTTGAGTAATATTCTTAATTTCCTTGATTATTTACCACACCGTGATGGACCAGATATTCTTCGTGAAGTTGGAACCCGAAATGTCGAAAAAATATGAAGAAAATTGCAGAATTATTTGTACAGTTGACTAGTGGCATGTTTGCAATCAAGTATCTGTTGTTGTATCTTCGCCTGAGCTACAGGCTGGATGAGAGTAGTCACCTCAGTAAGCAGACTACCAAGCTTCCCTGAGAGGCTTGATTTTGGCAAATCTTGTGATGTCGAACACAGAAAAAATCGTACCGGAACCCATCAATAAGTGTCCAATAGGAGGAGATTCTCACTATACTGTGAAAAGCATCTGGTAGTTAGTGAAGTGTTCGAGTACCATAGTCCATCCAAAACCCCCAAACCAAGTGCTCAGGACACCGGCACTTTAAAACGGAACCGTCTTATTACTGGAAGATATTCAGTTGACCAGTGCCAGTTCATCTAAAGAAGGCAGTCATTTTGGCAGGGCGAACATGACTGTTCTGCTTCAGGCCCGTTGTACACGCGGAACGTAACGCTTGCTTCATTCGACAGATGTGCTTTCTCCTGGGTTTCATAATTCTCGCATCCCAGAGCGAATGTTTTGCCATCAGGCTACTGGTTGGCTGGGATTTTGTCAGCTAGGTTCAACCTTGGAACTTTCCTTCAGTAGGAGAAAATTGCATTCCACGCCGTTGGTGATGTTGCTTTGAATCAAAACGTTCAGCCCTCATACCACCAACCGACGGAATGTTTGTGAACCTGCGCTTTTGTTTCAATGGCGTAGGCGGTGAATGGGAAAAGAAGCAGACTTCTCACAAGGCGCTCGTAGTACGTGTAGCCGAATAAACAGTTTGATTCGCAGATTATCAAATGGTTAGGATATGCAAATTTGTAGCACTACTTCAATCAGTAGTCTACTTTTTGGCAGACTCGGTGACGTGCTAGTGTTTCATCCAGTAAGTACAGCTGACCTGATTGACATTGTTCAATAAATACACCTTCGGTTGTTTGTAGAATATATGAGAGAAATTAGCTCGAGTGAAGACATTAGGTGGTTGTTCACGAGCTACGTGTAAACAACGATCATGAATCTATTGAATAGTGAAGAAAGGAAAGGACCCTGAGTATTGCTTCTTCATATGTTCTCAAAATACAAACTTCTAGCAGGGAAACAAGAAAGAACTTGTAAGAACAATTACCGGAAGTGCTCCATTTCGTCCGCTTTCTCATGATTGCTGACGGTAAACTTCTGCTTGTCGAAATTTTTTCCTTATCCGTCACAGAGCCAATGTATATCCTTTCTCTCTTAATATCATGTCATGGGCATACGCCATCATTCATGACGTTCAGATTAGCCTTCTTGTTGCCGAATACTGCTATCCATTAGGCTTCTACTCGATACGGTTCTGTGGCTACTGCAGTAGCTTGCGATGTGGAATGCTTACGACCATGGAACTTAGTTTTTTTCCGATGGATTCAGTACAGGTTGGCTTTTATTTAT
>SJOL01006088.1:422635-445407 GCA_004794785.1 Opisthorchis felineus
GGTCAACTGATTCAGCCTCAGTAGAAAGGCGCCTTGAATTAAAACCGAAAATCATATAGGTAATCCATTTGGATATAAAAGACTCTTTGACTCGCAAAACAAATATATTTTGAACAAGGAAAGTTTCGCTCACAATTTTATATGAAACATCTTATCAGACTGTTTTCGTAACGAATTTCAGTGACCTTATTGCAGTAGGCTGTTGTAAGTTATTTTTATGCAATTTAGGGATCCGGTGGAAAGTGGATATGGCATCCTAGACATAAAGATGAAATAGACCACCGGTTTATACACTAAATAGGCAAAAAAGTTCCATCCTATGAATATAACGCAGTGACTAGTTGTACAAGCTCCATGGGACACTTCCAGCTAAGGCAACACACATTTATAACTGGAGTACCAAGATTATTGGAAAGACCCTCTTAGGTCCCCATACCTCATGTTCGTTTACGATATTGATAAAATCATCATCATCAGGCACATCAAACACTTCAGTAGTTCGAGATCAATCATGAGTTGTAGTCACCGTCTTATACAAACATAAATCCCCCTTTAGATGTTTCTGACAGTAAGTGTCTAGAATGACGGCTCATTATGACTAGTGTCTGAGTAATACCAAATCGTGGCTAAATAGACAAAGTGAAAGATCACCATTCCGAAAACTGGCTTTCACTGACAAGTAGAAGAGTAACAACATTTTCGTCCCTTAAACTGAACTGTAACTAGAATCCTATCATAGTTCTATGCATCACCTCTTCATGGTAGATTCTTCAACGGGCTATCCTCAACATCCAACAAAGACTGTTAGAGAAACGAATGACAATTCCACAATTCCCCTTCGGGTTCATCATTTCTAGTGATAGTATTTTCCGTTAGTTTCGAGTTCTTTTTCCGGAAATTGCGTTAAATATGCTACGGACACATCTGAGAAGTTTTTATCAGTCTTCTGTGTTCACTTTGACTGGTTTACCCTAGATCTTACTTTGCATTACTCTGATCAACGTGAATTATACCAACCCCTGAATGAAAACAAATGTGTTGCGAAATAGGGCTTATTCAACCATCTGTCAATTTCTAATCTTATGTAGAAAGATGTCTGCTTTGTACGCTCCAGTTTGGTGGCTGTGACTTCCGTTTTATTCGCTCAAAACAGAAGTATCTTACACGAATGTTTAATTTCACCCTGATAAGTCTGCGTTTCCTCTGGGGCGCCATTTGTCACACTTTTTTCAAGTTGCACAAATGACCCTAATGCCTTTGGGCTTATTAACTATACCACTGTAAGGGTGTATACTACTGATGAGACATGCCAATAGTATCAGGTCTGGTGTCCAGCCTCCGTCCTCGCATCTGATGAAAGGTAAATGTTTGTACGAAAATTATGGTACCGCTTTGTAGTGTTTGTTCCTGGTTGTTTAATATTCGTAAAACGTCCACGAAAGTCCATGAGGACGCTTGAGCATTTGCAATTTTCAAAAACTTTGTGCGGATGAGATATTTACTATCGTATCCAATGGCTTGTAACTGCTTAGTTCGTGTTTGGCGACGAGTGTTTACGCAGTGGATGACGTTCATCCGTTCTTCCATTGAAGGAGGGATGTATCAACCTTCCATCAGATAAGGAGACGTGGCTTTAACGCTCGGCCGGACACTACTCGTATGCCATACCAGTAGTATGCGGTGTCACGCCAGTAGTTTAAATCTGTGGTCTTGAAGTTCCGGATTCCTAAAATTTGCTAACCTGTTTACGAAACACTTACCTGACAAAAGAAGGATGTTCTCGTTTGGTAGTGTCAACAAAAATAAGCCCTGCTTGCTGACTGTATCACTTGATTTAAGTTGATTTGCTCATCAGCGAAAGCATAAATGCACATGACCGTGAGCAGTAGCTTTAAGCTGTCAGGTAAATATCCCATGTTCTCTTCAATGCGTGCCAAATCAGGCAAGCAGTTTTGTGGCAGTGTTTAGTTTTCATGCTGGAACGGATGTGTCTACGAACGATATACTGTAGGTAGCACTCATTTTGATGATGGTACAAAAATATTATGAGGTCAGCGACGACAAAATAAAACAACAGATCCGACATCAATATACACCGAAAAAGCTCCAACGGATCGCGTTTTGTGTAGTACTTGTGTGCTGCTAAATGTAAAGTTACTCTACGAGAGTCGGTGGCGTCAGATTTGATTCTCTGTTTCTCTATCAGTAAGAAGATAATTTTCTAACTACGTTAGCCTCTCGTTAGATGAGAAATCCCACCCAAATAGTATTTAGAATTAGTATTTAAAATTAAAAGTCTCGTAAGTTTTTTCAAAGGTAGGCGAATTCCGCAGCCAAGTTAACTCCAATTTTTTGAAAGTTATGTGCATCTCAAGTTAAGAAACATCTATTTAGAGGATATCCTATTGTCTGAGGCACGCATGGCAAGCGTGTCGAAATATTAGCTTTTCTACCGCGTGATATTCTTTCAGCCTACTGCCTTAAAACGCAAAGTGACCCTCTACGTGCAGGACCATCTTGAGGGCACCAATGCACTTATGGAAACGAGGTATGAACAAATTCAATATATTTAACCTAAAATGGCAAATTCACTTTATTGTGAAGTAAAAATGTTTCCCCTGGTGAAGACAATCTTGTTTTCAGGTGTAGCTCTGCCTAGCTGGTATAACGTTATGGCGGATGAAAAGCCATTAAGTGTAGATTATTTTACACCTGCGCTGCCATAAGGATGACAGCATTGAGGAAGATGCAATATATTTTAGACGAGACGTAGCCGAATCACCCGTGAAAACAGCCTTATTAGGAAACCATTTTTGGTACTCCATATGATCGGGATGTTGGAGTTCAATAGTTCATCGAACTTATCGTATGTAATTTTAGATAGAACAACTTTTGATGTCACAAATCGAATTTACTTTTGGAGTTCAAATCGGAAAGTGTAGAGTCAAATAATAAACAACTACATCTTTATATTTCAACAAACTGGAGCGACAATCAAGTTCGTAAATGCAGAATGGTAGTGACAAAATTGTAATTTTTAGACAAATAACGGTGCCGGAAGCTAGTGTATCACTCCATTAAAAGCAAAGAAGCATTACTTGTAAAAACTATTGCTCCTACAACAAACAAAGACTCCTGTTGATTTCAGGGACTTAAGCGATTTTTATTAGCCCGTTTCGTTATCGCACTCCGTAGCTAGCTGGATGAACTATAGTCTAGGGTATTGTACGTAGTTCAAACTGGCTCTTTTCTTCTTCGTTGAGCTGGACAGTTTGGCTACAAAGGTTTTCTATCCAGAGGAATGTTGTTAGATGTTTTGTATTCTGTTCGCTGAGCTGGACCATTCGCTCAAGTTGTATTCGCCGGATATGAGTGGTCAGCTCATGGATCGTTGTGCGATGACGCATTAAAAACTATTACTCGCGGATTCTTATTGTGCCCGCTAGGCTATACAGTCAGGGCTTCATGATTTGGTTTCAAGCAATCAATCAAATGATGGCTTTTAGCCACGTGTTCAAACACCACCCAACGCTTGTCCGATATTGAGTACCAGCTGTGACTTAATAACAGAAACGTTAGGCTTAGAGACACCCAGTCCGTTACCCAAGCCGTAAAGGCACCATATCAAGACAAGGTCTGACAAGCGAAACCAGGTACTCTAGCCTCGGAGAACTACACGCATTCCAATGATGTTTATCAAAACCATCTGTAAACAACTTGAGCGAATATGAACTCTCCTGTCTTCATTCATGGTCCTTCATAAAGTTAGTCAGGGAATACTGTGCAGTCAGCTCCAGAGTGCGAGTCAAAGTACCGGCTTGTAGGCTGAAATCTGACTAACTCACAGTATCTCTGTAGACAATGCACATCATTGCTCTCTACATCTACGTACTTGGCTGTCTTTCACAAGTTTTAGAAACCAAAGAAACCGGAGGTCGCCTGTCAAAGGCAGAGTTTGATGCGTGTGTGAAAAAATGTGGTGATCAATTTGAAGAATGCACGAAAAATCTGCGTCAATTTTGGAAATATTTCTCGAAGAATAAATTGATTATCATGCAGAGGATGAGTCGATGTTGCCTTGATGGAGAACGAAATAATCAAGCACCACCAACGATGAGTTTTGCCACGTGTGTGAGAGACAACTGTCGGGCAGGAATGTGGGGGTAGGTCATATGCAACAAGTCCATGTTGCTGGCTTGAGGCTGTGAGTACTTATACGTGGGATCCATAATTTTAGGTTGTAATTCGAGTTTCAGGTGTTATTTATGCGGGTTTATGCAGTAGATATGGTTTTGTCCTGTGGGTGTTTTGCGAGTTCTGCCTTTTGATGTAAAGCTTATGTTTACAAATGTCATGGTTTGTATTACTTTGACTATTCCTTTGTTATGTTTGTAGAAAAAAAGCACCAAAGACAACCTTGAAATTTTTCATCAAGCACGAATGAGCAAGATGATTCTTATTAAGTTGCAACCTACTCTTTCACAAGCACACAGGACACACGTTTTGCTGTACTGAGGCCAACACGGTTGCTCACGGTAGTCTAACCTTCTATTGCCATAAAATTTTGTATGTACCAAGGACAAAGGTGTCCCCACCATAGAGTTTATCAAGGCGCATGGAATTTTGCAAAACGTTTCAGTAATTATTCAAATATCTCTATGGTTTCTGTGATCCTATGGCGTTCTACTCAGCTTCTATGCCACACAGATTAACAGGAGCTCCAGCGTTATCATTCGGGAATAAGCCATCCTAATCATCTAACGTAGGTTTTATTTGAAGACGGACATCAACAGAGTATTGTACGGTAACTGTCCAGTTGGAAGCTGCTGTATTCCAAGTGGCCATCGAGGGCTTCAGCACTTTAGTTTTAAGTCGGAGATATAGTAGGTTTGGGATTAGATGTTGCTCAAAACCTTTCGCTGATAGAGCTGACCTCCTATTAGCCAATGTCTTAGTGTTTATTCACAATCAGGTAGCCAGTAAAAGATGCTGACTTTTAAGGAATGAGTCTCCAGGAACGACAAGTAGATTCAGTAGTTCTTGAGAATAGATAAAAACGTACCATTGTTTGGCGAGAGGTAACGGACAATGATGCAGTCGTGCCAGTAAGATCCTCAAACTTTTCGCCATGAGCAAATCGCATATTGGTTTACAGCAAATACGTGCGGTGATAACCGATGTGTGACAATTTTGACTTTGCTCACAAGTGCAGACATGTCTCATTTAGTGCCTGAAACTTAATACACACAAGGAGGCAATTCACTCAACCGTTCTCCCTTATATGTTTTCAAGAAGACTCTAAAACTACGCAAAGTAGTTCACTGGGACGTTTTCAGGGGAAAAAGGTGCGGTTTATCCTAGGTGATAAGTACAGAAACGTTTGTACCAACTCTGTCGTGATATTGTTTATATCGGTTTGGATTAAAAAGCTGGCTCTGGTTCTTTGCCTTGCACATATCAACGGAACGATGATGTCCCAATTACTTGGATTCATCAGTAATTTACTGAGTGGACGTTTCTATTCGCTCGCAGCTTATAACATCCTATCGGTGATGTGGCAGTCCACCCTGATGGTTAGCAGCCGATTAGGTGAAAGGTTTCCATATTCATCCGTCAAAATGCCCAATAGAACTTGTAGGAAAACGTCGGTATTCCGTCACATATGGAATATAAGACAACTAGGATTGGCCAAGAGTTCCACATTGTTCAATAAGAAGAAATTTGCGGTTCCATAAAAAACGATTCGACTTGCATAAACTTTTGTTTGGCCATACCAGAAATTACTGGATCAGTTGCAGCGGTCCTTAGAACGCGCGAGCATAGGGGACAAAGGTGGTACTGGAAGATGTGGTGGTCTCTTTGTGGAAGTTAATCTGACATATCTTGACAAGGCTCACATCTGCTATTCCAGGTCTGCTTAGGCCACACATTTTGCGTTTACCTGTAAAGTGATGAAGGATATGTTATTTGGCACAGGTGCTTGGGCCGCCTGGGACTGAGGATACTGGCATCCCCATGCGTCTGGCTAATGATGCACAATTTCTACACAGCTGGGTTATTTTTCAATGCCCCTGCCAAGTCTTGATATGAAAATGCCAACGCATTTTCGACCCCAATTTCGGCTTGTCATTAGACAGCAGGAGCATTTAAGTCAGAAACATGGATTTGGTTCACGGATGAAGATACTCCAGATAACGCCTGAATGTAGCGCACTTTCCGACAAATTGGGTATTCGAAAATTTGTAAATTGTGTCAGTTAGTATATTTTTGAACCGAATGAAACTTGGAAATTTAAACACTGTCCCATTTTTCCACCACACTGAAACTGACAGAAGACAGCCGCGGACGCAAAACATGCAGGTTACATCAATAAAAAGCAGGAAAAATCTTGAACAGACATTGGTTGGTTGATTTCTGCAATTCATCTGATGAATGCCAGGGTACCAAAATCGTTTGCTGCAACTGTTTTGGTGCACATAGTTTGAACTGGTTTGATTCCATCAGGAGCGCTACGCTTATTGCTAAAACCTTGGGGTTTTTGCTGCACAGTAGAATTCAAAAGAAGGAGACTGAGTCTGGCTATTTACGGTGCAAGATTTTGAGTTGGCCTCTGACCCAACGGTTTTCCTGAGAGTATTTGGCTTATACACTTTTAAGTATGTTCTGAGGAGATAAGAGTAAATGAACCTATCGCAGCATGCGCCTTCTTTCAGTTCTAGTGAAATAAAGCTGTTAGAGTTGGAATATTACAGACCTGCTAACCGGTCGCAGTGCATTTTAAACAGCTCCAATACGTGTATTCTTGTGCCTGTAAGGAGAAATATCATAAACGCAGATCCAACTATGGCTGGCTTAAAATGTCAAAGAAGGCTTTCTGAAAAAGTGTTTATAAATGTTTGCTTAAAAAACACCATTTATGAGATTGTAAAAAATGCCCTGACAGACCATCGCAGAATTTTCTTTTTGGGGATCATCGGGTAGGCGCAGTTCCTGAGTTACATTACATTCTTATCTTACATTCTGCCTAACATTCTGCCTTACAGTCCGCCTGAACCAAATTAGTATGCAGACCGTAAAATACACTCATTTATAGACGAATATGGTTTTAACTGAAAACTCAACTGCATTGCTCATGATATTCTTCAACTGAATATGTTTCACAAAAGCTGCCAGATGACATGATATTCGACATAAAGCAGTATGTTTGTTTGTTGGAACACACTACTTTCTAGGGTCTACGGAAAGCTGTAAATTTTATAGGTTACCAATTGTTTTTTGAAAATTTATCTGCGGCAATTTCTTTTGTTTGACTAAATAAATGAAGAAGTGCTTGCTGATGCGACTTTATAAAACTGTGCATACTAAGTCGGACCCGAATATCACCACCATCTTTAGATGGAAGTGGCCAGTTTGCCGAGGCCAAATTATTCTGGGTACACTGAGTTAGATACCAGCATGGAATAAGTTAGTTTCGCATAAATTCAGATATCGACAGCAAAACATGAAAGTACATTACATTCTTGACAGTAAATCCTCGTTTTTAAAGCACAAGACCAAACATTTAAATCTAACCAATCTTCTTTCTGTTAGGCGGCGACTAGGTGACCTCATACCAGGAACTTCCAATCCTTCTGTTTTACCTGAAACCTGATGAAACCACCGAAGTTACTGGATGGAATGCATTCACTTCTTCGGAGAACCTTTTTTGCCAATACCTTTTTATTGGAGCTACTAACAGGATATTTTCACTTCCCCTTTGCCTGACCACTGACTTATCTGGCCTGCAAAATATAGGAAAAGCTCCGGGTGTTATAATTTGGTAAATCTCTTTGAAGACGATTTTCCTCGGGTTTGAGGAAATCAAAAATAGCTGTCAATGCTCATCTACCCGATGAGTTTCCAAAGTCGCGGTGGGAAATAATTGCTGTTATTGAATACATTTGTTGTTTGTCTAAAGATACCTCCATGCCTTTGGTACATATTTCTTGGATTAGTACCAGGAATTGGGTAGCATGAGCAGTTACAACTACGCCTAGAATGGAAACAATTTAAATCTCCTGACCGCTAGGGCTAATAGATCACGGACGTCCTCAACCAGGTTGGCAGGATCTGGGTCAGGTAGAGACATATACTCGCTCAAAAAAACGATAGGAATTTCGTATTTTGGCTTTTCAACATATGTGGGCCACCACCAGAAGACGACGTAGTTTATGTCATTAGGAAACTACTCACTGTTTCAGCACAGGGGTTCAGCATTTTTACATTTTACAGCCGAACCAACCCAAATTGGGTTGCCTAGCACAAAGATCTTCGTAGTGGTGTAGGACTAATGTCACAAAAGTTTTTGTCTCCCTATCTATGAAGGTGGCTCTTGAAAACTCTCACGACAGGAGCAAGTAGCTAACTGAAAGGCATCCCAAGGGATTTAATGCAGGTCGCAGAAAGGTTAGTTGACGATATTATTCACTCGGCAGCTCAGGTCTTTGCTAACTCAAGCCATCCCTCTAACGGACCTCAAAGCTCATTGTTCCCTCTGAAATTTTAATTATCCGTGTCCTCGAACAGCTGTTGAATAGCGCAATAGTCATAAATGCCAACTTATGGAGGGGATAATGAATACGAAACACCCCGTCCCAAGAAATCAGTGATCCTGGAGATCAGGACCTGAATGAATATGTTCTTCTACTGTCCAGTCTTTGTTTTGGCAGAGATGCTTCGATTGGCAAACGAAAGTACAGCTTAATGCATTTCGCGTAGTTTTGTTGGTTTTAAAGCATCTAGTTCTAATTCACCTGTCATTGGGGCCTCCTTAAACCTTTACCTCCGTTTTGACTAATGTTCACGCTGTGTGTTATTTTGTAAATATAGTGAGGAGTTTTAACTTAATTGCTCTGTGTATGCTCACAGACCTAGGTCTTCAAAACAGTAGAAGAAAAATTCGTAAGAATTTTGTCGTAGTAATCACTTTCAGATCAAAGTTTCCTGCTCTGATATTTGCAAATCAGGGAGATCAAGAAGCCCTCATCCATCCTTGACAAGCTTCATAATCCAGAAAAGCGATGTTCCAGCCGATGTTAATTTTTTGGCATTTCGTGGAACAAAATCCTTCGACGCTTAGATATGTCACTTTTACTTCACATGTTCGAACATGAAGTTGACTAATCAGAGTGATGCACACAGTGTTGATCGTTTCAATAATGGAACTTACTGGCACGTTGTGTTGCACAATCCAGTTACAACTATCCTTGTTACAACATTTTCCAAGGCATCCTATTGAACGTCTAACACCCAGTCCCTCCTTTTCCGCTCATTTTCACTTCACCTTTCAAAACTCTGCCAACTTATTAGTCATGTTATGGTCTTCTGTATTTCCATTCTTCCTTTATTTACCCCGATGGCAATGGCATGACAGTGGAGACTCGGCGGCTAGAGCTATTATTAAGCCATCACTAATCTACGTATAACATCAACATTCTGAACTTTTATTTCTTTTTTCAAAGTTTCTACATGCTTCTTCAACTCCGCTTTAATATTTTTTCCCGAAACGTAACCTCCGGAGTCATAAAGCTCTTTAAACTTGACTTGACTCAAACACCTATCACACTTCCATGAGTGAATATAAGGACACCAGAAAGTCTCAGGGAAAAAATCTCATGTTCTTTCGTGTGGTGTTACGCTCTCATCGCGGAAGACCGCCCACCAGGACACCCAACAGTTCGAATGCTGCTTCCAGGAAGTGGTCTTCTCATGTATCACAAATTGTACTGGAATAAGTGTTTACACGGCAAGAAATTCTCATAGAAGTTCCTTTTGATCGAAAGGAAATCAGGCGCCAGTTTGAGTATTTTAGCATTCCAGTGTTCATCATGGAAACAAAACAACTGTGCTGTACAAAGATTCAGTTGTCAGGTCAACTTCCTAATGCGCTCAATTGCAAAGCAATGTACTCTCACACTACTCTACAACTTGTGAGAAATTGAACAAGGGGATGAAGAGTCATCTACCAAGACTGTAGTGATTTGGGGCTTTCATTATTTCTCTGTCTTTTTGCTTGTCCAAATGGAATGTCACCATCGTATGCATTTTTGTCAACACTAACGTTTGATATTTGGCGGGATACGTACGCTAGTGAGATGAAGTAACGTTACAAGTGGGAAAGATCCAATCTTAGCAACACTCTTTATGGAGAAACCTCCCGTCCAGCAGACACCATCATTAGGGGTGAACTGCGCAAAGTGTATACATGGGCTTTACAGTGGATGTTTAAGCAAGTCGAGTTGGGATGAAGACTGTTCATAAATAGACGTTCAAAGAGTTCCGCATGAATTCGGTGTCGAGCACACAATTTGAAACAGTTCATGGGAAGTTACAACATGGGATTTCACTCCAATGTCAAATAGACACGCAACTTGTCCAAGACCATATTGGTTACTATAGAAGATAGCCACCACTAAAAGAGCACCCGCATTTGCAATTGACGTTGCAACATTTGGCCTACGTGTGACCAATAACTATACAGAATAGGACGAAATTTCAAATCAGACATCCATTCAAGACTCTGGTTACTTTCAGGTACTCTGCGAGGGTCGAATAGTAATCAGCTTACTTTATCCTAGTCAGCTGAGTGCCTTACTAATTTGTCAGCTGATCAAAACAAAGTTACATACCTGTCTGTACAAGCCAGTCGGTTGGTACGTGACTTCATGGAAAATAACTAGGAACTGCTTGCCAAATTATTCTGCGTCCGATTCTCCACCAACAAGTCCCACTAGGAGCAACAGAAGTCGTGTTATGGAGGCCTCGACCACATTTCTATGTGCTTCTAATCGATGTCGGCAAAAGTAGGTCAGGATTATAGAACCTAACCTGTATGGTGAATTTAATTATTTGCAGTGGTGCATATGGCAAGACTGGGCAAAATCAGATGATGACACAATGGCCCCGTAAACTCTGTGAACCAGAAAGTACTGAAAAGTATTTCGTCTGCACCGAAGCGATTTCGGTTGAACGTATATTTCGGAAAAGACAGCGAACAGGCCCTAAATTTGAGGTGGTAACCAGCTGTACACTAGCGTGTAGAAATGTTTAGGAGCAGGTGCCGTAGTATCAACCTTTGAACTTAGGTTCACTCTCGTACAAGCAAGCCGCATAATTAATAGTAAGATTAAAACCTGGATTTTCTGCTTCCCGTCCAGTGTGAAATAAACAAAACAGTTGATTCAATTTGGTATGAGTCGTTCAGAAATGAGTAATATGAATAGACATCATCACTTTACCGGTTGTTGGCCGCTCGGTAATAAACTCAAAAGCGATGGCTTTTGTGCTAACCGTTCCGTTAACAATCAGTATTTTATACCATGTTCGGTTGCGTTTTGTACACTTATTTGATGCGCTTGTATGCACATTTTGAATTTCTTCTTTCCTAACGCTGATTCAATTGCATCACATGTATTTGCCGCTTGATTTCTCACACACATGGTCAATCCCACTACTAGGTAAGAGGATAAGAATACTTTAGTATACATGTCATTCACCACTGACGGTGCACAGTATCGTAAAAATGGCTCTTCTATTTGAGCATCCAACATTACCTTCTTGCAGTTAGCGTCATGCGCAAATGATAAGACTTATCTAAGATAATACAGGGCTATTCAGCTTTCTGGGCTTCTTAGTTCATAGACATGAGACTTATAGACTGACTGGATTGCAAATATGCTCGCAATGATGGTGAAGATCCGAAATTTGTAAAAAAAACTGTAGGTACTTCGCTTGTGACATCGGATATTTCAACTAACCTAACGTGGACTGCACTGGCAGCCGAATTGATGAATTTTAGAATACAGAGTAGGGTGTTCAGATAAACATTTCGTCCTTTAGAATAGCTCTTTCGTACTGATGTTACCTCAGTTTGCATGTGGATAAACAAACCAATGTCTGAGATTAGAACGAACGGTGAATTGGTGAACTGTTTACAACCCTCAATAGAACAGCACGTGCCCAATCGCCGGCTCCAGCCAGATGCGCTTGTCGTTAGTGAATGCAAATTTTCCAGAGACCTTCGAACTGGCATGATGAATGTTGCATGAAAATAGCTGACACGGTGATCAATTACGTTGACCATAAATACACACAAAGTAGGTCCTGCATCGCTTAACTAAGATTAAACATTTACACCAAGAGACGGACTGTGTTGTTGTTGTTTCTCCCTTGTCATCAGCGTCTTCTAGATTACTAACTCGACTAGACATCTCAGTTTCCTTATCTATGGGCTTGCTTCGACTTTTATTTCAACCACGAGAGATCTTTCTTTGTAGTGGCTTGTGAAAGTATGATCCTAAATAATCGTACCAGTGATTCATTTACATAAGAACTTAGATTTTATAGCTAGAACAAGACGTCCCACCTCTATATAATATGATATAAGTCTACCGTAATTTGAACGGGAAGTAATTTAATAAAAACGGAATGACAGCCAACCTGAAACAACCTCCGTCTAACGACTTAAATGTCATATAGTCTCTTTTGAACTTCTTGGCTTAATTTCTTTGAAATGAGTAGCATTAGCTCGAGTACTATTCTAGCTTCATTCACTAGATTGGTCACATTTGCCTTGTTCGTTTGACCCAATGGATCCATTACTCGCTGACCATGCATAGCAGTATGTTGCATCTGCAGGACACGAACTACTGAGCATTTGCAATTCAGTTTTCACTCGTAGTGTCCGAATGTAACAGTGAAGATAATGGCGCCGGGCCGCTGTCGAGATGTCAGTCTGAAATATCTCTTAGATCACAAAATTAATCGCTTTCCAACACTGTTCGAAAGACAACCATTCGCGCATTATGTCCTCTAATTCAACAGACCGGCATCCAGGATTCAACTCGTGCAATAGTAAATGCATGATTTTATCGAACTTTGAACAAAGCAAAAATAAGATAAAATGAGAATTAAGGGTTACGTTTAAGTGTTTGGACGCTGCGGCTGGAACAAATAAATCACAGCGTGGAAATAACTTCCACACATATTTACCGGCAAATCAGTGACAAATTTTACTACCCGTTATACTCGTTGCCCCTTGGAATAGGGCTCAAGTCAGAAACATTGTTGACGATCAAACTTTGGAGATTTCTTTAAAACAATGCAATTTTATCCGCTTAGTGGAACAAGATGCTATCATCTGGTGAACTGCGTCTTCTTGTTGTAGTGACCAAATGAAGCCACCCAAGGATAATACCAGGGGGAAACATGTATTATGGTTTACAAACATTTATCCCAATCAGGTAAACCTTAATGCCCGAAGCAAATTCACACCAAGAATCAGAAGTTTTCTAATGGTATTACTGGAAGAAGGAGGGAAGGCATGCCCTCCCTTAATTACCATTTACTAATGATGCAGAGTAGCTCTCAGTCAGGAGAAATTATATTATTATCCTTAGTTTTGAAATGTTTAGAAAAACCCATTGTTCTTGTCATTTAAAATAATCACTGCCAAACCAGAGGGTTGGAATACTGCAGTTGAAAGACAACGGTTTCAGTGACGCTAACATATTTTTTAATAAAGACTCGTGGTTCACCCCATTCCTAGATGCCCCAGTTCACCAAATCTGGTCGCTGAATTCAACAAATATTTTTCCAACCCGGAGATTCACTATCGCAATTTTGGCTAAAATGCACATGAAAGGCTGCATGCAATGCCCTGCTGAGAAAAAGCAAACTGGTCCTTCAGGCTGCAGCAGCATCCTGGTAGTTTTATACGCACTTTGTCGTATTCAAAAGCTTTTAAATTCGGCTCATAACGTGAGACACACGAACCCATCCACTTCTTTTACATCACCCAATAAATCGCTCTTCAAAAAGGAACTGAAAAAGCTGGCGAATTCGGCATGACATCATCATGCTCTCACGCTTGACATGGTCAGCTTGGTACCATATTTAAGTCTAGAGAATATGCAGTAAATGTCATATAAATCCCATCCACAGAACTTTTCGCACTGCCCAATAGCATGTATCACCCTGGTTCCAATGAGGTTAGGTAGTAGCATTTCTGCTCCCCTCTTACGGCCAGTTTCATTAGATGGCTTGCAACTTTGCAGATACTCCCTAACACAAAACCGCCTCTATTAAAACCAAGTTCCCTCCTGAACATATCTTAGAATGCCACAAGAAGAACTCCACATTTTTTGGCATGTTAATGATGCGGAATGGTCTAATGAGGGGGTAAAAAGAATAAACGTTTGTGTGACGCACAGAAATTATTATCCGAAAAATGGAGGAATCATCGAGCCTTTTAGAAAGAGTTGATTTTGCAAGAGGTTACGTCTGACTAACAGATGACTTGTGTAAATTATACGCTCTCAAACTGGCTCTCATTATACTAGTTACTCCGACCTGACCGATGCGAAATAAATAAACATGATATACACAAGTGCGATTGCAATATGATGACCAGTGAAATTCAACCTTATTTTTGGAAAATCCTCACCACATTCAACATCAAGATATTCAGATGGTATACGCGCAGTTGTGTAGTGTTGATTACTGTGGCCTTGATCTGTAATCCATGAGTAGAGATCGAATAGTTCATACGTTGAAACCAGATAAGAGTAGTTTAACAATAAGGTTGAACAAAAAGCCGATTACGGAAGAAAGTTCTTCGGCCTCGAGTTGGAGGATCTTAGAAATTAGAAAAGATGGTACCAAACGAAGCCAAGTCACAAACTGACCACACGGTTCTACATTTAAAGAAAAGCCTGATCGCTTTGGATTTCAATACATTCCACAAACAACGAAATATCACATTTTGAGATCATTCAAAAATGCAGATAAATTCGAACGACCCATTGTGGTTACTACGGGGTTCTCTATCACACAAAAGGTAAGGAATAATTTTATTGGACATTTGAAGTTGAAGTAGTTGCAATGATTTGAAAGCTTGCTCTCTCTTCTAGGGGCTCGTAAATGGTACTTTTAAGATCAGACGAGAAAGGCTGTATGCTAACCTGCTTACTTTCCTGGACACACTGTGAAATGGTGCGCCATTCACATTTGATTCCCGTCACTGTAAATGATACCGTGACATTGAGTGTTCAAGAGCTTAAAGAGGTCAGTATTTTCGACAAATACGCTCATTTGCATATCAACTGGATTGTGATGAGAGACTCAACTGAATCTCTCGTTTATGATATTCTTCAACTGAATGTGCTGCACAAGGGCCGTCTCATGTTTTAGTTGGTACGATACTCGAGATATTGAAGTATATTTTCAGAAATTATTTTCATACATGGCTTACAAGGTTGCTGAAAACCCTCCGACAGCCCACGGCCGGCTTCGCCCTTCTTGGGGCTCATCAGGTGAGCGCAGTCCCCGAGTTCCCGTCAATCTGATGTTCTACTTGAACCCAAATTGAACTGATTTCGACAAATACACTCATTTGCTTATCAATTTGGTTTTCATGAGAAACTCAACTGAATTCCTCATTTATCATATTCTTCAACTGCATGATGAGCCCCAAAAAGAGCGAAGCGGGTTGTAGGCTGTAGAAGAATCTTCAGCAACCTTGTGAGTAATTAACTTTATGGATCAGTATCCTCTCTGTCCAATGTCTAGAAGATAGGCGTAGTCCTGAGTTTCCATTAACCTTGTCGTCTAGCTGGACTCCAAATTGTGTGTAACTGACAAAGTGAATATATTTGCAAATTAATTTTTAATGTTGACTGGGGACTGAAATCAATGTCCCAGTTACAACATTCTTCGACTAAATGTGCCACCTGAACCACCTCGTTTTCTATTTTGCATGAGATTTGAGATATATTTATGTATTTTTTGGCTGAGTTGGATGCAATTGAAGAAATACATCAAACCGCGAATTACGTTTGTAAACATAAAGTTATTCTATAAGCATGTACGTAAGCGTAATTTTCTCTAAACCAAAAACCAAGTGAAATGAAAAGTTCTTTCTGGCTAACGAGACGTCAACTTTTGGACAGCGTCCACAATTTGTTTGGAGTAAAGAGGTTTAAAGTTTCAGCGTAAATTTCATCTTAAATTTGTATCAGTCTACGCCAAACTCCGGGACGTACTGTACGGCGCTTTATCCTTGTTGGAAATTATCGCCTGCAGACATCCTGCGAAATTGTTAAGGAACTGAAACCCAAGAACTTCCAGTCGTCCACCAAAAATCACAACATTCCGCCCTAGAGGCTAATCGCCAGTGTGATTAACACGCAACTAGGTAGACTCTATACTGCATTCAAGTATTTGGCAACAAACGATCATGTGATGAATCAATCCGGGTGACCAGTCCTGAGATACAACAAAGGATGATTCACTGTCACTTCATCCAACCAATTTGGGGAACTAATAAACGAATGTCTAAAACCTAACTAATGATACGACAGCAGAGACTATTTGCTTTCAAAGTTTGCTTCTGGGTCGTTCGTGTGAGTGAAGTCAGTAATACAGAGGTTACACATGTCTAACTGATCCATAAACGGAAACTATCAACGCAGCAGATCGGAAAGTTCTTAATTACTCCGATGGGACGAATACAGAATGACAGATCAACAAAATAACTTGTATGCTGGAGTTTAAAACTATATGAAAAACAATCTACCAGGATAAAATTCAGTGATCAGTGAGTTACAAATCTCGAGGTAGTACGGATACCTGATTCACCTGGTGTCAAATGCGATGGGAGAATCATATATATATAAACACTTTCCACTAGACGTAATAGGCCGGTTGTTGTAGGTGGATGTTGGATAGATGATATACCACTAGCATTTTAACATTCTACATCTTAGCATTTTAAGAGGTCAGAGTTTTCGGTGTGAGGTATGTTGACTACTGTTTCCTACGGTACGTGCAGTTCTGTTGAGTCCGGCCTCGTAAGTAGTCCAGCATCTAGGCGGTCAGTGAGCATGGTGAAAACAGAGAGGCAAAATTATAGCGAAATCTACCAAGCATAGCAGTGATCATGGATGACGCCAACGGCGACGGATCGTACACAGGTTTTAAGTTGTAGCTTTGGTTCGGAGTATATCTACTAGCCCATTCAATATCTAAAATATGATACAAATCTTGGGGCCCATAGAATTTTGTCTCTTTGGGCACTTCAACACCTTTGGTATTGCTTTCGCTGACAGTTACTCCAGAAAGGAGAAAACGAAATAAAATTTCTCTCTTGAAATCAGGTTTTGAAACTAACATAGGCAAGCAATCAGCGCCAGTTTTGGTGTATTTGTAGGTGGCTTTTCATTTGCAAACCTTTCCACTCTTTTACGGATATTTCGCCATCATTTGTATGCATATCAGTGCGCGGTGATGCACAATAGATGCAGACATGCCAATTTAGGCCAACTATTCTCCTTCAGAATTCACAGGATAAATGCATTATTTAGGCGCAATGATTCACCAAATAGACACATGAACGGGGTAAGACGACAAAGTAGATAGTAGAAAATCACCTCAACTTTAAGAAACCAAACAAACTCAAATTAATGTCATCGTTGTGCACCTTGCTTATTAGGTGTGTTGTGACAAAATGTGCAGGAGATCATGTGGGAAGCCAAGATACTAGTCAGAAAGGCATGTTTGCTATGAACAATTTACAGGGCACATTAAGAGTTCGAAAAAGAATCGAAGAGACATCTATTTGAGCACTTTATTCATCAACTTAACCAATTGTCAGTGGCGACGTTGACAAACTTTGGAGTCGTAGAGCTGGAGGCTTTTGTCAGTCATTCAAATCCACTCTGCTGTGCGTCTTCGTGTCGTCTCATCACAGTTGTTCACCGTGTGTTATATCACAGAGAAATACTACTCAGTGCGATGTGAGCTAAACCAGGGTGATATGAACCCACTGAAGGAAGACTCCCGTTCAGTATTTTTCGTTCAGCGACACAAGCTGAAATCTGACATCGTGAGTAGCTGCACTGAGGAGCAGAGTCCACGGGCCTTGAGCAACCAAAGATTCTATTGCAGTCTGCAGTCACGCGTGCCATGCAACTTCCTGCTGTTTGTGTAACTTGATATCCAATGAGAAGATCTTTAATAGGCTTATTTTGGTGGTATATCAAGCCACAAATTGCAGGTATCTGAATACCTAAGACCACACCGAGAATCACATAGAGTATTTTCCAGGCTAACTAATGCAGCTTATGCTCCTTATACTTCCAACTGCATTGGTCTGATACCTTGTTTGGATATGGCATCAAACGGAGGCTTGCACTAAGACAGCGCAAATGGGAAGAGGACATTTGCCGCAGTGTGAAAGAACGATATGCCGAACACGTGCGGTTTGCTACAGAAATCCATCTGAATCTCCCAGGCGGTAATCCGCTTACGTCCCCGCGCAAACGCACGACCCAAGTTCCTGTATATCTATGTGGCTAAACAGTGTACACGCGGTACTTTGGCATGTTTTATCGGACTGTATGAGTTGTAGTGATTTTCTCCTTCATTAGCCCCGAGATCCAAAGGTTTTTTAACACTGATTAGCCGCCAAAAACTGGTCAGCTGTAACGACCAATCTGACATTCTCTTTTTCGTGAGAATAAATAAGGCTCCAAAGGTGATGAAAAATAAATTTTCTACTTTCGTTTATCAGTATCCTCATGCAAAGGGCATCCGCGCATTCTGTGAGGTTTTTTCATTTGAAATAACAGCGACCATCGAGGATTGTTTCTTTGCCATTGAAGGCATCGCTATATACAGTTCATTGAACAATCTGCTCACTTGGTGTCTTTTGTTTAGCAAATCGAACAATATCGTCTTCACGTCATTCCTCTTTAGCTGCAATGTCAAGAAGCGACACATGGGATTCCTTTCAGAAGAGGAAAAACAGGCAATCAAAGACAAGGAAAAGCAAAGACGCGTATACAACGAGAACGGAACAACGATGTATTAAACAAACGGTTCGTGCAGCCATTCTATTTGCATGGCCATTAAAACTTGTAGCGACGTTTTAATGTAACTGACAGCTAATCACATGCTGATCTACATAATTCGACCTCATCCATCACACTGATTAAAAATTTTGAAGTTTGAAGACTCAAGGGCTTGAAATATAAACTCGTCTTAGTATCCTGATTCGTTGAGAAGATGTACCATTTCGCCGTACCATTTTAAATTCATCCCAAATAAACGTTACATTTTCAGAACACATCCCCTGTTTTTGCTATCTTAAATGCTATCGAGAAATTATACCTTCTTCTAACTACTGTTTGCATTTTGTCCTCATGCAGATGGTTTGGACGTCTCTACGCAGTTTTCCGTTCAATTTCCACCAAATTCCAAGGTAGTATACCAGGTGATACCAAGATAAAGTATCTTTTTTGTAGTTCTAGACTGCAAGCCCCACAAGTGTCAATTACACTGAATAACCGAGCCCATTACTTTAAGAATGAGTCATCTTGCTCAGCCTGTCTTCAATAAAATTGTGTCACTAGAGGTCGTGGTACACAAAACAAAGCGGAAAGCTTCCTGACTGGCCACTGGCACATGCACGAAAGTCGATGTGCAAAAGTTGCATATTTTATAGAGGGGAGATGAACATTTAATTTTCAGTTTTGGACGGATGCGCTTTGTACAGAAGTCATAGACAAAGCAATGTTCATGAAGTCAGTCATTATGTGAGATTAATCAAGGCTGACTGACCAGGTCTGGCCAACATTCTTGCCCGAGATCAGTTCTTGTCATTTTGGAAGAATCTGTAAATAGAGCTATATGTTGGATAGTGCAGGTGGGTACGTTCTACACTTATACGCCACAAACACAAAAATATTGGGAGTAAGCTCACGCATCGTTCCAAATCCGACTTGTTGGATTCATCAGTGCGACCATGCTACACATGTACAGTAGCTACCGGTGGTGTGCAAGGATACCATAAGTATTGCCAAACACAACGATCTATTCGAAAAATAATTGCACTCGCATATCACTTTGGTATTTTCTGGAGACTCAGCTGAATCTTTCGTTTATGATGGTCTTCTTCAACTAAATGTGCTGCACAAAGGCCGCCTTATGTTTCAGTTGGAACGATATTCGAGTTATCGCAGTATATTTTCATGAAGGAGACTACTCACAAGTTTGCCGAAAACTCTTCGGCTGCCCACGACCAGTTTTGCCCTTCTTGGGGCTCATCAGGTGGTCGCAATCCCCTAGTTTTCGTCAACCTTACGTTCCACTTGAACCCCAATTGGACTGATTTCGACAAATACACTAATTTGCATATCAATTTGGCTTTCACGGGAGGCTCAACTGAATTTATTTTTTATGCTATTCTTCAACCGAATGTGCCGTACAAAGGCCGCCTCACGTTTCATTCGGTATTGTATTTGAAATATCGCGGTGTATCTGCTTTACATTTGTTTCACGCTAAGAGGCTAAAGCATGGTCAAATGCAATACAGAAGAATCTACCGTCAATTGTGCTGAATTGTTGACGCTTGGCATGCTTGATTATCTAGATGTGGTTAATTTGTATGTGCGGATTTTGTGGGAGCTCCCAGACAGACTCCGGTGAAGAAGTCAAAGTGAGCGATCAAATACAGTGACATTTCCCCAGCGATCTCTCTATATGAAGGTACCACCTACCTAGTGAGAGGCACTTCAGTTTTATCCGTGATATTTTGCATAAAACTGATGCACTTCGGCAGACAACTCCCTGTCTCCCAGCAAACACTGTTCTAGGTGTCCCATTGGAACTCTTTGCCCATCAGCGGAGATGAAGATGCAGGAGTTATTGCTTGGGTTTCCCTCTAGTGAGACACCAAGTAGGCATATGGCTAACTTCAGTACAAACAATTTTGCAACTTAATTTAGGTTTTTAAGCCTGCTTTTCGGCCCCATGTACCTTTGGCTTTGCTTTACTTCCCGGCTTAAACAAGGCGAAGTACCATCTTCCATAATCCACAAACCTATGAATAAACCAATTTATATTTTTCAAAATTTATTTGTACATGGAAATCTGACAGCGTACATCTAACCTAAGAAACACATCACAATTCGCAGGTCAGCCACGTGACACATTTGTCCCATTCATAGGGGATTTTCTGAATTTTTTTAGAGGCCAGTAGTTCTCCAACTTTCCAGGTAGTGGTCCTGTCGCGTACAATTAGCACACTATCTCCCCTCATTGTGAACGTGATACGTGAACGGCAGAATCAGAATTGCATTAAAAATATCTCATATAATAATGTCATTTTTTACGTTCAATATAGACCCCATCGAGTACAGACCAATTCCCTCGAAATGCACTGGGACAACAGTCATATAGTTCTTTCCAAAGAAGGAGAGAATTTCTCTTTCGTTATAGGACTATTGGATACAAGAGTTTGTGAAAATAATAGAGACCTTGATAAGTAGGTTGGTATTTTTACGCTGGAATTTTACTGTTTTCTCGTTAGTTTGCTGAGGAATCAAAAATTTGTGCGTACGGCATGCATAACCGTTGAAGTTTACAATAGACTAAGTTGTGAAGAATATCAGCCTACTTTTAGATAGTCTTAAAATCAAAATGGCTAACAATTGATGATGCACGCTTAAAGTATTCCCAAAGAAACTTTTGTAAGAAGCCTCCGAATTTCGAAGACCGCCTTCAAGTATCGGAACATCAAACGATTAACTGTAGGCTACTTACGCCATTTCAGTAACTGGGCGAGTGAATTAATCTTAAGGTTCATTGATGGACGGGACGTTTGTTATTCTCGTCTTCATGCTCTCAGATATACATCAGCATTTAGCATAGAAGTTCGTTACCGCAGCGACACGGCGAGAAGGTTTTAAAACAGCATGGTCAGCACTGCTAAGCCACGAAAATTAGCCTATTTTCACCGATGAACATCTGCGTTCGAATTTGTGTCCATCCATTACACGAAAAGTAAAATTGTTTTCAGTTCGCACATTTGCAGGGAAATGAAAGTATGCTCCAGGTTTTGTTACAGACTCTGATGGCCATCGTGCTCCTGATGTAGTACTTCTCCTGGTGCACGGTGACGCTGAGCTTCATGAGTAGAGTTACTATGGTATCATGTTATTATTACCTTATGTTGATGCCCTGATCGTGTCATCACCCTGAATGCCACGAATAGTGAATCTTATGTAGCAGCAGTCTAGAAACGCAGTCTAGAAACCACAAGCACATGCACCGGAATTCCAGTGAACTAAAGACATTTTCAATGCAAACACCAGCCAAGAGGAAGACTGATGCACACTGCTGCCGTGCTTTCAGTCCATGGTGGCCATTGAGGGTTTGGCAAGTCCGCACGCGCATTTGAAATTTAGCCTGCGTAGCCAAGGAATGTCATGAGAACAACTGATCGTTTATCCACTGGAAACTTCTGTGTTTCAAGGAGGCGCTTGGAAGCAAACAGGGCGAAACATGGGATTTTTAGAGGAAAAATTTTGAACAATGCAATATTTTGGTCCGATTGGACGCCCGTGGAACAAACAGGAAAGATGAGATTACAACGAAAATTTAGGGGGAATGCTTACGTATTTTTATCCACGAACCTTGGGTAAACTTGTGCTTCCAGGCTTTATTATTACGTATGCACAGATAGGCTTACATGGCTTAAGAATTGACAAACAAGGAGGAATCCGTCTATCTATAATAGTCTATAGCGCTGGATATCCAAGAAATGTTTCAAACGGTTTAAAGAAGATGAGTTAATAGCAACTGCACAAACAAAAAGGTTATAATAAAAAAGCAGAAATGAACGGACAGATAATTTTTCTGCATAATGCGCCCAAACTCACCACAAGAGTATTACA
>SJOL01006099.1:32430-114588 GCA_004794785.1 Opisthorchis felineus
ACCAGCATACGGCCAATACTGGGTCATGATTGGCTGTTGGGTCCAGACTTTCGACCAATGAGATTTCGGCTTGATGCCGGACCGGCAAACGTTCCGAACTTTTGGCCAATTTTGTGCGCGAAGTGCTTCTCAGCCGTATCAGCGCCTAAATTCGAGCAGTAAAGTGGGGTCCGTGTGGAACTCCGCCTAACAGTGGGATTCCATTTACTAAGTGCGTCTGAAGTGAACTATTTCATTCCTGACGGGGGCGCTTCATGTCACAGCAATGGATCACGTTCAACTCGGGTTTAACCGCCTGTCAACTGGCAAACGGAAGTACAACAGTTGATACACTACTGTACCTGACTTCAGTTCTATGTAGATTAAAATGTGCCTCGCATACGGAGCCAAAATATGCTAAAGTAAAAGTGCTGTTTTTCGGAACAGACATCCTGGATAGGCAGTCTGTGCTACGAACGTTCACGCCTTCAAACGGCCTGCGGACCGGAAATTTCCAGACAGTGTCCCTGGAAAATACCCTAGCATCCACATCCATCTTCCAGGCAAACACCCAACCTTACCTTATTTCCATACCCTCATCCAACAGCGCTCGCTGTTGGTGTATACTCAGGTGGTACACTGGACCGAGAGTAAACACTCTTGACCTGGTTACTAGCCCTAGTTGTAGTTTGCTAACCCTTTATGGACTGCTTTTTTCATCATAGCTATGATGATGGCGCCGTAATCACTCCCGCAACGTAATCGTCATAGTTTATCTGACCAATAATTTGTATGCTTATTTCCCATACCGAAATGGTTGCAAGTGTGTCAGACGTCAGCCACCCTACCTGTCGGAGGTTGATCTACAGCGCCTCAGCTTTCTGACACTCCCAAGTTCAGGTGTAGGTTTGCGTGATGCTTAAGACGTTTAAGTACATTCCCTTTATATTACTCTGTCGCACTCATCATTGCTACTTGTTTCACTACTTTCAGCCACTCGCTTTGGAACTGCGAGTAGTACCGAACGCCCTCCGATCCAAGTAGAAGAGCCTCCGGCTTCCTGCTCGTACATACATCTGCTGAACCTATGTAATCCATGGAAGGCGTAGCCAAATTGTAAAATGCAGTTTGAAGTTTTGCACCGGTAGTGTGAGTGGAGTGTACAAAAATTGCACCCATATGGGGAAATGTGGCTTTCCAACGCCCTGAATAGAATGAGAAGGGCATTTCTGCCAAGATGAAGCTTTAGAAATGCTCCGCTTTCGGAAGGTTTATCATGGTGGAATTACCTAAATAATTTGGGCATTCTGCTTAATTTTTGTTGAAGTAAAACATTTTAAACCTCCCAGTAAAGGGCACACAAGTACCCAAACCTTGAGTCACGAGAAACCAGTGTTCTGCCTTCAGATATTGCGATAGGAACAAAGGCCTTCAGATATCTCCGATAGACGTGCAGCTATGTTGTGCACGGACACGTGCTAGTTGACAGACCATTGATTTACGAGATTTTGACTCGGCTCGTTGATGGCGGGTGGAACGACGTGAGGAACTACTGAGGCGCCGCTACAATTTTTGCCCCTCTTTCCCCACTTGCTCTATCTCCGGAAGGCTTGTCTAAAACCCTTCACTTGGGTCTTGCGGTGAGATGGTCCAGTGGTTAGAGCGCGAATTTACTGATCGGAAGGTCAGTAGTTCGAACCCGACCTCTGCCTCTCGACTTCCCCTGTCTAGGCTTGGGCAGCCTGGCAGTAGCCCAGCCCTCGTGGTTTCTTCGGATGGCATGGCAGTTGGGCACTGTAAGGGTGCTACAGCTGAACGATTTTTTACTTCGGCGTTGGCCGCGCGCGGTTTGCACGGGATTAAGATGCTGCTACGTTACCGAAGCCTATACAGAAAATGAGATACAGGTGTTGGGTCCGAATCACAGACTTAGGTGTTCATACAACAGGACGAGTAAGCGAAAACAGGCTGCTGCTGACTCCTCCCTTCTCTGTCGCATACTTCTCCGCCCTCTCCTACCCCATGAACAATACCAATCCATCCGCTAACACGGAGGACCCGCGGAAGTGAAGCATCCGTGCTGAACACTGATGTTGTGGTGATGATAGTAATAAGTTGGACAGTTTGCTTGTTTTCAGTTATCAGTATTGTCCACGTTATAAGATCGGTTGATTTTCACTCTGGGGGAAGGTCACTGGATCATCCAGAAGACGTTACATCCCTTATTGGCAGGATATGGAGACGCTTGGAGGGTTTGTATTTTGACACGCTTTTTCGCCTCGCGTCAGGAAATTTTCGGCCCCAGCAGTATTTGCTGAGTCGAGAGAATGGAGAGTCCCTCAGCAACATTGACGAGAGGGTTAACGGATTGGCTGAGTACTTCAGGTAACCAACCGGTAGCCAAAACTCTTGAGCTGGGGAACAGCGCGGCCGCAATTTCAAATGATGTCAGACATGAAGAGCCAGGTAAGCCGAAAGTCGTGGCGGTCGTCAGGTAGTTCAGGAACAGAAAAGCTACCGGAGAATGAGGGATCCCTACTGAGGTTTATAACGCCTGCACTTCAGCTTTTATGGACCCACTGCACAAGCTGTTTCGTCTAACCTGGGTCTGTTTCGCAAGACAGGGGGACGTCAGTGTTACTACCGAAACCCCAAGAAGACGGTAGAACAGTCCGGGATAATTATCGCAGATTCAGTTATATTGATGCTACTGCCGCTGCCACCGTAGTCCGTCCTTCCAGCTAACGTTGGTAAATCTCACTAAGTCCACTGACCAGTGAAGTTGTGGGTCCGGATATATGGCGAGGAGTGTGACATTGTGTCTGGCGTGTGACGAGGCTGTCTAATTTTGCTGGTACTCCTGAATTTTGCCATCCGGTTAATTGAACTAGCATTGTAGGGATAATTTGGTTACCAGTCAGGTTCTCAAACCTAGGTAGCTGATGATGAAGTTCTCTTGAGCCTGCTAAATAATCTAACTCACTCGGAAGCATGTCGGATTGGAAGTCAACACATCGAAGGCGAAGCTCCTATCCATTTGCATGGGCGTGCCTGTACAGCCTCTGAACATAATAGGTTATATAGTCCTGCAGGTTGCCGACTTCAAATACTTTGGTTCCATCATCTTGTCCAACGGACAGACTAAAGGGGAATTCAACGTTGTATCGACGTTGTCTGGCAGGTCCTCATACGGCTCAATTCCGTTTTGTGGGAAAGAAGGGTGATTAGTTTACTCACGAATATCCGGGTCTTCCACGCAACGATCTGTCCAGTTCTGATCTATGCCTGTAAAGCATGGTCTCTGCGAGCACAGGATATTCAAAGGCTAGAAGTGTCTAGCCACTGGTGTCCCCGACATAGTGAAAGTTTGCTATTTGGAGGTATCTTGTGATGGGATATGAAAGCACTGTCATGATTTGTGATGTCCGCAATAGTTTGAGCGTCTGTTGCACAGGAACACTGCTGATATCATCGAACAAATCTTGACCCCTGCGCCGTGTCAGCGATGCCGTTTTCTTTTCGGATGACGCCTGAAAGCCCGTTTCAGTTCGTTATGGTTGGCATCGAGCAACATGGTCTACGGAGTTTGTCAGTTGAGCCGACACTGGATTGCGATTTGTGCAGATTTGGCAGCCAATTGTCATGCCCCGGGACGCATGTATTCGAGACGTTTCTGCAGTAAGCTAGTCCTGTCTCAGGAGATACTCGTCCGAAAGTAAAAATTGTAAGTAAATTGCCGCTCTCTTTCCAACTTTTAGACCATCATTATCCATCACAATTGAGCATTCTTGAGTCTACCCCAAACGTCTTTTTGGGGTCTTACTGCGCAGTGTTGCTGATCTGGCGAGGTCGCATGCTCTGCCTCTATCAGCGACCCTCTGATTTCCAACCGCAATTGGACCGAGCCTGTGTCTTGGGATAACTACAGATGAACTCCGAGTTCGCAGCACTCTGAATTTGAAGCCAGTGGTTGACTCATTAATTCCAACTTTCACTCTGAACAACTACATTCTGCGGACGATGGCTGTCACAGTAGCGATTGATTTTCCTCTTAGGCACATGGGAAAGAGCAGCAGCACTGGAACGAACTAGATCACGGTCGCAGTCCTTATGATTGTTTCCAAAAAAGAGCCCATGTTTATCACCAGGTTCCCATCGACAGTCAATTCACAGTTTCGGAACACCGGGCAACGCGATATGCACCTTTTTACGGTTGTGTCTATGCGTATACACAAAGCGTTCACAGTTGTTGGTTGTATTAACATCTTCACCAAGTCCGCCACGTAGACGGTTTTCATGTTTCTAGGTTGTTCCTGCTTGATCGTTCACGTCGCCTCAGAGTGCGGCGAAATCAACGTTCACCAAGGTGCTTTGCTATCTTGCAACCACAATTTATTTGAAAGCCGTATCGTGAGGAGAAGAATAAAAGGGGAAGAGACCTAGTGATAGCTCACTACAATCGTTCCGAGGTGTTTATACCTCTAGACGGTGAATTATGGATAGAAGCTGGCCACACAAGCCCCATTGATGTAGATTAACAGACATAACTTGCAGCGTCTCCAACCGTCCACTGGAGGATCACGCCGACAGTCCCCAAACCTTCCACAGTCGCTTTTATGCTGCTATGCTAGGTCGAAGGTTGACCACCTCTGCTTGCATCACTCTGATTTGGGCACGGAAAACTCCACTCTCTTAGTCAAACGATGATTCGGTATGTCATTACACGCTCAAATCGAGGCATTATTCGATTGAAGCTCCTGTTGTACAGCTGAACACTCGTTTTATAATGGTCCCGTTGCGGAGTCCTTTGCACAAATCTGTGCGAAGTATGTTTGATGATATCTCAGGTCGGCTGCTTACAAGGGCTACTTCTCACAACAATGCAACAAAACAGCCTGTACTTTAGCCTGACAATTGAAATTGATAGCCGAAACTGATAGTTGAAATTCAGGGAATACACCGCTTTGGCACACATGTCTCCAGTCAACAAAAGCAATTGCAACCTTGAAGATTCGTGCATTGACCTCAAATATCACACTACAATCAAAGTTTACGCAGCTTCGAAGGTGCACAAAGCGCACCACAACCTCGAAGGTCTCTCCTGGGATTGTAATTAGAGTGTTTAGTGACTGCATGTTCCGGAGTGGATGCAAAGCGCGTTCCGAAAGACGGGACTTTGGTTAACTCGTTTAAAATACCTGTGAATTCCCTTCTTCACAGACGAGAACTGTGTCGTTTGCATAGTCCAGATCGTTGAGGCTTTTGTCAGCAGCTATTTGAGCAGTAGGGTTTTGAGGGTCTTCCAGCGTTCGTCTTATTGTCGCATCGGCCGAGAAATGAGACAATAATGGCATCCCTGTCGGACACCCTTTTGCACGAAGGCTTTTACACACAATTCTGAGAATGCAAAGAACTCATCGACAAACTTCCGGGACGTTCCCTGCTGAGCAAGAAGAACAGACCGGTCAACATATTCAAATACTCATTGGGAATCCTTGATACATATGACGTCCTGGTAGCTGGAGCTGTAGTTTACACAATCCTTAACAGTTCGAAGCCCTTCTGCAGCTCTCGAGTCAATACTTCACTAATCAGGCGACGGTTGGAGTCAGTCTGATTCCCCTGTAATTGCCGCATTCACTGGGGGTCTTTCGAAAATGGATACAATTACCGAATCTTCCCAGCTGTCTGGGAAAGTCTTCTTTTCCTGAATCGATTCAAGTAAATCAGACAAACGCTGACCGTGACCTCATTCGCATTCTTTAACAATGCGAGTGGGAGGTCATCGGGATCATGAGCTCAGTGGAACCTCAGAGGAGATAAGCAGTCATAAACCTCCGAGGCTGCAAGTTCACCGTCCATAGTTCTTGCGCAGTTCAAGGATGTGGGTAGATGTCAGCAGTTGGTCATTAGAAATGTTCATAACAGCGCTCAACGCAGCTCTCGAGGCAGTTGCGCCAGTTTCCTTGATGGTTTTGCTTACAGTCGGTTTTCTGGGACCGGTCACACAGATTAACCGAAATGATCTTCGGGAATTCCTGGCACTTTTCCTCTCCCATTTCGTTAACATTCCGTGTGCACCAGATTCATCATCGGCGCATACGCTGAGTTTCACTTTACGTCTGATAATTCGCTGAGTTGAATTATTTTTGGGACATGAGGGAATATTTCACTGAAATTGAAGCAGCGCTACTGTTTTGTCTGACTTCCAGTGTTTGAGGGGCCTACTAGCGGAGTACCGCAGGTGAGACTCCCGTCATTGAATAGGTATGTGGCGATCTCTTTCCAATACGAATCGATATCCGACTATGAGGCTGTTGGAACATAGCCCAGAAGGCATTTATGTGAACAGTGAAGAGCCAAAACGACTCTGGACAGCTGCATTGTCAGAATCCACACAGCTACTTGAAAGCGAGCGGTACTCAGTTGTTGATCGGCGCCATCGGTAGACAGTGGTGACGTAGTAGCCAGGCGATTTCACACACACAGCAACAGCACTGTTGACACTGATGCTTCACTGTCATACAACCACAAAGTTTATCTAATTATATATAAAGCCTTATAATCAAAAAGGGGAAAATAGTATGTGAGGAAGTGGACCTGGTGCTGACCTATCGCAAGCATTCCGAGCTGCCTACACCTCCAGGCGCTCAATCAGACAATATGGAAAGAAACTGATAGCACGAACGCTACTAACATATATTAGCCGCCATTTCTTGCAGAGTCTCCAGCCAAGCGCAGGAAGGGTCACGAGGACCCCGTCCTGCAAGGCGTACCAACGATATCCAAACTCTTCGTAGTCTGTTTCTCACCCTTCTGCCAAGTTATACGTTGTCCACTCCGCGGTTGGCGCCATTCTCAAGGACTCACAGAGAACAACACTCGTCTCGTTAGAGGATGTTTCGCCGTGCGTAGCACATGGCCGAGCCACCGCAGTCGATAGTTCCGGGTGTTTTACGCAAATGAAGTACCTGCTGCGTAAACAGACACTCAGTGGTTAGAGCGCGAATTTACTGACCGGAAGGTCCGTGGTTCGAACCTGACCTCTGCCTCTCGACTTCCTCTGTCTAGGCTTGGGCAACCTGGCAGTATCCCAGCCCTCGTGCTTCCTTCGGGTGGCATGGCAGCTAGGCACCGAAAGGGTGTTACAACTGGGTGATTTTTTCTAATAACCTCGTTACGAATTCGTTGACGGCATTCGATACCAGTAACGCTTCTGATGCATCAGTGGTCAAAAACCTGAAAACGCTGTACATCACCTGTCCGCAGAGGCCACGTCTCGCAACCATACAACAATACAGCCCTTACTGTAGCCTGCTGCACGCGACTGTTGAGACCCAGTGATACGTCTTTTTGCCGCCACAAGTGACGCAAATTAGCAAACGTGATTCTGGCCTTTGAGATTCGTGCACTGACTTCATCAGACACACTTCTGTCAGAGTTAGTGCAATTACCGAGTTATGTAAAATTCACCACAGTCTCCAGTGGCTCTTCTTGAATTGTGAGGGGTGTGTTCAGAGATTGTACATCCTGAAGAATGACTTTGCAATTTGAATGCGCATGCCGAAAGATGGTATGACGGTGGTCATTCTATTCAGCAGGGGTTGTGCTTTGCCTTGGTCTCCAAAGATGAGGGCGATTTCGTCTGCGTACTCCAGATCGACAAGTTTCTCACCAGCAAGTGTGGTTAAGAGCACTAGCTGATCGACATAATCGAACGCACCCTTGGAGTCAAGGAACATCATGATTGTAAGTCTTTCGTACATACAAAAAACGAAGGGTTTTATGACATTTAGCTACTTGATTACCCATGTTGAGGAGTATGGCAGGCCTGCTGACTTAGATATAAACTGGATAAACTATTGTGATTGGGGTCTATTCTCTTGGATGCCCCGTCTGGTACACTAGTTGATGTTCGAGCCGAGCTGTTACACTTTTTAAAAGACTTGTTTTGGGGCTTCCGCAATATTTGAACTGGTTTACTGCTAATGATAGCCCTCTGTCGGTCTAATCCCGCCTCACTATCTTCCAAGCGTTTAACGGCTGATGGGGTCCCTGACTGGCCACGCTCTCCCGTGACAATAAAGTGGGGGGTAGATGAAGGCAACGGATGTGGTTGTTCAGGAATAGAGCCGACTCTTTGATTTTCTTGCTAGCTCACCCACCAACCCGAAAAACCGTTAGATCCATTGTTACTCGTACGTGCGACTCCGACTGAGCGAGTTCGATGTTCGATGGCAACTTAGTGTGCCAACTACCCTGAGGAGGATGTTCACGGATTGGTACACAGAATCTAGACTCTTGTCCAAGCTTCCCGAGTCGGGTTCGTTCTTGTCGCTTAGCGGATTCCGTTCGTCTGAAAGGCACAAGTGATGAAAGGGTGTATCACCGCTCTTTAATTTTTTAGCACTGAACAGTAAGCTTTCCAGCGTCAGAACTCACATAAGAAGCGTCCAAGAGAAATTTGAACTGGATCCCAGATACAGCGTGGACAACTGCTGGAGGGAGGTTATTCCATGCACCAACTACCTGAAATGAGAAAAACTTGCCTAATAAAGGTGTGTGCTTTGATCTTGAAAATCTTACCATGCATTTGCCGTGTATTGTTGAGGTCAACGGTGAAAAACCTGTCCACCAAACCTTGTTCAAACAAGGCGTAGGTAAGTGTCAGGTCCCGTCGGAGGTGACGATAGTTTAGGGGAAAGAGTTCAATCATCTCCAGACACTTTCAATAATCAACGGATTTGAGGTCGGCAACCATCTTCACAGCAGCTTGTTGGACAAGCTCAATAAGTAGACAACTTGGTTGACGTGTTGGAAAAGCGGTCTGACGTGGCCTCCATAAAGTATCTGGAAGTCCATGCATGTAATATGGAGGAAGTTATTTTAGGTATTGTTACGATCCGAAAAGGTACAATCAACGAATATACGCGAGTTGAGAACGAGCGCACAAATCCCTAGCTATGACGCGAGCCCAACCACTCCTAGCGCAGAGAGAAGAAGACCGGAACCTCAAACCCCAGCAGGTCCATTTTCATCATGGACGACAAAGGCGTTTGCTAAGTCTCATCCGGACGACATGTGGACGCACTTCCCGTCATTCAGAGAAAGGTTCCCGTTCAGTGACTGTTGTGCACTCGAATGATTGAGCCAGAAATAGAGAACGAGGATTGCCGAATGATTGGCTTTAATCTTCTAACAATTTCAGTACATCAGCTAAAACATTAGGAAACACAGTTAGTTTAATGAATAGCAAGTAAACAGTTTAACACAACATTAGTATATAACATTCTTCCCCGCCGGAGAGGTTATTGTCAGGAGAATATAGATTAGGCTTCGCGGTTTCGAAGATCATATGGTCGAACACGTTGTTGGTCTGTGATGTATTGTAGGACATTCTCTGGAATTTCACTGGATTGTTCTGGTGATGCCGTTTCGCCTCCAGGAGGATCAATCGAGTGTGATTGAGTCTCGTCTTGAGGAGTCGCTACACCTTCGATTGATTCGGTTAAATAGACCTCAGAGATGTTTTGTGCTTTTGGTGCCAGATGTCTAAGAGAAACAGTTTCTTCCTTTCCGTTTGGGAAACGAACACAGGCATACTGCGGGTTGCAGTTAACAAGTTCCACCTCTTCCACTAACGGATCGTATTTGGAAGAACGTGTCATTCTTTTTAACAGAACGGGGCCTGGAGTCGATAACCAAGTCGGAAGAGAGGTGCCATACGTTGACCTCCGGTGGAAGTTAAGGAATCTTTCGTGTGGTGTTGTGTTAGTAGCGGTGCACAATAAGGAGCGAACAGAGTGCAAATAATCTAGAAGCACGTATTCCCACTCAGTAACGTCCCTCTGTTGGGTCTTCAACGCCAGAGTGATAGACTTCCAAAGAGTACCGTTAAGCCGTTCGACTTGTCCGTTACCGCGTGGATTGTACGGGGTCGTTCGACTGGTTGCCACACCCCTGTCGTGAAGAAACTTTTATACTTCACCTGACATGAAAGCTCCACCACGATCAGAATGGACGTATGAGGGCATTCCGAACAAAGAGAACAACTGATTAAAACACTTGATCACGGTGGATGAGGACACATCCGTACACGCGAAGGCGAATGGGAAACGGGAGTACTCGTCGATCATTGTTAAAAGGTATTTGTTGTGGGAAGTCGATGGAAGTGGGCCTTTAAAATCGATGCTGACGCGTTCAAACGGTTGCGTAGCTTTAATAAGATTGCCAAAAGGGTGATTGAGGAAACGAGGCTTCAATTCTGAACAAATGCTACATTGATTTGTAATCGCCTTAACATCCTCGATTGAAAACGGCAAATTTTTCGAGCGAACGAAATGAAGCATCCGCGTGATGCCGGGGTGACATAACGTGTTATGAAGGTGTTTGAGATCCACGTGTGACATCGCAGATATGTGATCACTCCGCGAGAGTGCGTCAGCGGCTTTATTTTGATTACCTGGACGGTACTGGATATCGTAATGAAAACAGGATAGCTCAAGTCTCCACCTCTGGATTTTGTCGTTTTTCACTTTGCCTTTGTGCTGTTTGTCGTACATAAAGGCGACTGATCGTTGATCCGTGACAAGTGTGAAGTGATTGCCAATCAGGTAGTGTCTCCATTTTCTCAGGGCCTCAACAATCGCGTATGCTTCCTTCTCGATTGCTGAATGATGACGCTCACTGTGTGACAGAGTGCGTGAAAAAAAAGCTACCGGGCGCCCGTCTTGATTGAGGGTGGCCGCAATGGCTACGTCGGAAGCATCAGTTTCCACAACGAGTGGACGAGTGTAGTCTATGGTGAACACGGCGGCCTTTTCCAAATCGTGTTTTAGATTATTCAATGCAGCTTGTACGCTATCTGGAATGGGAAAGATCTGATTGTGGACGATTGGATGAATTTTATCCGAAAAACATGGGATCCAATGTGCGTAGTATGCCAGCATTCCGACCAATCTTCGTTGTGAACGGATGTCACATGGATGAGGCAACTCCCGTAGGGCTCGAAAACGTTCAGGGTCTGGTTTTATCATACCGTGAGATATTTCGTATCCTAGTAATAGTACTTTCGCAGTAGCTATGATGCTCTTTTTCTGGTTAAATGTAATACCGTGACGTTTTGAAGCCTCCAGGAATTTCTTCAAATTTCGATCATGTTCCTGGGCATCGCGACCACACACGGTAACATTGTCAACATATGCGAATGTATCGAGCATATCTTCCTCGCGTATGATGTTGTCTATGGTGCGTTGAAAGCAGGCCACACCATTAGTGACTCCGAACGGAATGCGGCGAAATTGAAACAGCTTACCACATGCCTCGAATGCAGTATATGGCTTGTCTTTGTCGACAATGGGGATCTGGTGGTACGCACTTTGAAGGTCTAGTGTGCTAAACACCGTGTAATGGGAAACCTTCTCTACAAGTTCGTCCACCTTCGGCAGAGGATACGCATCAAGGTACGTGAAGCGATTTATGGTTTGACTGTAATCGATGACCATGCGCTTCTTATGCCTTTCATTTGTAGTAACGAGAACCTGGGCCCGCCAAGGGGAGTTAGACGGTTCAATAATTTTGTCTGCTAGTAGCTTCCGAATCTCCGTCTCGATAAATACCGTATCCGCGCGAGAGAAACGACGAGATTTTGTAGCAATCGGAGTACACCCAGGGGCGAGATTGTCAAACAAAGAGGGAGCATTGACTTTCGCTGCTTTCAGTGTGCATACGGCGAATGGGGGCCGTTTACCCGTGAATGGTATGACCACACTTTGGTGTTGGCTGAGAAAATCCAGGCCAAGAATGACGTCTGAACACAAATTGGGCAAGAGCGAGAATTTGACACCTTCGTATCGTGTGCTTTTGTACAGCACGGTAGCATAAAGATGACCGCTAGTAACACAAGATAAATTCGTTGAAGCCATCGAGATAGCGCTCTTAGAGGATGTTATTGTCCAACCATGCTTCAGTGCGATGTCAGAAGAAATGTAACTTTCGCAGCTACCAGTATCGATAAGAGCATGAAGTGGGATATTATTCACCATAACATCAACGATTGATTTGGAAAGTCCGATGGATGAAGAGATGTTGAAAATGGATGAGACACCAGGGTTCACCGACGATGTGATACGACTTGAACTCGGCTTGGATCGACAAACTTTTTGGAAATGACCTTTCTTGCCGCAGGAATGACAGAAAGATTCACGAGCCGGGCATTTTGAACGAATGTGCTTGCCGTTGCCACAGAAGAAGCAAGATAAGGATGTGCTTGCAATCGCGTCATTAGAGTCAGTCTGAGAGATAAGTGCATCACGAACAGGAGTCAAAGGTTTATCCGTTTTGATAAATGCGGCGCCACAGGGAACATGAGAAGACGGGTCGTATGAGAGTGACTGTTGTTGAGCATGTTCAAGCAGACGTGCTTCGTCAAACGCTTGTTGAAGCTTAAAAGTGTGGTTTTCTAGTAGTCGTTGGCGAACGGAATTAGACTGCAAACCTGTGATAAAAGCGTCTCGAATAGCCTCATCCCGATGTTCATCGGCAGAAACCGCACGAAAATTGCAGTCCTTGGCAAGGTAACGTAATTTTTGCAGGAATGCGTTGACTAATTGACCCGGTTTTTGTTTGGCAGTAGCCAGCACGTGGCGAGCAAACACTTCATTTTTGGGTTTATTGTACATCGTTCTGAGAGTCTGGTTGGCGTCTTCGTAAGTAGTACATTCACGAACATGTTGATGGACGGACGAAGAAAGAAAATTTACCAAAAGTTTTCTTTTGTCAACGTTTGGGAGTTCGATTTATGAGAGAAAATTCGTAAACATTTCGTGCCATTGGATTCATTGTTCTGAAGCAGAAGAGGATTGAGGGCCGGTGTCAAACCGATCTGGGCGAAACAATCGTTCCATTGTATTTTGTTAGAAGATTAAGTTGTTGTGCATTCGAATGATTGAGCCAGAAGTAGAGAACGAGGATTGCCGAATGATTGGTTTTCATCTTCCAACAATTTCAGTACATCAGCTAAAACATTAGGAAACACAGTTAGTTTAATGAATAGCAAGTAAACAGTTTAACACAACATTAGTATATAACAGTGACCACTTCTTTGCGGCGTCAATCTCTATTTGAAATGCGCTGGTGTTGAAAATCCGAAAAAGCGTATCGGAGAAGTCGTTTACGTAGATCAAAAAGAGAAGTGGTCCTACGACGCACCCTCGAGGAACTCCAGTGGAGACCGTTGCAGAAGAGTAGGGTGGTCTGACTTTCAGTCGGGACGTCATGCTTGAAAGGGAAGGCTCAATCCAGCGTACAATTTCTTGAATCCCTTAAGGCTCAAGTTTGTGGAAGGGTGGAATGTGTGAAACTCAATCGATTACTTTTGAGAAGTCGAAAAATATGGCGTCCGATGTGAGTGCTTCGTCTTTGGCTTGTGTAAAGCTGTCCATAAATGCGAGCATTTTCGTTATGCAAGAGCAGTTTGGGAGAATTCAGTTTTGCGCTGGAGATATCAAGTTGTTCGTATTAATGTGATTTAGAATAGTGATTCAGAATGCGTTCCAGCACATTGCACAGTATGCTAGTGGGGCTAATAGGCCTGTAGCTGCCGGGCGATAAGCTGTCACTAGGTTTGTATTGTGGTGTGGCAATCGCTTCAAGCAGAATGAGGGTTGACTTCGTCCATCGACTGACGAAACATCAAGTTGAAATGTTTTGCCAAGCTGAGCGATGTTTCCTCCAAAGGTTTGTCTTATGCAAGAGTTGATGAAGACCTTCCTTCCTGAAGATCAAGTTGGTTAAGGGCTTTCCGTAGTTCCTTACCAGATTTGAAAGTGATGATGTCGGTGGGGCAGAATACAAGGCTGCATAATGTTCTCTGTAGGCTTCAGATATCACTATTGGGTCACTCGTTGGGTCCCTTTTTCTGTCCCTCAAGGAGAAAGTTGTTGGGTAATTCTTTTGGTGGTGTTCCATGTACTTAAATAGTGGATTTTTATTTTTATGACCGAGGCATAGTATCGTGGCTTGTTTTCGCATGTTCGATTGGCGGATTTCGGATTTACAGCATTTTCGCATTCTACGGATGCTAGCTTGTCTTCTGAATCTCCTGTAGAATAGTTTGGACCTTATTCCCAGGTGCTGAATCCTCCTGAGTAGTTTCTGGTTCGTTCGACAGTACGCTGGCTTATTTGGAACGAATGCTGCATCAACTTCGTGAATTTTCTGGACAGTGGTCCTTTATATCCCCTTCACCGAAGCTGGTCAAGAAAGATACGCATTCCTGAGAAGTCTGTGCGGCAGAAGTCCCAAATCCACTTTTGAGCTTCAGGGTTCGTAGCACAGTAGCATCAGATGAAGTCAAAAGTCGACACACCTTGGTCACTATGTCCCAAGGGAGCCTTACTTATCACTTGATCAACGAAGTGCCTTTCATTGGTGATAACCTTATCTAGTGGGGATGGCAATTGGGTTGCGCATTATTTGGTGTGTGCGTCGACATGCTGGCTCTAAGTGCTCTGTTGCACGACTTTATTCAGGGGCGATGCAACATGTCCGCTGGACCCGATCTGCTGGCAAGTAAAGTTAAAGTTTGTTACAGTGTGAGAAACAAGGATCCCCTATATGAGGAAATCGTGAATTATTCAGTGGATAATTAATGGATTTATTCTAAAACGAACACAGTTTTGGCGTTATCACTCAGGGTTATGGACACTAACATGCTAGTCGGTGTGGTCGCATCAAGAGGGAAGTTTATTAGAAATTTTGAGCAACACGAGCAGGTCGAACTCCTAGCATTTGGAGGTGCTCAAGTGCGTAGAGCTCGTGATTCCGACACATCGTGGCTGCATGGCTGGTATACACATTCTGCGAATCAGGTTTCACCGGAGGAAGTGTATTTAATGAACCAGATCCCTGGTATGACATTACCAACTTCTATCCTCAAGAACACCGCACAACGCATTTCAGTACATCGTACCATTGTTGTTTGTCGGGAAGTACAAACGAGCAATATAAGTTACAAACCTCACTATCATCCCGGTATGTTTGTGATAATGACAGTCCACGATAAAACCATCGACGCGAAAACAGCGGATTCGGTTTTCGTTATTCATCTCTTTTTAGTGGTGTTCCGTATTGGCGCCAGCATATTACTATAAAACTGTCCATTTATTTTTTCCATCTAGCCACTCAGATTCCGTGGTAGATATGAAAAAAGTGTCGTTACAGCCGCGGGGCCCACATCTTGTGCATTCAGTGAGCTAAAGTTTCGAGAAGTAAATTGTAACACTCAGTCACAGGATGTTCTTTTTGCGGTCATTGTATTCCGACTAGCAAGCTAAACTCGTTGCTCACCACAGAAAATGTGAAAAAAATAGACCCCTTCCGTCCCAAAAGGCCCGCTTTCTCTTTCCAGATTTTCAGACAACAGGTTTTAATAACCACGTAATTGTTCACAGCTCTCACTATTGGAACTAAGTTTCTCGGTATATGGTTTGCACTTCTACCGCTCTTCCCTGAGTCTGTCCAGTCCGATGTGTTATTATATAAAAACAGCATGTGCTCCTTGGTTGGCTTCTCATGTTTTACTAAAGTGGATTTGTATTCACGTACCATTTATTTCGAGAGGTTCGTTTGTGGGAAAGCATTCATCCTCACGAAGAGACAAAGTGTATTTATCGCGTGCACCTTGTTCCTTCTCTGTTTCAGGTGTTCCACAATGACCAGTTCCCAGCTACCACAATCAGTTGATAGTTCAATGGATTTTGATGACAAGCATTCGATAGACCTATCAGCTCGCATCGCACAGCCTACTTTGGTGCCGGGTTCACAGGCTTTTCCTGCTCCTTTTTTTGCCGAACAGGCTAACCAAGCTGGGCCACACTCGGAGAACAATCGCGCAATGACAGTTGAACGTAGTTCATCCAATCATCGCTTAGATGTGATTGAGGTAGACGGAAAAGGTTGTTATTTCTGCAAGATTTGCAAAAGGCAACTAAATTCACTAATTTCGTTACGCCAACATGAGTCCGGAAAGCGACATCAAAACGCTTTGGCCACCTCCGCAGCTATGTCACCAGCGTCCAGTTTTGGTGAAGACAGCGTCAGTAGTTCACATCATCAACATTCGCCCACGCGACATCCTTTGAAAGATCGCAGTAATTTGTTGGACATTTTGGGTCTCGAACCGTCTTTTTTTGCGGAACGTAGCATGACAAAAAATCTTTTGCCACATTCCCGACAGAATCCCAACGTTTCTGATCAAATAACTCCCCTTGGTTCCACTGTAATGGATTGCCTTGAAAAAAAGCTTGAAAATGACATACCTCCCAGGATTGAGCCGGAACCCATCACTATTTCGTCGCGTTCGAGCATTTGTGGGTTGAAGGTTCGGGATGTGCTCAAGCGCGTTTGTCTGACACAGATGATATCGCTGCTGTCCGACCAGGCAGGTTCCCCGTTGCCTGTAACAAATTCCTTGGAAGACGAACAAATACTGTTGCAGACTCTAACTGGTCTGTGTAACGGCACATTATCAAACCGATCATCAAACAATTACTTTGATGAAACATCAGTTGGGTCTCGCGTCCTTAGTCCTAACCAACTGGCTCGAGATTTCCTCTTACTCTCCTGGTGTCAACAGTTGGCTATGCTGGACAAATAGATTTATATATATCTTCCATCCAGATTTTTCGCACCTTTTTCCTTCAGTGGCATTCCAGTCGAAGGTGTATGCACTTCTGACCAAGTGTGCCTATTTCCGCAGCATTTTTGAACTCGTTTCGCCGCTTTGCCTTCAGCTTCTTGTCTTGTTGGGATCTACTCATCCGAATTAAGGAATACGCTTACCTCTCTCTATCTCTTCGAAATTATTTGGTTTTGTTCGAAGTGTTTAAGCCAGTAGACGGGCCTTTGTTGAAGTGCTTTGACGTCTCAGTTACCTGAACAGTGGCTTCCGTTCTTACCGTTTGCTGATGAATGGACTTGGCTTTTGTGTCCCTTGGTATCATTAAAACGTTTTGTTACATTCCGTCAGATAGCTCAATTTCATGAACGCCCATTAGATTAGATTGCAATTTATTTGGTCTTGGAGAGAACGTTATCGTCCTTTAGACTGTTCGGACAGTGACTCCATCATTCTATCCCCTCCAAGCGGCAGACACTCGTCAAATTTGTGGAATACCTGTAATCGCCTCCTTAAAAGTGATATTCTTGATAGCCACATGAGTGATTACTTCGAGTGGTAGACTTTTGCTTTATAGAGCCATGTTTACGCGGTAAAATAAGCCGGCTCGTGGATCATTTCCCTGGTGTTTTGTTTGGGTTCATCGCCCAACACCTTGATTCCTTGGAATATGCGCTCCTAATCTTTCCATATTCAAGTACAACCTACAAGACAGTGGGGTGAAGTAGACAGCTTTTTTCAACGCAGATACTATCCGGTCGGTCAACAAGTCGGTAGCATCCAGAAATATGCGGGATTCATCCTCACCGTTTGACATTGCTGTACCTCGGTTCTCCTCTTCTGTTTCAGCCGGCCTGTCGAGACAGTTTGCCGGATTTGTTCACTATCGCATGTAACTTCTGCTGGCGAGTTTCGGTGTTAGTCGGCGGCAAAAAGCATTATTCAGCACAGGAACATGGCACTTTACTTGCCAGAGGTGCTCCCCTTTCTTAACTCATACATGCCGTATGGTGAATATCCTTCTGCTCGAGGGCACACTCTTTTCACTTCAGATGGGTACTAAGTCTTGTGAAAAAGCCCATTTAGTTGCACAAAAGGGGTTATGCGCAATTCGAACTTTCAATATTTTTTCAAAGCCAGGATACTCAGTATTGATAACCTAGGCTGATTTTACCACTCAGATGTGGTCGCTTGTTAACCACAGCTTAAGAATATCGGTGTAATACTTTTCCCTAGGTTGTTGAAAACGCAAGTCCACTGTATTCGTATTTTCATCTTCGGGGCATGTGAAATTCCAACCTTGGCCACTGTCATCCACGCGCATTGATTTGTAGGATTTTGTGCTCCTAATGTTATCAAGCCCTCATGCGCATGAATTACTTTGGTTGGTTACCCGATAGAGCTCGAGATCGCTCGTCGCTTAAGCGCGAACTTACTGACCGGTAGGCCCCTGCTTCGGACCCAACCTTTGCATCTTGACTAATCCTGTCTGGGCTTGGGCAGCCTGATAGTATTTCAACCCTCGTGCTTTCATCGTATTACATTGCAGCTATGCACTGAAAGGGTGTTGCGGCTGAACGATTATCATTATTTTTACCCGATTGTCTACAATACTTAATTAAAAAAACGTGTTTGTCATGGTGGTTCAACATTGTAGCGAACATCTTATAGAAGAAACTGGTCCGTGAATCTCAAATTGATAATCGAATTACTAGCTATGTTTTGAAGTCAGAGCACGGTGAACTGCGGTTACTGTTCTCAACGCTTCGGTTACCGCGGCTAACCTTTGTCAAGCATTTTTACTACCGTTGAGATCACCACCAGAGACAGCAACGTCAGTATTGCCACCGATGTTTCACCGCCGTAACCACTTGGTTACACAGAACCAAAAGATTTATACGAGGTTGTCATGATGTGTCATGAGTTTTTGACTATCGTTTGTAATGTAAGGTTGACGCGAATGAGGGAGAAACTGTAAATGTGTATTTATGTGTTATCTGTTCTGGTCAGTGGACTGTGTCAACGGTAACAGTCAAATGCTTGAGTGAAAACTCTCCCCTGTAGTCACGTGCGGGTTATTTTTCAGGGTGCAGCTGGAATGAGGTACGAGTCAGAACTTTCGTGGGATAGCGATTTGCAGTTAATGTATTTAGAGTGGTCATTTAAAATAACTAAACTCGTATACTTGGGTCCAAGGCCAAGTTTGGACGACATCTCTGATGTGCTACCGACCGAAGTATTTTCGTGCATGGGCAACCTGCTACGTGCATCTAAAGAACGTTAAAAATTCTGAAGTTTGCGAACGATCATTTTCTGTTGTGTCTCATCCGTCTAATACGGTGATAAAATAGAAAAGCAGGTTAAAAGGCTACCTAGCAATGTCTTACTGGTGTGAAAAAAGAAAATCATCTACTCTGGGGTTAAAGATTGTTTAGTTGGCCAGGGCAAAGTCAGATCTTTCACGTGTGTTTTGTTAGCAATGCCAGCGGACCCCTATTTAAATAACGATCGTTCCAACAAGTTGCCTTCGATTTTTCGGTACCCGACAGATTACAGTGAATGAGTGAAAAAGATTGATCTGGTGGTTTGCATCGATCCGCTGACTGCCGATACCGAGTGTCCGTTTTTAGGCGAATCGAAAAGTGCTCCTTGGTTGTCTGAGACAGGCGCCGTGTCATCCGACCGACATAGCTCGCTCAACATTCGTAAGGAAACCTATGAATAGATCACTATAGGAGAATCGTCGGCCGGAACTTTTTCCTCGAGATCCTTATTGAGCAGTCGGTCCATACTGAAGTGTGCAGTAAGCTGATCATTGATTTGACTGCAGCCCAGCGAAGAGCATGAACTTATCGACTGGGAGATGTTGGCAACACCGTTAAGAAAACCCTATCAGAAAAACCTACAAGGCGGTCGATGGACCAGTCTGATAACAGCAGCGATTGGGACCAGTCGGACTGTGGCTTGTGCATCTGTTTAAGTTCATGCCCTCGTGTTTGTCTGATCCTGCAGTGGTCTTCTTGCTGTATGGGTAGGGTTTTCAGTACGGTCATACACCACCATGTCAAATGTAGCCGGGAATTAGTGCTCTAGCTTTCCAGTAACCAGACGACTGGCTGTATGAGTGGCATCGGAGATGAATGCCGAGGGTTAGTAAACCTGTAAGGCGACACTACGATGATGCATCATCAGCTGTCACCCCGGGCTTGATCTAGTCAGTGAGCAGCAGGAGTGCGCCCACAAATAAAACCCAGGACGTGTCACTGTTTTGAAAACCAGCCTCAGATCACTGGTTTTTCGACGGTTGGTGTTTCACCTGCCCCAGTCCATATAAAACCACGGATGCTACATTTCGTCAACTGGGTGGGTTTGTTACAAAGGACGTTGAGGGGATGCCAGAATTGTCCCTAATCTAGAAGTGTTTCCTCGTAAATGATGTGACCGCACTGTAAACCCCTTATGTGACACTGTCGTGTTGGGGTAGGAGCTACACAGCATTTCTGAAGTATGCCAGCGAATACTACCTACTCGTTCGTGCAGCCGATACCGAGTACATGTTACTATGGGTAGAACACCCACGTCATACCGGATTTCGAACTCCCGTTCTCATTAGGGATTTGGTAGCAGGCGGTTTTTTATCCTATCCGTTCTTCAACAGTGAATGCATCATGCTGGTGCATACTCCACCGTTCTTTGGGGCTTTCTGAACAGATGTCCAGGTTGTAAATTCGTAGTTCTTGGATCGAAGAGTTACACCTGGCCTACCAAAAATAAGGAAACTGTGTCGCCGTTTAACCTGAATTTAGCAGACTGAAAGCTACTTTCCCTCCTCTGAAGACCGTTTCATAGTACACGACTTCATAAAAGTTTACCCGTGCGTGGCCAATGAGCACCTGAAGAAAACGCACTTGTTCCGTTTGACACAACGAATCGCGTTGGAGCTTTGCCACACCTAGTCTGAGCTCTAGCTTGAACTAGGTTCGTACGCAAGTGCAGATCGGGATTCTTTCTTGCCGATATCCGCCGGCATAAATATGGTTTCTGTTTTACGAAACTACAAACGACTACATGGTGTCCACACGCAGACTGCACCAGACGGCTGATCAGTGCTCATTTCAGCGTACGCTGTAATTTACGTATTACTTGTGTGACTACGCATTCGAGGTCGAACAACCTAGATAGCCGTCAAGGGTGAATCTTCACCCCTGATGTTGTTCACCGTCCATCGGCTACGTTGTAGTTGAGCTTCCTCTGGAGTTCTGACTTTCATTAAAACTCTCCACCTCAATCAGAAATTCCCTGAAATAGCAGGTCCCCATCGGCCAAATCGAAAGTTCGTCTGACACTGGATGCCCATTCCCTTTGTTCACTTTTGAGAGGGGAGTCACTTTATAAAGGCACGAACTCTTCCGAGTGTCTACACGCTGAAGAATTTCAGGATGACGGGTCTGTTATACAGGCTTCCGGATAAAGCTGGTAGTGTGCTTGACTTCTTCAAATAGCGTGCACTGGTCAGACCATGTCGTCTTACTATATACCAACCGTCGGGACAAGCCAGGTTTTATATTACACGGTAGAACATCAAGGAACCTGGGTATCAAAGGACAATGCGTCTTCAACGTAACATCTGTAGGAATGTAGTTGTTCAGTACTAAATTGAACACGCCGTTGAGAGGAGTAGGTGCAAGCTCTCCCACAAACGACACTAGCCAGTTGCTGTAAGTGTTACCAAGTAGTTTTACAGTTTAACTCACCTCACATAGCTCAACTCTGTCTCGTACCTCGCGCAGATAGATGCGGACATCGCTCGCGTTTTATCCGATTCACGCTACTCAAAATTATTTTCAGTAGCTAAATTAGATGTGACATACCTGCTGCCAGGCCTCGCAGCCAGCACTTCCTGAAACCACGGCCTTCGTGAATTCACTGTTAATAATAAGGTTTTCGCTTTTCTTTAAGCATCAGATACCCACTCCCATCGGTTGTGCAATGTTTCTGCTGGTCTAGCTATTGTTGAAGATTGTCATATCCACTGAGGTACGACTGATCCCAGGTACTGCTTGAAATCTTTACCAATTAGGCAGTTTTGTTATACGATTGGATCTCCGTGTCTTCATTCCTGTATCACTTTGCCGAAGTCTATAGAGGAGAATATCCACTCTGTGTAGGTGTGTTGAGTTAACTAAAGGATAACTTATCACTGCTCCAAGTTTGAAGCGGTGGTTTTCAAATAGCTCGTCAGGCTCACGCGCCGTCATCAGCCCATGCTCGATGGCGTGGTCAGAACTGTCCTATTCTTAGCAGCGCACCTGTGTTACAAGCTTCACATAGGTAAGAAGACTGTTTTTGTCAACATTCTAGTTGTTGTTATCATTACTACTGTGACTCCGACGTTGCTGTCTTGTGTTTGATGGGCCGCTCGTTTGTTCTACTGTTCATTGTCTTACCGTCCTGATCAGTGTGTGACCATGCTGTCCGCGCAAACACAACTTCGACTGATCTAGTCTGGTCCTCAGGCTATCTTCTGGCTCACTTGTTGCATTTCACTATATGTTCATGGCGTGGCTACACTAGAGCTTATCAATTGTACTTATCTACTATTTATTTTTATCATTATTCGTTAGTGCTGGTACTGTTAGGTTCATTGCTAAGGACGGTACATCAGCTCACCAACGGTATCTGTGCTAGCTTGCTTGCGTGGCTGGACTTATTGCAATAAGATAGTCATATCTGTAGGCGCTCGTTCACACTGTGTGTTAATTACACCAGGATATTCCATTAAAGGAGTCAGATGTCATCACTTTGGTAGACATTTTTAATCGTCACATGAGTTTCGTACTCATGTTTGGATGTGTGTGGGTTCAGCAAAATAGTTGAACTATTGACATAAATAGATTTAAATTAGGCTGAAGTCGACTGTGACATAAGGATGTGCAATTGAACCATGCTGGATCAACCTGTCCGTTTTTTGTCTATCACGTAGAAATAGAAAAATCATTCTAATCTTGCAATAATACCAGCTCAGCTTGTAAAGAAGCAGGTCTTCGACGAAATTAAATCAGTTATGTCAGTTGTGGTCGGATTTGTTCAACTACAGTTCACAGAATGCATCTCACAAACCTGGAGTAGTTAGTTGACATTAATGATATATTAATGCAGAATTTCCTGAGTAGTTCCTTGGTTTTTCTGTTAGAAAAGTTTCAGAAGCCATCAAACTGCAGTCGACTAAGTTCTTTTTGCTTGACTCGCAAATTCTGGCCAACCAACTAACTGATTTAGACGAGTATTTGAGCTGAGAACCTCTTAAAATTGACGTCCGGTAAATCTGCCAGTAGCATCCTCTGTGAACAAAAGCACCGGTTGTATCCTCCAAATAGTTTCATTTGCACAGTAATCTGGTTTTGACGGGAGACCCAAATGAATTCAGCTGAATTTGCAGTTTATGGTGGTTGCATCCTTTGTTCCTCTGTTAATAAAACCAAGCGAAACGCGCCATGTTGTGCTTGCGGTTGCTTCAAAAACTCATGATGTCACCCTTCAACAGACAAGGTCAATAAAAACCACATATTAACTTCTTGTGGCTCAAAATGTTTCTCCACTTGTTTGTTTTCATTCTATAAATAGAGGTCCGCGATTTCACTATGAAATTTTCCTTATCTTAGGTTATCTGTCCATAGGAGTCGATGACTGTCTGAGGAGCCAGTGTATGAATCGCCTGGACACCTGGACAAAACATCGCCTCATTAGTTTCTTCCATTTCATACCACAAAGCGTGTCACTGTCGTTCCGGAATTGTAGACGGCTTTCGTCATTGCCTCTGTCGTCGCCGTGTTATCTATCCATCTTTCAGTCAAGATAATCAAACATCTGTGATACTGGAGCCTGCAGGTCGATAATATTTTGACCTTGTTCCTGAAGTCGGTTCGGCCAATTTGGGTAACTTGTATCCTCAAAAAATATTATTTACACCTTTGGCGTTCATTGCCAGTGCTTACTGCGAATTAGCAGGATAGTCAGCCAACCTAGTGTCTGTATGCACAGTTCTTTAGTTATTCAGGTTAGAAATACCAAAGAAGCCTTCGAAGACATCTGGGTTAAGAAATTCAATGCGATTCCTCCAAGCCAGGCGCCTGATACGATGTTATTCTACAGGAGACTTACCGTCGAATTCTCACAGGTTTTTCTACATCTGGAAAGCAGAGTCCACGGTCTTGTTTCACAAGGGGTATTTTCACTCTCTGTCTCAATAAGGAACACGTTCCTGAGCATTCACCCAAAAAGTGCGGAGAATCCACTTATTTTAAAGACTGTGACAATGCTAAACGACACAAGTCATGGGACACGATGCAGAGTATCCAAGCTGCTCAAGAATAGGCTGCACCAGTCTAACAATGGCCTCAAAGAAGATATTAAAAAGATCTATTTCTACTCGATGGGTGCGTTGCATTGGAAATCACCAAGCTTGATTCCCGCCCTTCTGGTGCTTTGACCCATCACTGAGGCATTTGACGCTTACCTGCAGTAGAATAGGCATGCTCCGCCTACTGAGTATACGGAAAGAAGTAGTGAGTGCTGGTGGGACCGAGGTACAAGTATGCGACGATCGAATTAGGCCTTAGGTTCACCTCTTGTTTGTTATTGTGTGTTCAGAATCTGCATGGAATATTGTTCATTGATGGACGAACGAAGCTTATGTTGAAAGTGCGGCATCGGAAATTATTAGGAGAACCAGCTCCGAACGTAACTGCACTACACAACTGGCAATGGAATAACCGTTTTCGTTGAGACAGGTTTAATTGGTTGTTCTTCACTGGCCCTTGACAGATGAGTTCTATTTTTAGTATCACTTTTTGGCCCGCCTAGAACTTTCCACGTGAGTTTTATAAACAGCCCGTTTTCGGCTGCACATGACACGCTTGTACGCGTCAGTGATGAACAGATCAGCTGATTCGCACGTTCATTGACTTTTCTGGTTTGGCTAAACGCATCAGGATATCAAGCGGCTATCCAGACTACGGTTCACGGTATTAAGGAGGCATTAAGAAGACTATGGTCCACAACAGAAATGCCACCTGAATCTGCGAAAATGTTGATACTCGAGTAATTCTGCTATTTTTTAAAAATTATTGTCATGATGAGTATGTTGGATTTTTTGAGGTTTTGTTACTTTGTTGTGATTGTTCTTGAGTACACCATTGCTTTTTTATTAGGAAGAGCTTGGAATTCTCCAGAAACCGAGTTGAGAACACACTGGAATACAGATGATTCTGTCAGAGCCTATTGAATAATTTGCAAAACTTTTTTTGAGGGTAGAGCCCAAATCGTACGATGAGAATTAGAGAAATTCCGCTCGAAAGAACTAGACGAAATCAAGGAGCAATGGAGATACTGCCCTCGACAATCACTTCCGCAAGTTCCGTGCGATTTTTCCAAGATTTGTTCAAACAGATCTCCGATTTCAGCACGATTCTTCCTCACCAATATGGGGAAGTACTAGAGACTGGTTTCGCTCTGATTAGAGCTCACTAGTATTAACTCTCCCTGACCTTTGTTGAAATTGAAATCCGGAAATTTGACATGCTAGACGAACGTGCTACCACCACACTGGTGGCGGACGCTCGGTGCATCTGACTTGTCGTGCCTCAACAGGCGAACACGGCCACGCGCGATCAGTGTGATAGGTTTATCCCTTGGTTTCAACGGCTGTGCAGGTCGTGTGAAACATTCTGATTTTACCACGTCCAAGATGTGAACAGCTGAAATTTTTTGTTTGATGTTTATTTGCACAATATACTTCTGGTTCTAGAGCGAATAAAATGAGTAACCGGACAACATGGGTTCCAGAAATGGTCCCAATGTGGTCCAAATTACAGGACGGTGGGTAGTAAAACCAGGTGGAGTCAAATGTCAGAAGAAGAATAAACATTTGTGTCGTAAATCCAGGAATACTGCTTCAAATGAGAAGATTAACTTGTGTTTCCACGGTGTGTAAGAACCCTACAGAGTCAGTCAACGTAGATCATTACTCATGTTTCATAAGGAAGTGTTAACTGAGTTCTACGTAAACGAAATGCTCACGTTTTTCTCAATTGCGAGATTTTCTTGTCTTTGTAATTTAACCATGGCCAGAACTTTGTGGGGTCGGAGCCTAAGGAACATGGTAGTGTGTAGGGCTGGCATTTATTTTTAATCGTCGCGGACCTATACGCTGCGCTCCTTAATTAACGGCACACTGGCGCTTTCTCCTCGAATAATGATGGAACATTCACAAAACAATCTCCAAGCAAGACGACGGCTCCACAGCCAACAGAGCTGAAGAAGGCTAAGGTTAAGGCGCGAACTTATTGATCGGAAAGTCCGTGGTTCGAACCCAACCTCACTATTTCGACTGCTCCTTTCTAGGCTTGGATAACTTTGTAGTACCTCATCCCTTGTACTACCTTCGGGAGGCATGGCTGTTACAGCTTAACGGCTACCACAGCCACTATGGGTCACGATAACGCTAGGAGATTTTTCGGACAAGGTGACTACTTTAACAGGAAAATTGTCGAATCTGTGTAGTGTTTATAAAGCAGTCGCAGCATTGAAGGACTTGTGACCTTGCTAGCGTCTTTTAAGGACAGGTTGGAATTAGACTATCGACCACCTGTTGGTTCTGGGTGTCACGTGGTTGTGCGCAGATAAAGTACACAACCATGTGGACTGAAATCTGCCTGATGCACGGGAAAACGCGCTGCGTCATGTGACCTTGCTACCCCAATCGACAAAACAAAGCTTTGATTGACCACAATGTAAGCTGGGCTTGAAAGCTGGGTTTTTCATGGGCAGTTATACCAAAGTTGACAACTAGGGATGCCCTTACAAAAATATTTCCCTTGGTCTGACTAATGCATCACTACCTAACTCGAACTCCACATAGATTTAGTGGTGCCTTCATTCCGAGTTCGATGGGTAGCAAAACCACATACCGTATTGCTGATCGCATACGCGGTAAACAGAACCAACAACCACTTCGTTATTTTTGATTTGAAAAAAATCCAAAACTACGGACGGAAACCTTGTGTGTACTTTCTGCACTGAACAAACTCTTCATGTTTTCCGCAGAAAGAACTAAATTTTCAGCAAATGAAGGGTTGTTTGCTTGTTACACTAACCCATTAAGTACAACTACAAAGATTTGGAAACCACTTTACGGTCAACCTTGTGTGCGCTGTGTAGCTTAGTCTTTTGTGTTAATATAAATGGGGGAAATGTTCATTTTGTGTTACCCTTTGTTACCAGCCGTTATTTTGCCGCATATCAGTGTGAAAGTAATATATATATATATATATATATATATATATATATATATATATATATATATATATATTCATTTGTTTGCGAATGCTCGGTAAATTATATAAATCAAATGACACGGTGCTTATCTCAGAGAATCAAGGAACATTCATCCCTTTGCTGAAAATCTGGAGCAGCCAAACACGTGACAAAAGCTATTGCCAGTCATTTGATCGATAGAGACCACTAGATCGATCCGGCCGAGTCATTCAACGCAATCGATTGACTGCCGAAAAATCGGAGGTTATTTGCTAAGACACTCGTGACAGCTGAGGTGATCGTAATTCAAGTAATGGTCTCGTAACCTTGCCAACAAGAGGCAAGTGAAAACTTTGAAATTGCCTTGGCATAGCGGACCATATTACCCACCACCAAGTAAGCAGTATCGCTGTCTTATACCAATAGCACGGCGATATTGTATATTATTTTAACCTTATTGCCTACTTTATCGCTGTACTTGTTCGACGACAAGCGAGCAGAGACGATCTTTTGCAATACTGTGTGTTTTCCAATTTTAAATTTCAGCAGTATTTCGAGGATTAAAAAAATACGAAGTAGTGAGATAGACTACAACCGAAGGAGGGTAATCTAGTGCTTGAAGATTGCTGCTGACAGCTCCTCAAGTACTGTTGTTTTGACTCTCTGATCGGTCTAGAAATAGCTTCCTAACCTTCAAAAAATTCGTTTCTTTCCTGTCTATTTTGACCGTCCATACTGATTTTCTTACATGAGAACTAATGATTAGTCGAAGGAAGCTCTTTTATTTGAGTTTGCATATTGATGAAGATCACGAAAAGCTCTGTTAAGACCTGAGACCCTGTTGTTGGCGTGGTTGTCTCCAATACCATGGGTATTTACTATATTTACTTCAGATGCCAAGTCAGTTTCAACACTTTTGCACATCTTTAAAACAGTCTGACATAAGCGGATCGATACCCGTATATTTTGAACGACTCTCCCTCTGGCAAAGGTCTGTAGACCTCCTTTTATCTACAGTTCGGTCTTAAGGCGCTGCTTTTTTCGAGAGGAAACCTCTTGCATCATAAAAATGCCAATAAATGACTCTCTGAAATTTGTGTGTATGGTACAGGCTATGGAATCAATTAACACCAAACACGTGGAACACTTCATTAAACTGTTACCGTTGAACTATTCCCACTCATGAAACACAAACTACACTGGGTACATAAGATCTTCACTCCAGACTTGATTCGAAGCTCATTCGTCAACGATCTTCCGCCGGGATGTCAGAATAGATTGCAATATAGGACCATTTAGTTTGAAAAGGAAGCGATCTTAGCGCTACCGCAGTCTTTATCTTCGACAGCACATCAGCCTGATGTGTTCGCGTTGTCGTTGGTTTTGGTGAATCTATTAGATACTCATCCACCCCTTGCTTCTTCAATGTCCCCAACCGTGTTTTTGCAGTCAAGGTCACCGACCCAGTCAGATTTGCATTTAAAGTACAACAAAACACAACAACGGTTCAGTGTTCTCACGGTGGAGTCATATTAGGTTGCGTCAGTCTGCACTTTCGCTGTAGAGTTTTACGAAACTTTTGAAGTTATTTGAAACCGTATGTGGTGCGTCTCGGCTTTAAATGAGATCCATTTATATTACCAACCAAATCAATGGGATGGTTTGGATGGAGTATGAAAAGCACTGACCCACTATCACCCGAGGAAAAAGCGTGACCGAAATTGCTGAAGTCTTATCTGCGAGAGTCATTACCACTGGAAGACAAGATGTTGCAAACAGCCTAAACTAACCTGTGGCTGTTAAGTAGTTTGGAATGTCACAGTTTCTAATGACACCTTGTCTCATTCACAGGACAAAAGTACAAGTCAGCATTGGCTGCCACAAATAAGCCGATTACCTTCGATCCCGGAATTTGTGGTCCGCGTAGGAAACAGCCACCACGCGACGGGCTTCTTTGGATATGAGTTTGTCCATCATTTCAGGTGAACTTTTGTACCCTGGTGGAGGTCGCTCTTGGTGGTCGAAACGCCCCACTCTCACTCAATAAATTTGCTGCGCAATCCTCCACAACCTCACCATTTATTCTGAAGACCCTTAGGTGTCTGGACGATAATGGTTGCAGAGGCTAGCCACGGAAGTCACTAGTGACGCTGATAGACATCAACTGTCAATGCAATTGGTAGATATGTGCTGAAGCATATGTACCGTTCAAGCGTAAAAGTGTGACGTGGTGCAACATGGTCGGTAGCTAACTCAGCAACACTTGTCAGTGACTCGTGTCCGCACAGTCGTGTACTTTTGCTCACAAAAGACGTATTTGAACTCCTTATTGGAAAACACGAATTGTCGGTGATGCTAACAGACTGGCGAAAACGTCAAATAAACGGATTATTTGAGAGGTGTTAGATACTTTATGCGTACACACAAACGTTTTTCCGAAGTCCCACAACGTCCGCTGACATTTAAGTGGAATCCCATAGTACTTGTGATTGTCTCCTACACAATTGCGTCTTCAGTTGTGTCCTTTTGTTCAGTTTGTGTGTGCCTGAACTTCTAATTCGAAGACCTGGAAAGACCCTCTTGACTTTCTGACAGTTTACACCAAAACCTTCCGGGCACTTGGACTATATCAACGTCTGCGAAAACCACACAATTGGCCCACTATTGCCAGTGACGGACATCAGCTGGCAGCTACCAAACGGGCAGAGTTGTGGCGAATCAGCTGTAAAGTTGAGGCAAACAAACTTAGAGGAGAGTCAGCGTCTTCGATGGCCGAATCCGTAGAATACTCTTTCTGTAGGCGAAGATCGGTGGTTTGTATCCATCCTCAGGCATACCTTTTAGTCAATACTTATCGTTTCTACTTTATGGAAGCATTCCATACATCTGGCAACGCCAAACTGAATGTATGTTTTAGCAAAACTGAAGTATTTGTTAAATGGCAGTTTTTGTGCGTTTGGTTACAATATCCGTCGGGAATACATTGGTGCTCTGCTTTGGAAAAATTGTCCAAACCGGCGGGTCGATATCGGGTAATGTTCGCTCTCCCTGCTCAGCTTTTCTAACACTGTGTAAAGAACACGTGTGAAAAGACAGAAGAATAACTTGAAGACGATGGCTATGCCACTAAACTAAGCAAACGACAAAGCAAAACTAAGCCACGATATAAAAAACAGAAAACATCAGCGGATAATTTCGTGAACCAGACTTTGAGTAGCACGAAAGCTTCCCAAATGTGTTCATGGGTTAAAAAAAGCTTAAGGAATGTCTGCACGAACGAACGATTTTGACCGGTCATATGAACGGCTGTCCTGAAAGGTTATCGCTATACTTCGGTAACTGGTGTGTTGTTTAGTTAGCAATATATATATATAATATATATAATAATATAATATATATGTATATAAACATGTATATAAATGTAAATATATATACATATGTACATACCCAGAAAGGACGCTTTCAAATCTCAGTACCCAATCACTTCTCTGTAGTGACTTTTCTGGTGTGATGGCACACGTTAACGCATGTTTTAGATTGTTCTTTCTGTATAATAATATCAGTTCTTGTTGATTTTTCGAGTCATTTCTGCATGAGAGATGAGCGTCAAAAAGAGGAAAATAATTCTCTCTTACTGGCTCTTTTGAGCTAAAGGAGCATGACGAGATCAGAAACGCTATCTATGATCGTCAAAACAGAACATTCTGACCAAAATTGTCGAGAAGGGAAGTTTCCAGTTTTTAACTCGCCTCGTCATATATACTAGTATTAAAAGGGAAACTGATAAAGGTATATGACAGCACTTTAACCGGCAACCATTTCCACCAGCTAATCCAATCTATCAGAGCTTTTTGTCGTTCATGAGTTGTTGTGTCATCCAGCAGTTTCACGTGACACAACTAACAACGTAAACAGAATGAGGACCCTGATTTGGAGCTATGTGTTAACCACTCGTATGTTGTCGGATCAGGAAGGTGTACATATCAATGGCAATATTCAAAGCTCAGTACAAATATTTACCGTGGTTATCGACCAACTAGTAGGTAACGTAGCCTACATATGTCTCGTTCCCGGAGCACGTTGTGGTCCTGACTAATGTCAGGGTCACAGGACCTAGAAAACTCCAATAAATTAAAGTCTGGTCGACGATGATTCCTCGAATTTTACTCAGTACTTTTCTCTGTATGCATAATACTCTATACTAAATAATCAACTTCTTATCCTAGTATAATCAGTTTGATAATTTCACACAAACGGTAGTTAGCATGCTTTATCAGACTTCGAAAAATGTCCCCTTGACAACGATTTAAAAAACGTCTATTCGTCGCTATGCTACTGTCAGTGAAACAACCAAGAAGAACGGCTGAGCGAAGTGCTCAAAAGTGAACCTTCTTAGCATGAGAGAAGATAAACCAAGTGTTGTAAGTGCCTTATCGGGCACTTATTCCGAAAAGTCACCTTGATATCACACGGTAGTATCAAGTCACAAACCTATCAAGAACATTGGAACAAGGGAATCGCTCACTTTTCATTTGGTGAATTGAAGTTTTTTTCCGGGACTATGTCAGCAGACACCCTTCACTGGCGTGATCTCTTCTCCCACTCTACTCAGAACACGATGCAAGACACCGTATACCACAGATGACTGCTTTTCACGCAGTAAAATAACTGCCTGAAACTATGCAATTCGGGTTTTTATGCTGATACTGTCAAACATATGTATCCGTATATCGATGCTTGTGGATGTCCGTTTTCGCTACAGACTGGCACAATCCGTAGTTCACCTAGAAAACCGGTGCTCATTTGCCGACATTAGATTTGGCCAAATGGAAAGACATGTTGTGATGGGGCACAGCTAAAATTCTTTAATTCTGTTATCTGATATCTTTAAGTTCCAATAAATAAACTCGTCTTCGACCATGGGACAAACTCACTCTGCATATGTTCGATTAAATGCCGTGGTTTTTGCTTCCTCCACAGCCCTTCCAAATTTCAAACTGCTATTCGTTATCTCGACCAAAGATCGACAACTGCTCCAGGCTGAAAACGTCACACAGAAAGAGACTACTTGACTTATACTGCGAGTGGCTTAAATCAATAACAATGGCACACCTGATTAACAAAAATACGGGTTCACTACTCAGTGGAGAGAACGGACCCCTTTTAGGAAACCTTTTTTTGGCGGGAGGCCTGATATGTAAACGTTGTGATGTAAAGGAGGTTCTGGGTATATATCCTCTTAACATTCATAAAACCAGACGAGCCACAGTTAACCGAATAGCACGCCAAAATAAAAGAGAATTAAGAGTCGAATCAAGAAAATAATTTATCCGAAAACCTGATGGGCGACAAATTGTACTTTTCGCAGGATAAGCAAACTGTGATTCCTCGCATGTTCGGTTACTGTTCCTGTGACTTCAGAAATGGTCCAATTCATAGCAATTAACGACCAAGCGGAAGGTTAGATTTAGGTGGAACGGGAAATAGACTTATAGAATATTGAAGAAATAACCATCTCGGTGCATCTTACATCAACTGCAAAACTGATACGGAGGATCTGTTATAAATCGCCTGTGCCAGATAAGCCTAAATATTTCCCACAATGTCTCACCGCACACTCAACACAGGACTTTGAACATCACGGACGGGAGACAAACTATCAGCTGCTTTTTTTGCTCTAATGCCCTATATTTTCAGACATTGACGATGGTCTTCACTTCGAATGCCAGTTAGTTCTTCGTGGAATTAGGCGATTTACTACGCGAAAAACGTTAAGTTCGTTGTAAATCGAATGAATCTGAACCTTCCGATACTTCCGAGGGGCTGAGTCTGAAACCAATGAAGAAACTTGTAGTTTATAACCAGGGTGGCCGATTATATCCGGTTCTTGATGTAACATTACTTCTCTCTTGTAAACGCGTCGTTTGCATCCAACCAGGGATTCTAATGCATCATCTATGTTTTGGGAAGTGTTTTTTGTAACTGTTGGGACAATAATTGAACATTCGCGACAAAAATGCCACTGTACAGTGCAAAACACAGACGCTCGACATAAGTAACCAAATTAACCAGTTAGCGGGAATACGTGCAGTGCTGGTTCTCAGCATCTTTACAATAAAGCACTTCTAAACTCTTGTACGACAGAACAGGTAAATTCCAATGCCTGTCGTACGGGATGAAAAGGCGCTAGCATTTGGAAAACAGTCAATACGCAGAACAACAGATGATATACCTGGAACGTAGACTATTATGTCAATCATCCTACTTGTAAATAGGGAGTCAAAAGGTGAAAATAGGCGAACTTGGAAATTCTAGTTCTCATCAACAATCGTGTCTATTGAGTCACCTCTCCAATTCCTCCCTATATAATCAACAGGGTTAGAAAAGGTACAACCTACGGTTTAGAGATTTATCTGTTCGCCGAGTTTGGCAATTAGCTTAAAAACGTACGAGAAGACGCCGTCATTGCGCAGTTTGGTGGGTATTTTCTCTCAGTCTACTTGCGCTTATGTGGTTTCTAAAGAACGGTTCATGGCCTCACAGTGATGAATTGTCAACATTTTTGCTTGCACGTGACTTGATTCACCCGCGATGACTTAGAGTTCGGTCCTATTCACCAGCATTTCATTTTTTATTTGTTACTTCTTAGTTCTATTCCTCTTTTCCATTTGGTTTGTTTGCGTTTTGGCCCGCCTTTCTCCCATTTGCTTGGTCATTTAGATATCGGTTTTTGACAAACTTTCTTCCCTTATCTAACCGGTTAACTTGAAATTTCTGTTGGGTATTGCGCTGGCTTTCTGGATCCCAACTGTTTCTGTCTTGCACAGTTTTAATTCGTTGTAATGTTTAGTTTTCTGGTTTGTTAATTCACGCCCTACTTAGCTGTACATTATAGTAGCCTTGATTTTGTTTCACTTGGGTGTTCTTCTAGAAGTTTCTGTTGATCCTTCCCTTGGTTTATTACAGGGTTTTGGGCTTGGTGGTTCCGCAGTTATTTAGTCTTCAGCGGTTGATATGTTGGGTCCTTCTGAGTGCATTTTGGTGAATTTCTCAGTTAACTGCCAAAATTCCACGTATTCATGCTCCTTCGCCATCCTTGCAACGGCTAGTTTACGGATTTGGTTTCATTTGTGTTCTCGTCCTTGTTGATCTCCATATACCGAGAGGAGTGAAATTTGATGGAGTTTCGCAACGGTCGGTTAGTATTCCAGCATTCTTGTAAACAGTTCTATTCACGTCTGCTCCGCGCAGTGTTTGTCGCAATCCTTGTTTTGGGTTTTGAATGTAATGTCAACCAACTTCATGATTTCCAGTTTAATTATTTGATTTTGATGGTGCTTTACGATTTGTCCGGCAGAATGTAAGCTAAGAAGCCATTGTTACCGTACCAACAAAGAAGGAAGGCGTGACAGTCTTCGCAGACAAATTGGATTAAATATAAGAAGCACAAGCACTATCCGAGGACACTTCTAAATATGGCCGTCAAAAGTACTACCAAACTAAGAGAATTAGGGACAAATCAACCAAAACATCAAATGATCCCAGGACCTGCAAAGCATAAAAGAAACTAGAATACTGGAGAGTGAGGACGCATGGGTCAATTCTTCCTCAGTTTTATGGACCGTCGAAGACGTACACAGAAACGATATGACTATGACCAACACAACTGTTTAAGGGAACTCTGGAAAAGGGGGAAGCATATTACCAGTATACTAACAGCACCTTTTCAGCATCCTAACATCTTATCACTAGTTATCCGTACAAAAAGGTCAATCCATTCAACTGGAAAGATGGCCTTTAGCTCCTAATCCATCCACCTGATCAATACCGTTACCGTGAGGCTACCTCTCATATTGATATATTGTAATTATTGATTATTCCTCAGTTAGTGAGCCAGTTGGTTGCGGAAAATTTAGTCTTAATAGCAATTTTGAGGTAGGTGTCGGGCATTTTGAGAAATCGAACACCACGTTTTCCTTTCGAAAGTTCGCCTGTGTAGACACAAACAAATATAACAGTTTGGTTTCGTCACAGTCCGTCATCGTCTTCTGGGGGAGCACTCGAGTAGCGTATTTATCGATGAAGAGGCACTAAATGTTAGCGAAATACACTCATTTGCAAACAAATTTGGTTTTGCGAGAGACTCACCTGGAACCCAGCTGAATCTCTCGTTTGTGATGTTTCCAGGTTGACAGAAACTCGGGGACTGCGCCTCCCTGATGAGCCCCAAGAAGGGCGAAACCGGTCGTGGGCTGTCGAGGAATTTTCAGCAACCTTATGAGTAGTGCATTACAAGGGCACTTCTGTTTCCAAGAAAACGCGCCCGTAACAGCTCACAGCGATTAATGAATTACTCTTATTCTCTTACGCTTATTCGACCTAAAGCTGCCACTCGACCTAAAGCTGCCACCTTGACGTGATGGTCGGGCTTGAGGGCTGCAATGATCCCGCGGGATACACTGGCTGGAACGTCGTTCCACAAAGTGCAACCGTGCCAGGAAGGCCAGAGGGGAGCAGTCAGACCAAGAGCAGCGAGACCCCGTACTACGAGTAATCGTGCTACGAGACGGTCTGGGGGTAAAGTCGTACTGTCCTCTGCAGCAGGAGTGTGAAGACAGTAAGGTGTTTCCCCCAGGCGACCAGCATGTTCATATTTATGGAAGCAGCGATGCTGCCTTCCCCGGGGGAAGGACGGAGTAGAAAAGGTCGGCCCAAAAACCGCACACTCCTATCGCCCAACGGTTGACCGTGATCGCCGGCGCATTATCCAATACGGTCGAAATGCTTCTAAAACCAAAGAGTCCGGTGCTGCTCAAAAGGCACCTGCTGTGCGCAGCCGCATCAGGAATGAGATAGTAATGCCTTATTTCCTGCACCCTCGGGTTAGGCCAACTCCCTGCAGCCGAGCAGGTCAGACTGTCGAGTCATCGGCTCCAGGCAGGGTCCCCAAAGAAAACCCTACTGTCCGGTGCCTCGTGGGTCAGACTTTTGAGTCAGAGGCTAGGGGCAGGGTCCCCGAACAAAACCCTACATCCTCCCACTGCCTTGTGGGTCAGACTTTTGAGTCAAAGGCTCAAGGTGGGGTACCTCAACCAAACCCCCTTCCTCGGCCTGGGAAACCGGGAAGTATCATTTGCCCGCGCAGTTCAGTTCAGTTCATATTCTGTGCTGAGATTCGCCCCAAGACTCACGACCTTTCGTCACCAGTTTGCTTTGGTTTGTCTTACCGTGTGAATGCCCACCGAAATACCGTCGGCTTTACAAGCCGTTCGTGGATGCTTACTATCTCGGTGTACATGTTTGGCAGCGTGCATTTTCGGAAGAATTTATTAAATATACAAAAATGGGTCATCAGTGCAAACGGTTTTACAAGCTTGATGTTAGGGTCAGGAAAGTTGGTAATTTTCAGTTGTAAGTGAAGCTAATCTATGCTGAAAGGCCGAGATTCACTGTACAGCTGTTCCATCCTTGTTGGCAATCACCAGTAATGTCCAACCCGGGAGTTTCGGACCCGCAATCTTCCGGCCAGCGGTTCAAGACTTAACCGTTCGACCTCAAGCAGTTGAACACCAGGGTCATTAGCTCTCAATTAGACAGGATATAGCGCCACTCAGTATTCACTTGCGGAAACCGCACTACGTAGTGGACTACTGACTGGCTCCTTGAGTGACGACTTCCCAGATGGAAGGTTCACTCATCTTTACCTGAGCTACTCAGGGATTAATGGTAGTGTGAGGAATTCTGATCTATGGGCCATACGTGGTGACAGAAGATCACTGTGAGTAAGTCGATAAAGCCTTCCTAGTAAAAAAAGCCTTCTTAGTAAACGTTGGTTCAACTCTATTTTCCAACCGTATGAACTTTTTTCAGTTACATCCAGCTTCCAAACAATCTGATGGTGAGCTTACAGTTGAGGATAGCATTCACCGAGAAATAAAACATGAGGTCTTCACTGAGAAGGGGAAGAGGAAAATGCAGTATCAGTACCCCAAAACCCTGCGTCTGGGAAGAGACATACTGAACTGAAGAAAACAATGCAGAAAAATTACACATGGTCAGGAACATGAATTAACTTTTGCGCAAAAACCTCATGATTACTGGCTCACTTAGATGAGAGAACGCCTCACCAATTTCTCGCAAGCTAAGCTAATTGCACCAAATAAACAGAGGTTAATTGATCCAGGAACTGATACCTCCATGCTGTTGTGCACAGTCCTGGTGAGTGAACAACAAACCGAAAACCGTTTCAAAATGGTTTGACGAACAATTGTTGCATGTGTCGCTGGGTAAAGTTTCGCTTTCGATACAAGGCTTTGTCAGGCCAAGTAGGCATGCTTTCAGGTTAGTCGTCTTTCAAGACAGACGAAAAAGCAGTCAGCAAGAACTCAATCGTCCTGCTCGATAGATTTTGAATATCTCTTAAAAGTTCTTTCGATTAGTAAAATATCTAAGGCTTACGTCAGGTCAAGTGTGAATGGACCAATTTTAATAGATTTTGTGGATTTTTGGATCTTATTATGTTTTTTTAGACTCTTACCGTGTGTCCTAACGAATGCCTCACCAGTTAACTCGGTTCGACAGACGTTGACCGGTGGGCTCCTGCAGGGCTCCATTGTACTGACGAGATATCAAAAAGAATGAGCGAACAACCCATTTTGCATTCCTTTATAGTCACCACATTATGCGCCATTTCAGTCATTTATGCACTTGTAAGTCACACTTGCGGATATGCTTGAAATATGGTGTGTACTCCCTATCGTAGTATGCCAGTCTGCTGCAACTTTTAGAGGCAACTGATCGTTATTCGTCAAAAAACGCACACGATGGTCTTAGAAAGACGTGCGGAGTGACGAATATTACTCCGATGTTGAAGTTCTGAGAAAACTGACTGGTATCCCACTCACTGAAGCAAGACCAAATGAAGTCAAAGGGGGTCTGAACGCTCTACTTGTGAAAATACCGAAAAGAATTTGATATATCAGTTCTGGATTATAGAAGGCGAGCAGCGTTGTACGGTTTTATCGTCCTTGTTGATTAGCAACATAAGTGACTGCCTCACGAACTTGGCCTCAGAAAGTATTAACCTTCGTTTATTCTTCAGCTGCGTATTTCAGATCACATGGTCTTGTTTTTACTATCTCCTAAGGTAACACATTTTTCGAGGAAAATCCATTCAGCTTGTCGAATATGTTCTTTCCTGAACGGGCTTTATTTGATTTATGCTTCACCTGATGTCAGTGTATTTAAAGTGAGACCGTCTGAATATAGTCATGGAATGTTAAACATCTGTTTGACATACTTGGGTGGTCAAAGGAGGAACACCCATCCACAGTTAACACTGCGTAACCACCAAGAAAATTTCCACATGTCGACAACTGCAGTATAGTACAATAGCAGAAAACAAATTGTTTACAGTATTTTGAGGGTTGATCCTCATGTTTTTTTCTTAGAAATAATGGAGGTCTTTTCTCGTGTGATGGCATTTTGTAAAATGTTGTCGTTCCCATCAAATCGAAATAATTCTGAAGAATGTATTCCTATGAAATGTTTTGAATTACATGTTTTAAACGAAGACGGCTATCTCGATCGCGATGAACAATGGAGACCAAACAGGATAATGCAATTTAGTGATTCCAATGAGTTCCATTTTTAAACGTTTTTAATAATCCTGCAAACAGAAATATCAACGTCGTAAACATACGACCTTCGCACACGGAAACGCATATGTGGCGCATTATTTTGCACCCTTTGTTGTGTGCCGAAACACGGTTTTACACGTTGGCCGAAAAGTAATTTTGCAAACCTTTCACGTAAAGATAGGCATAAGGTGAGGAGTATAGGAATTCTTATTTTCATCATAATTAATGGACATTAACACCCTAAAGATTACGCCGAGGGTTACGGCCCTCGGCCGTAACGTACTGTTTTATGAAAAGCACCTTGGGAATGTGAATAATGTAAAAGTGCCCAGAGGTGTCTGAAATCATTTTCTCATTGGCTGATATTTTTGTTTGTAATTCATTTAGGAACGTGTCATTCGTTTTTCGCTTTTCTAGTCGATTTTTCAAGCAAATCGAAGTCTATTAGGCATGCGCTGCACTGCAAATAGAAGACGGGAAAATGTTATATTGTTACTGATTGTAAGCTTTCTCCCAATTTGATTCATCCCAGCTTGACAATGCTACACTACCAACCTAAATGATCAGTGTTTTTTTATGATAGTAAGTAATATCACTCTTTTGTGTATCGAACGGATGGACTACTTCAGTCGATTGAAGATAATGCTATGGGTGGTTAAAGGATATGTAGTGTTCATATTCACATCACTCTATACTGTCCTGGCACAATTATTCTGGTGAGTCCACACCAAAGTGGGGAAGCACTGGACTCGATGAAGTTTTTCTGTGGTCTTAGTATTATGTTGTCAAGTGTTGGAAAAGTCAACGTGTTAGCGTCGTCCGTGAGGGTTGTGTCGTTGAAGGCCGCCGCACAGAGAGACTTTCGCAAGCATAAGGATTCACCATAAAACAGACTACCAACCCCGGTTTCATAACCAGAGATTTCACCAAAAAATACTGTAAAATCTCCGAGCTAATGGTTCCAATTGGGATTTCTAAAATGTTTCTATATGCGGTGTGGCCCTCCTGTAAATATTCATCCAAATACTCAAAAGAAGATATCGCATTTATCCCAACCCTACTGAACTCAAAGAGCAAGTGTATAAGGAGTGAGCTTATCGGTTTTTGGTTGGTCTACTAGAGGCTTTGCTGTTTGAAAGATTTTCAATCCATCATGTTTGGATAATGTTCAGTGATGACGCAGTCAAACGGTCGTATTCTTGTCAAAAATATAACAGCCCCATTAAGTTTCAGAGGTATTCTTTCGAGAACTTTCCTATCAGAGTGACATTTTTAGGAACTCACTGTCACTGTCATCATTGCATCGCGATTAATGGTAGCCGCCGGATCAAAATTCCAAACTTAGAAATGTGTAGGAGTTGGATGTGAACTTGGAGTACCCTATTTCCCACCTTAACTACATCGCCTACTGCTTTATCGCGCACCAGCAATCACTGTTTTGACATTGACATAAAGAAAACCTTTAAGTGTTTATGCATTTATATCTCCTCTCTTACTTTCGCGCCTTGCAGCCGCACTTTTCCCAAGGCATTTTCATTGTCATTTATAAACTTGGGATTTAATGACCGGCGGCTGCGTTGTAATATTCCTATTGAGCATGTGCTTATTCTCATTCGGATAGATGGCCATTAAATGAGAGCATAACCCTTTTTTAGTTCATTACTCGCAACTCGCTATGGACGTTGTCAGCTGAAAATGGCTACCATCCCATGAGTCGATAATGCCGTTGTCCCCTACCTCAAGGAGCGGTTACGTAACACCTGGCTTTATCCCGTTGCGAAAACTCTAGTAAACAGGTCTTCAAAGCCCAGAAGGCCAATGTGAATTTCACATCCAGGTAGCAAACACATTCATGTTGGCCCACAAAAGTCAAGTTAAAACAGACATTAGGAAAAACATCTCGCGCATCAGTTGTAATCTAGCGAAAATACACAAATGCAACTGCAGATATCAATTGATCATAGGATACAGCAATCAGCCCTGAAGTGCTTGGATGGTAGTACCGCCTGAGACAATGTAGGTAGAGTTGAGCAGTGGTCAGTGAAATATCCTTAAACCAGGAAGCTTGTGAGGCGGAATGAACGTTGGGACACGGAATGAACCCAGTGCTCTATCACGCGATGCACTAATCCTTTCAAGCGCGGGTTTTGTGCCGCATACGGGTCTAGTTAGGGTTCCCTGTCCAGTTCAACGGGGGTCTTCTAGCCTATATGAGACTTTCAACGACAGGTCAATGTAGAACCGAAAATCATCAATGAATTCAATGCTTCTTTTATCGGGAGGTTTCTTACTGAGAGCTTCTTTTTGCCATACACTGATACAAGCATAGTTACAGTTCTAATATTGTTCAGTGTAAAAAATGGTCGAACGATTCGCCACTTTGATCAGCGTCGTCTCTGGTTGCGACCATTAGCACATGGCGTACCAGAAATCATAAGCCATCCATTCCTAGTGAGTATTAGCAGCTGGAAAATGTCATGAAAAGCAAATTCCAGCTCCAGAATTTTCCAGCATATTTCAACCCACATTTTTAGCTATTTTTTCTGAAGATTTACGCAGACACTAATCGACTGCTGTAGTGTATGTCTTAACAGTGCAATCTTTCTTCCGCCCTGGAGGCTGACGTGCACCGAGGAAGGTCCCAGTTTGTGACAAAGCAGTTCACAATTTACAATAGATAAAGGGGTTTCTTTTATATCGTCGTTATGGTAATTGCGGATAATCTTTGTTGGAAACTGGAAAGCACCACGTTGTTTCATGCATACTTGGACCGTTTCTACTGTCACGTTTCGGCAATTTTGCACCAGGCCACGAAAACAGTGGCTACAACACGAAAATACATATGGTCGTCTTCGTTTCTAAGTACTACAAGTTTTTACGTAGCATTCGAAGGTAGAAGGTAGTGCTTATAAAAAGGTGCCGCCGTTTGGACACAAATCAGAGACATGAAAACACACACCGACTGTCCTAACCGCTGGACTATTCTGACACTGGTGATTATCTAGCTTAAAAGATGTAGTTTTGGTGACTATTCAGCATCAAAATCAAAATTGCCAAGAAAACAATATTATACGCGCCAGAAAGTGTAAGCTAGCCGAAAGTCTCTACGTCAGCAAATAAGCGCTTCATCGTCATCACCATGCTTATTTACTAGAAACTTTAGGTGAATGGTGACTGCTCTACCTGACAAGTCACAGTGTAAGGGAGTCTAGTCCTCACTAGATAACCTGATTTGCATACGAATTTGATTTTGACGTGAGACAAACGAGAGATTCAGCTGGATTCAGCTGAGTCTTTCGTCAAAACCGAACCCATGTGTAAAAGAGATTATTTAGTGAACTCCATCCAATTTGTATTCAGGTGGAACATGAGGTTTACGGAAATTCGGAGAGTGAGTCTATCTAATGAACCCCTAAAAAGGCGAAACCGGTCGTGGGTTGTGGAAGATTTTTTTAGCAGCCTTATGAGTAGTGTGTTACGTCTGGAGCTTAGTACGGTTTCTGGTTTTCTGTGTATCTGGACTTCCCTTTCGAGATTCACGAGACCATAAAACTTTTCAGGATGAATGTACCAAACTGACTTGTCGCAAATGACAGGCGAGGAGCTCATCAATGGTACTGTTAGCAATAATTGGTTATCGAATACAGTACGTGTGATAAATCGTACCTGCTCTCGATTACATGAAAACGATGTGGGGGAAAAGCTCGTAATGGACCAGCTTTCAGTCCATATGATGAGATTTGATTTACATAATGAAGGCTGTTCTTGTAGGTCGTCTTCTTGGCATTTTTAAGGGCCATTTGGGCATTAGCCCCAATCTAACTTCAAAGTCAACTGTTATAAATTTTTTGTCAGTCCAGATTTTTTTATGACGCGAATATATCATCAAAGCAAATATTTCTGTAAGGTTAAAAATTTGCATTGCCATGGACTAGTTTGAAAAACCCCGACCTGTTAAATAATAAGATATTTTTAGAAAACCTTTTCTGTAAAACTTGGGGCGGTCGAGATCAAGCGCTAAAAAGATTGGTATGTTAATTATTCACGTCTTTGATTATTCTTTGAGTACGTATACGAAGAAAGCTCAGAATTCTCCGTTTGTCCTTCAAACTACAGATTTCATATGTCGCTTGATGTGTAGGATGTGTACCAAGGGAGGCATTGGCGATTCAGTCCATTTATGAGCTTTTGAAACATCCATTACCATGACCGCATATTAGCCCAATAAATTGGGTAGACAGCTCATAACAGTTCTTTTATCAGAAGCAATCAAATGGTGAATGGTCATCAGACCCAAAGCCAAAGCAGCAGGTCTAAAAAGAAAGTCCATGTGGAAAATCAGCCTTACTTTTATGTATATACGAAGACATCGCAATTTCTTCGAGCTCAAGATGCTGTAGGTGGGCAATGGAAGCAATGCTACAACGGGTAGGGTGTTTTCAGCCAGATATTCAGTCAACCCCAATGAATACTATGAAAGATTGCGTACCAGTTATTTAAATGACATCACTTACTGCCGAATGTGATAGGCTATCTGCAGCTATGCCTAGTCCCTCTCGAATAGCCGTGATGAAGAAAGCGGTCGGTATCCTTCACTGGCTCATGCGCAGCTACGCACATTAGGTACCTCAGAAACTTATCAGGCGGGGTGCAAGTGGTCACTCAAGCGTAATCCACTAAGAGGCGAGTTCCGGATAAGGTTATTCTGATTATCCGAGGCATAATCAAAGGATTTTCCTTCCTCTGCATCAAGCCCAATGCCCATCATTCTGCGTCATTGAAATTTCCATCCGTTCCAGTCCGAACATACAAGGACATTTCATGCACAGATTGGTGTGCGCTGATAAAGCATATGACTAAACATAAAGCCGCATGAATTTATGGTTCCACCCATTCCACCGGATTATCGTTGGATGTTAATTCTTTCAAGAAAATTCGTTGCACACTTTACAGGGTTTGAAAGAAGTTCTGTTTAATCAGAGAAAGAAGGCAATCCTCAACTTAAGTTGTAACTTAAACAATGCCAGCTGTTGGTGAAAAAAGGACACACTTTGCATTATTTAATAACCCAGCCGCTCGAAATTCTTTAGCACAGGAGGCAAAAAGAATGTGATGAGCTTTAAAGGAAACCGGACTTAGACATATAGGAGAAGGTAGAGCTGACCAAGTGACCAACAGGGACAATGGTTGGGCTGTAGACTGCCTAAGTGATGTGGTCTTTCCACATTAAATGAAGTGGACAAAAAGTCTACAAAGTGCATGTACCAGTGCAGTAGACTATCCAGTTCTGGTATAAATCCTGAAATTTGAGGACGACGTAGGGGTATCTGAGACAAACCAGCATAGGTTAACCGTGCCGAAACTTTGTCATTACCTGGCGTTTTGCAGTAACCAGAACCCATACTACTAGCACCGTATCATATCATAAGTTGGGTAACCTATTTCAAGCATTCCCAAACGATAGACAATGAAATCATCACTTTGTGCTCCGGTGACGAGGGTTGCATTACTCTTGGCAAGGAGGCCGAATAAGGAATATGTATTTTGGTTCCCCTGAGGAGATTGTTCAAGTCGTCTTTCGACTCAGCGTGAAAGGATTGCTTTTTACACCAGAACGTCAAATGGTTGTCAATAAACAGACCATTTAGTCAACGTTTGGCACAATTTTTGGCGAGACCTCATGCAAACTAATAAATCGTATTGTTCGTTGAGAGTGCGTATCGGCGGCACTCTGAAGGTACTGGTACTTTTGGAAAAGTAGGAAAACATGGATAAGCAAGTTGAATACCGTAAACCGATTGTCGATCTTTTGAATGAGGTTTGCTGAATATTTTATCATACTGTTTTGGGAATGCGGAGGCTTCCGGATTCTGCAAAAAACGTGAGGTGGAAGAAATCGTTCAAGAACACTGCTATAGAAGCCTCACTGGATTACAATAAATCAACGGTAAAACTTCCAACTCAGTACTTTTATCGGTAAGTGTTGCCACTCACAACGAGCACTACCACCCGAAACCCTGTTCAGCCCATAGTTGGCGGGTTGACACAGTAGCTTTCAATTTGCCCTCATCACGAAACTTTATTCTTCCTCGACTTGGAAAGAGAGGACATGCGGGCAGCTAATCTTAATGTTTACCATAAGGAGTATTGTGAGATACTTGCTGGTGAATACAGCTGTGTTGGGTAGACCACTCATGGGGCAATAAACTAACCCAAAGTTAGGATTTCCACAGACAAATCGTCTGAATTTCATTTCACAACTAAATTCCTTTCACTGAAACCTTCATCCTGTCATTCTGGGAAACACATAAGTGACCGGCTGTAGCAGATTTTACAACTTCATCGGCTGGACTACAGCAAGTGCAAAATAAATCGATAAGCGTTTCAAATCACGTGTTACCAAGGGAGGTACATTTCCGCCTACCGAAAGCAGACAACTACCGTGCGTATGCTTACGCATGTAGCCAGCTGCGGCCGCATCTATCCCCACTTTGTCGTATGTGCATCGAAACGTCGTATGCACAGTCGATTTTCGTTCCTTGAATGGGGAAGATGTAGCTGCTTTCCATCAGACATGACTGGTTAAGCCTGAACACCTCCCCACATTTTACCGCCCACTCGCCAACCATCTGGCACCCACAGCAAACGAATGCACAGTTTGGCACTCGAGGCTTTCTTTCAAAATTTTCGTGATTGGCCGAGCCGATGTGTGCGCTAGGCTGTTGCTGGAATAGATTCGTTCGACCGACTGTGTTGTGTAAACTCCTCTGTTGCTTGATCGTGCCAGACCTAATTAACGTGGTTTGTGGAGTGAGTTAACGATTAAAGTAAAGTCTCTGCTTTATTCACGGATTCCATTTTAAAAAAGGATGGCCGTCGAGCCCGTGGTTTTGAGCTTGCGACGTCCAACTTCTGACAAGTCTTGGGGATTTGCTTTAGAAGGTGGTGCGGATCAAGGTCTCCCGGTTTTTGTGCACAAGGTAAGTCATACTGTGGACAGAGTGACATGCGTCATCTAGGTACAACAGTTTTTTTGCATCCGTGCATTAGTTTTTCATGAGGTTGTGTAATACGTTTAGTGTAGTTAGTTTTGGTTATGTTAGATCCTGGAAAGCGGAGCATGAGGATAACTTTTGTTGCTGTTTTACCTTTGAAAATCTCCCGATCAAGTAACGTTTGAAACCTGAATAATAATTGGACTTAGAGTAACGGATAACCAAAGGCACCATGATCTACGCCGGTTGCCGTCAAGTACCATATTGTATGGGAAGTAACAGTAATAAGTAAATTAAAAAATTAAAAATAAAATAGTAAAAAATAGTGAAAATTGACTAAATCTGATCAGTCCCCATTGGAACCCACCAGCTGAGGCTAAAACATCGATTGTTTGGTGTTAAGCTCTGAAATTTCCACTCCTAAATTTGACATGACCTGCCTAGCTAACACACACTTGCACTCATCTGTGAACGAAAAACCAGGATTTATATGACTATAATGATATATATATGCTCCCACAATACTCCCACTGGTATCTACAGGTTTACGCAAGGCAATTTTTATTGCAGCCCTCGGTCTGTCGTCATTTCCTCATCATCCAAGATCGGACATCCGAACACCATCCCAAGTCCCCGCACATTGCATTGCATGGCAGGAAATGAATATGTCCTCTCCGCCGGCACTAGCTGATCAGTCGATTTTTGGTTCATTTTATCAGAGCTACCAGGTTTATCCCAAGATAGGCATTGCCAGAAAAACAAGGGTGGACTGTAACATCTCTTCAGGAGAGAGGATGCTTCTTGACAGAGACCATAGTAACAGACTTCCATAGGATTTCACAATTACATAGAGTTTACTCTCATACTTTAGAACTGTGACATCTCAATTCCTCGACAAGTTATTTAATCGCTTCTTCCCTGAAGCGTGAACCCAGCCATCCTTAGATGTAACAAATTGTACACGTCTCAAGGGCCACGTAGCAGTTAACACCAACCTGAGTTATTCGGAACAAGCCAATGAACCAGTGACTTTCAAGCTATGTGAAACAGTGGCACTGAAGTCAAAGCCAGAACTATGCAGCTACTCTTTGGCATTTTCTGAAGTTACTCTCATGTATCCTTCGTCTTAATGGCCCCCCCTCTGGTCCCCCCACACAGGCGTAAAGCTCAGTATATTTCAGTAGTTAACGCTGGTAGAAAGAACTGTCCACCAAACTAGCTCCATGTGTAAGGTGTGACTTAAGTTTTTTTAGCCGACATGCAACCGAATTAGGTGAGTCAATACCCATTTCATGACAAGCCATTTTGCTGCTGCACCATCTATAAACTTACCGTCTCAGGACCAGTGAGAATCAGTTCAGCCTATTTTTTCTACATCTTTTAAAGTAACGAGTATAAACTATATCTCCAGCTGTAACAGCTTTCTACACTTACATCCCTATGTTATTTTGATATCAAATTTACATGAAAACTCCCTAGCGATTTTATTTAGTTCGCCACACTGCATATGTCCAAACCGTTCGGTTGCGCGTACGTAGCAGTTTGAGCTACAAATATGCATGGGAATAGCGTTATTTTGTCCATCGTTTAAAACTTGAGAATAAGTACGGACGCAGCGAAAGCATTATCATAATTGCACACTCATCCAGAGGTTTCTGGTAAGGCTAAACCGTTAACAACAGCTGTTCTAGCTAAAACAAGGGTGTGTCCATTTGGATGTAGGGGATATGAACCGTGACAAACGGATAGACAAACTACGCGTGCTCTTCCATCCAAACGATATGTATTTAAGTTTGCAAATCACTTCACTTTTTACTTCAAAGAAACTACAAAACGCTATTTGCAGTAACTACACACATGTGCTGTTTCGCTCCGTCGTGCTTTGCTCTGATTGGCTCCACGCCTTTGAAACTATGATTGCTCGGTTAGCTTGGGATCGAACACTATTAACACGTACTACGCTATCGAAAAACAAATATACTTCGTTCGTTTACAAGGCGATGACACACCTGACACTAGACCCTTCATTGTACTCTGCAACGGTACTTTTGTTGTGGCAGCTGAAGTTTTCTCCCCTTGATACACACACTAAAATTGTCCCAATGAAGCATAACCTGCCTCTTCCAATCCGTTGTGCTGTTATCCTGTGTAATTAATCGCCTTCCTCTAAAAGCTTAAGGCTAAACTTCGGAAAATATAAGTTCCGTTGTATTTTTGGGGTGAGTGGCTGCAGTTTGTCCATGCGGCAAAATTTTCTATCAAGTGCACTGCACTTGTTATCACACCATCACGTTAGCATTAGGAATCCGCCCTCCATTTTTCGGGACTATTACTAACCGGGATAAACTGGACCAGTTAGTGTAACTAAAATAGATGTCGGAGTTCTCACCAGGATTTACACGACCTTACTTCAGCAAGCCTGAGCTTAACCCCCAAGCAGTTTTCCCTTCGTGGTTTATTAACTGGTATCCAAATAGACACTCTCAAGTGTAGACCACCGCACATCCAAACTATAACACCCAAAGAGTCATGAAAAGAACGCATAGGTTCTAGAACGCGGATCAAACACATGAATACTTAATCAACTTTAGTTTACATTTTTCGGCGACTGTGTAGCCTGTCATAAGAATCACCGGTGGGAAGGGAAACACCAGAAACCCCCATCGTTTACTAGGTGTAAGTGAGGTAAGAACAACTGTTTTATGCTTCACTGAACTTGGGCCGTTTTCCGTTAGGACAACCATATCCTGAGACAAGATTGGTCGGCACCAGAAATGCCTGGATTTAGACCCTAAAGTGATTTTTGAAGATAGTACTTTCTAATTTTTTCGTCAGCAAAAGCGAAAAAATCATCAGTTATTCTATAAAGTCTAAAGATTGTCAAATATTATTTACGAAACTTAAACTGGTAGCAAAGTTCCTATTCAAGCCTGTGTGAAGAAGCGTGCTAAAAATAAACCTAGCTCAACAAGATGGGTTTCATTTTCAAATGAGGAGTGCTAGCAAACACAAAAACAGGCCTGGAGACGGACTCGAACAAATGACCACCTTTAATTAGATATGTACTTCACCGATTCAACTACTGAAGATACTCACCTTCATTTACACCTGAACTCCTAAAATTTCTAGCTTTGTTGAGGTTGTTTCATCTTTTAATTAGGATTAGTTACCTGGTGTAACATCTCTTAGGTTGGGTTCTCTTATGATTTTTGCATTGGGTTAGGAGTTTAAAAATGCCATTAGTTGCCGGCAAAATGCCCCCTTTAGTTGCATCATCTTGCATGTTGTTTAGTGAGGTTTAACGAGAACGGAGTGATTTTTTGAGAACCATTAAACTCCGTTTCCCATCTCAGGAACACAATGAGAGTTGGTATTTCCCAACTCACTGGGCGTAACTTCCGTCTGCTACGAATAAACTGCGTTTTGGTGCGTCGGGTTCAAATGAATCTTTTGTGAAATGCTCAGGTTGTCGTTCCAGTCGAACTTCCAGAACAGCAACTTGTTCGTTCATTTTCTGCTACTACCATTTTTTCACCCCGCAGAGTGTGACCTGGTCTAAGCAGTACGGCTAATTTGGAGTACAGGAAACTAAACTGAGGAAAGCGTTAATTTGGAGACTTGACTGCAATTAAAATTCATTTATGCCAGGTTGTCCTGTTATGTTTGCAATTTCTGCACCAATTTCCTTGGGGAATTAAACAACAGCGTCAACTTTTTATAGGAGGCTATAGATGAGTTATGTCAAGGTAGGGTAGCTCAAGGAATTTTCTACCTCTGACAAGCAACCCAAACAATGGCATGTCTCTCAGGTGAGTTGTACCTGAAGTGGAGCCACTTTTATACATCACGGCAGTTGATCTTTCTTGTAATGGATATATTTTCAAGAAACCTCGAAGGGTCCTAACTCAAAATGGATATATACATGATGAGAAAAACAGGGCCGTGGAAATCGTTACGTACTAGGCTATAGCGACCGACCACAGTAACTGTGACACGCTGGCAAATTACCAATATGATATGAATAGGGGAGCTTATACCGTTTACGATATCAACCATTTCTATTGTCCAAGACCCAGTCCAAAGGAACAAAATGACTAAGAAATCCTAGCTGGGATCTGCGATACTGGTGCAGGGTTGGCTTCACCAATCAACGTCGCACAACCGTGAGAAACATGTGAGTGTTAAACCGTAAGGTTGGCTCGTACGAGCAAACAAAGTGAGTATTTGGTGTGAGTCGTTGAAAACTATCATCAAACTTGCAATAAAGAAGCCTTTGGAATACACAAGCGTTTGGTTGCCTGTTGAATAAGTTTTTGCTTATATTTAGTGAGTTGTTCAGAATTTATCTTTGAGAATTCTTCCATTTGAGCTTAGCTGTTGTCTTATTGGCATCCAACCTTCCACTAGAAGATTTGAGAAAGCTGCCGTAGCTGGTATCTGCTGATGAAAACATTTGTAACTGCGCACGTCTTGTGGCATCGCTAGTTTGAAGAATTGTCCTTGGTATCCACTCCAGCTTGAATCAAATCAACACTAACGCGTTGGCACCATAAATGTATCCGTTTTTCACACTGGATAGAATAAATGCGAAATAAATGAGAAAAAATGCAGCGAATCAAGGGCGTTTCCACCTGATACTTAAATCCGATTCAATAAACCAGCTGGATAGAAGCTGGATGCGGGGACTTATCATGATACATTTGTGTAGCTGGGTTGATTCCATGTGTTCATCCGTTCAAAAAATGGTACCAAGATCATCACCGAATAAAAGGAATAGATAAATGTCATATTTTCACCATAATGTATGAACCATGATAACATCCAATCGGCACTGGAAAGTTGCGGCCCAGGTGACCACAGCTTACTTAATTTGTTGTCACTTATTTCTGGCACGTCATGACGCAACCGGCGAACAGTAGGATTTGTGGACATTTCTAAATATTTGAAAATGGATCACACATCATTTCTGACTTCAGCCAAAATCGGAGTGCAGTCTGCAGTCAAACATGACCGTGTCATCACTCCATCGCCTAGCTATGTGAACTTTGAGGAGGAAACTTTCATGTACAGATTTTTCCAGATGCACACTCAAAAGCTATACAAAGTGTTGAAGTCACTGACAGCTTGATGCTACTGTGCATAAGCAGTTACTCAGTCTGCTGCGATTTCTTAAAAGCGGAGTGAATTCAGTCACGCAAAACATGCGGTCGAATTACGGGGGATTGAATTACTTATCTCCTGCAAAAGATGTGCGTAGCTACACGATCTCATTGGAGCGGTAAACACAGTACGGAGGACCGTTTGGTTGAAAGACTAGCCTATATGCACGGCAACTCTTATTAGTTTTTATCAGATAGACGTTGGCCCGTTTGCCAGCCTTGGCAAGCAGCTTGCAGACGTTTCGTCATCAATTGAGGCGATATCATCATTGCTTGGTTGAGAGTACCGTGGTCTGAAGACACTTTCAAATGACAAGTTTACATCGGATGTCAAGAACAACAACAGGATTACTATATCACTATTTTTAACAATTAGTAATAATCTCACAATCAAACAACCAGAGTCAGGTATACTTACCAGATAATCATGTTTTTTTAATTGCTTGGAACGCATGTGCAGAATTTCACCATAGTTTGTTGCTGTTTTTCGGTCAGGTAGAGTACGGGAAAAATTATCTTACTGAAGTGACCAACCAAAAATGTTTAAATGCATTATTTATTATCAAGCAGTTGAATACCAGCACTGTACAAAGCATTAATGAATAACAGAAAGTGTTGACAACCGACCAACCTTAAAGATTTTATAAACTTCCTCTGTTTCAATCATCTTTCTAGAATTGCGTGGAAGAAATAGACCAAAACATTTGGTGATCCCTTAATGAAAATAATCTGTAAGGACTTTTAAAAGTAATCCCTTTTTGGAAAAATCCTCATTTGGGCGCATCACATAACGCCTAGCTCTATGACTAGAGATTTCCCCTTGAAATAAGCAGAGATGCTGTTCCCGGTTTCGCTTCTAAGTATTCAACATCCACTTGAACCCCTCTGTAATGCGATTTCATCATAGTGTCAGTATGTCAGTGTATTTTTTAAAAGGATGCATGACTGGAGCGCCTAGTGTAAGTTCATTAGCCTACTGTTACAATGAGCTCACCAATTTTTTCCGCTTATCGTCTTATCTTTCCCTGAACTCGCTATTTGGCTCAAATGCGCCCATCAGGTAGTGAACATTATCGTCATCAACGAATCTAGGGGGAATGAGATATCAGAGACAGCGTGTTGATCAATTGTAACGCTTTCCCCTCTCATAGTTGCAAGTAATTCATTAGGATGAGGAGTGGTTTTTAACCCACAGTTACGTCAGACAACTGAATGCACAGTTCTGCTTTCAAGCCAAATAAACTTAGCCATCATTATTGGCATCTTAGTATTTGCGAAGGTCCGGAACATCATCCAGTTGTATTCACTAAAAAGTTGAAACCGGTTTGATTATTGAACTTGAAATAGAAATTCTAGAGTCTGCCATGGACGTTACATTACATCAAATTTTGTGGAAAGTATTAGGCTTTTCTGCAAAATGGGCATGCAAATAAGCATCATATTTTGGAACAAAGAAACACTGTCTTGAAGCAACACACTACTCACACGGGCATTGAAGTCGCTTCGACATTCCACGACCGATTACGCACTTCCTGAGGTTCACCGGGTACGCGCCATCCACAAGTTCCCGTTAACCATATTTTTACTTGAATACAGCTAGGGGACTTCTATTATCTGATAAGACCCAAGGAGAGTGAAACCAATCGGCAGCTATCGCAGTTTTCAGCACCTTTATAATTAATATGTTACGTCTAATGTACTGCGATTTCTAGAACATCTTGTTAACTGAAGTATGAGGCAGTTTTGTGCAGCACATTCGGCTAAAAGAGTTCTTCATAAACAAGAGATTCAGCTGGATCTAGCTGAGTCCCCCGTCAAAACCAGACTCACGTCACATGAAAATATTTGGCAAACAAAGAACACTATATTTATCAGCGCGATCAATTTGATCCAAATAGGAATCCAGAGTTACTCAAAGTTATTCAAACCCATTAGCTTAGTTTTGGACAGTAGGAAGTTCTCGTACTTCAACAAGCATCGTTTTAATTTACCATCATCTGTCCTGCACTGAGACAATTTTCCGAAGAACACCTAAGTCCTTCAAAATGACAGGAACATGTAGCCTTCAATCACACTGACGAATGAGACGTGAATACGGTTGGAATACTCATGACGTTCTCACGTCATATTTTAGAAGTTAAACTCTATTTTCATAGAATGTGTTGCTCACTAAAAAGTGTTCTGAAGAAACCGCAACTGCTTGCCTTTTCTACCCACTAATCGGTACGATGAGGAGCTTAAATTACGTCCTTAGACTTGAGTAGTCAACACTTAGTGGCGTCAAAGCTGCCTAACAAAACCCGAGGGTGGTTAGCAACAGCAAGCTACAATTCGCGAATAACATATTCCACACAAGTAACCGCATAGACTGAGCTGCGCAGTATGATTAGTTTTTGAAGCTGTGGTAGACATTTTCGTTAAACCTACCAGTAGTTTGAACTATTCCCGGCTCTCACCAAGACAACTAGATCAATCAGCATTGAGCTAGCACACTAAGGTATACACATGATTAGCTGCAATACACTTAATCCATAGTACCACTTCCCTTACATTAATCTTTCTACGTAAATTCGTCAGCATAAGGAATGTGCACCAGGAGAACTCAATAGAGCTAAACTTATTGTCCAAACGTCCTTCGTCGTCATGGCTAGACTAAGCTCACTGTATGTGCTAATAATACTGTCGGTTACTGATTTGTGAGAAAAAGTTGGTTTAAAAATCGGCTATAAAATTTTTGTAAGTCAGTGTTGCTTATAGTTCGGGCAGTGTTTAGTTTGTTCAATAAAAGCTTGAAGGAGTGTGAACTACCAAAACGGGCAAACAGATCAAAGTTTTCCGCTAATTGCAAGGCGGAAAACCAGGTGCATATTGAAAATGAATAACAGTTGTGTTTTTGATCTAGTTACTCTGCTAAAACTAAGCTAACCTATCCAGGAAGGTCCAGCTAAACTGAGAACTATTAAAGCAAAGTTTGAGGCAGCTGGCGCATCCTATACTATCTTAAAATGGTAAAAAGAAATTATCCAAGTTGTGCGCACTCATGAGACATTTTTTGACTGATCGTCTACCATAGGTTCGTGATACAACACAGACTTATATTATTTTGATAATGATTCTATATATTCCTGTGCTTATTTATCATAGCCGCTATTCCTTAGGTAGGTCTGTCTGACCACCCAATCATCATCATCATCATCATCATCATCATCATCATCATCATCATCATCATCATCATCATCATGGACATCGTTGATATTAGAGGAGAATAATTTTGCTTTACTGCTGCGCTATCTCACAAAGAGTTCTTTCAGTGAACTTTGGTAACTATTAGAAAGATCTGCAGGTAAACGTCAAGCAAATGGACTCGAACTACAAATGAACTGAGAAAAATTAAACAAACTTTCAAAACAGCCAAACATACTTGTTATTTTCATCGACGTTAGGAAACGAGCTCCTGAAGTTGTTTCGACAGGCCGCTGGTTATCTTTTTTGAGGAAGGGATTCCACCTTCTTCCACCTTCCTGAGGATCGCAGAGCAATTGTGAATGAAATTTAGATCAAATGAGATTCCCCCCAGATTAATTTTAAAGTACTGAGAATAGAGTTGTTGTTGTTATGTGAAGTCTGGGATTCTAATTCTTTATGTGAATTATCAATCGAACGAAAAATTCTGATTTCTCAAATGAAATAGAACAGGAAAAATGCAGTTTCGGTCCCCCTGTGGACGTCATACCAAATTAACTTTGAGTGCAAAAAACAAGGTGGAGATTTAAAAACTCACCACGGATTTGATGCATAATTGCTAAAAGCGAATTCCGGTGAACCAAAACTGATCACTCATAAGGGCTTAAAATAAACTGACTGAAGACCTGTGATTTTGATCAGGTCCGCTACGAAAGCAAATGATTTGATGAAGGGAAGAAGGGAAGATCCCCTGGATAAAAACCGATAGGGAGAGTGGCCCACACCGTCTTTGTAAAAGACGGCCCTGTTCAAGGAACATCGTCTCCTCAAGATCTGCTTATAAGGAACCCTTATAAGAACCCCCTTTATCGTTCACAAAATTTAGAACCGTGACGGCCAATCCACATCCGCTGCGTGATCAGGGTCTATACGCGTCAACCAATGGTGTGACCAGCCCACCTCCGTTTCAAGCAGTACATTTGACTTTCACATTCCGGTCAATCAAACAGAGGAAATATGGTCAATGCGCTGAAGATATCTCCTCAGATAGTGACTAGGCGTTTACCAGTCAACCGTCAAGCTTGCCAAATGTGTGTGCCAAGCTATCACTCCACTCCAGTTACCAATATTCAACATTTCCAGCCACTTGACGTTGCAAAGATAGATGCCAGTCACCCTGTTTGTTTTGTCTCTTGGGATTCCGCCTGTTTTGCTTATAACGAAAGTCATCTAATGTGGTCAAAAAGCTGAATTATGAAGCTGTCTTATTCTAAGGACTTAAAGTCATTTTTTCCCTCGAAGCGAAAACGGCTAGGAGCTAAGTCATCGTTCTTGAATGCATGAAGTGCCATCGAGCGGAGTGTGTCCACAAAAACAGTCAGAGGACCCTTTTGTCTTACAACTCTGTTACTTAGAATATAAATGTACATATTACAAAGACTGACGCCAACCTCTTTTACAAGATGTCCAACGGAAGAGTTAAAAGGTCATCATTTTGTTCCTTCTGACGTGTGAAGAACGACTGTGGGTGAAAGGTTTCCCAGTATTCGCTAGTGTTTGATTTTTACTCTGGTTGTTTTGTTTGCCTCAATCCCGGGATTTTGCTATCTGTTTGATAAATGTTGCTTGTAATGGACGCTTTAAACCAGTTATGTATTCCCCCTTATCATAACACAGGCAAAAATTGCATTAAGAGCGTACAAATTTCATTAGTTTTGCTCCTTAAAATATGGCTACGTAAGCCAGATTCTCAGTCTTGCTCCAAAAATAGGGAAAACCCATGTGAGAAGCTAGCAGTATGTTGATTGATTCTAGTCCCATTGTTTAGGCCTCCGGCTTTTCACTCTGTTACGTTCTGTTACGTACTGTTGATCGTAACCTGATTAATTTCCTCTTGTTACCGGAACATTTGTAACAGTATAACGTTAGGGGTTTACGCAGGCCAACGGTGACTCACCACATTCCGCAGATGGTTGCAGAAATTTAATATATATGTGCGGACGTAACGTACTTCAAGCGCGTTCGCCGGTCAAGCACAAGTTCTTCATGGATAGAATTGTGTACAGAAACCAAGAAGGTGGGTTTGGTGGCATCCAGGTTAACGACCACCGTCATTTCTCTCCTAATCGATGATATGGGAATAACTCATATTTCGGACAGGCAAAAGTCTTATTTTCTAGTTAACAACCCCGAAGAGAATTCAGAAATAAATTTAAAGACCCTCCGAGTTTACATCTCCCACATATTGGTTTTCGTCTCGTTCAGGTCACGCGAAACGGGATCGCTCACAAGTCTGGACTGGAGCCAGGAGATGTTATCATAAGAATATGTGCTACCCCAGTCACAGGTATGACACATGCACAGGTGAAGGCGGAAATTCTCAGGGCGGGCAATGACCTGGATTTTACCGTGAAAAAGTAAGCTGTGGTTTTGTTTTGCCTTTATCATGAACTCTCAACAAAATATTGATTACTAAATGCAACACTGTTGGTCATGACATCACTGAGACGTTTCTTATAGGTTAATGTTATAACTTGTAACTTTCTGTATCCCGTGAAAATCAAAATGATATGCAAGTGAATTCGTTTGTCGAAATCTATCCAATTTGAGTTCAAGTAAAACATATGGTTGAAGAAATCTCGGAGACTGCGCCTACCTGATGTGCCCCAATAAGGGCGATGCCGGTCGTGGCCTGTCGAAGAGTTTTCAGTAACCTTTTATGTTTCCTTTATGAAAACTCTGGTCTTGTTTTGTTTTTACGGTGAACTCTAAAAAAGATCAATAAATGCAACACAATTTTTCGTGACGACGGTGAGACGATTTTTAGACGTTAGTGTTGCACAAAATAGGCTTGCGACTTTCTGTAAAAACCTGCCTTCAAGCTGATTGTATGACTGTTTTGTTGTTTGAGATTATTATCAACGAATCTCACCTGGCTGACCTTGTTTTTAATGTGACGATTTGAGGGAGGTACACGAATTAATGTTGGCTCCTGATTCTTTTGTTATTTATCAGGAAGTGCATTCAAATCCTCACTGTTGGCATTACGTTAACCATGCTCTCCCCAACGAAACATGGGAAGATCTGGAAGACCTTAGTAGATATAAATCTAGGGCTGATCAGTTATCAAGTAATCTGAATAAACTGGCCAATCCATGAGTCATAACACTGACTTTATTATCTATGCAAATCGACCTTCGGGCACAAGCACCAGAGGCTAATAACCAGAAACTGACCATTCCTTCCACGTCCACCGAATGAGCCTAAATGGGAGCGGAATTCTCTGTGACTAAGTTTCCGGGATTCAGCCAAACTTCTCTTAACCATGATCAAAACAGAAAAACCGTAACAGTTAAAAGGCCATTTTCAACCTAGGTTGGAAAGAGGTAGTTTCTCATAAGCAATATTATTAGCAAAGCACTGTGAGTCACATCAGAAAGCAAGATGTCTGTCACACTAGAACCAGGCCTCCAAAATACACAACATCTCATGATAGAGACAGTCCTTGCACCAACGCAACGCAGTGCCATTGCAAAACATTCGGATACAGCAAGACAGTGGCAACTTCACTACAGACTATCTTAGAGAAGTGAATAAGAAGTGTTGCTTCAACCTACTGTTGAGCTGATAACTTTCAGAAACGCGTCATGTGAGCTAATTAGAATAGCAATACTAGAAAATGCCTAGATAAATCGGCCTAGTGCTTGGGGTGACCTACAGAAATAAGCCCATACACCATCATGACCCATAGGGGGACGCCTAATTCAATACCAGTGTCACGCCAGCAGTTGCTGTCTGACCTGTTCGTCGAAGGTGCGCAGCCGGCGCTTGGTGCTCAGTTGTGGTTGGCGAGAGCAATCAGCCAGTTGAGTGCGAAGGATCCGGTGCATCTGGCACAGGAAATGGCCGAGGCGCCTCTGGCCCACAATTCAGGCACAGGAGAAACGGGAAGAGTCGCCAGTGAAGTAACTGAGAACGAAACTGGACCGGCCCACCGAAGGATTTGCTACGACTGCAGCATGCCTTGTCACTGGAAGAACAACATCGCCCTATCCGGCCATCTATCAATAATAACGGTTTAACTTTGTCGTCTTTTTTTGGGTGGTTTGCGATTAGTGCAGTGACATAGGCCGTAATCGAGATAGACGAGAAACTGAATTGTGCTTAAACAGTACACGGGCATGGGTGTCACTGAGGCAGAAGGGGAAGGAACCTGGATTCAAACCCTGAGGGCTGGCATTGAGGGCAGTGGGAGGATACCGATGTAGATCGACCGGTTCTGCTTGTACTCAGTGCGTAAAGGCGATAGATCGGTGCGGCATGAGTTTCTGATCAGCCCAGATGTGAAGCAATAATTTAATACCACGGAACCCATGGTAGACCTAAAGTGGGGCAAGCTGATGACAAAATACGGCCGTGAGGGAACTGCCTGTCCGAAGGCTTCCGTCTTATAATTTTTCGTCAGTACGGTCTGTGTTCAAGGAGTACGCCAAACTGTTAATAGACGACGAAGATTCGCTCAGCTTCTGCCGGTGGATCGGGGACGAAATCTCTCTCTCTTTCGAATGCTTTGGTCCGTACGGTCCCCGTCAGATACCGCTCCATCTACGGAAGGACGTCCATAGGCAGGTGCAAGAGATGCTTTCAAAATGGCATAATCGAGAAAGCCGATAGTGTGTACAACTCTCCGGTGATCCTGGTCAAGAAGACAAACAGAAAATACTGATCTCCGTGGATTTCTGGCGTTTGATTGAAATGCCCCTAAATTGGATTGTAGCCGCCCATTCGGTCGTGGAGATATGCTCCAGCAGTTCGATATTTTACGTTGTTCCACTTGCGTTCTGGATACTGGCAAACAGCCATCAACTTACAGGACGGGAAAAAAAATAGAGTTTACGGTTGAGGAGACTCAGTAGCGGTTTAGGAGGATGCCGTTTGCCTCACCGAGGGTACGATTCCTTTCACTAGTACATTTGCGCACCAAGCATAAGGACTAGCCTTCATGCAGGCCAATTCTTTGGACCAGCCTGTAGCGTTCTTTATATGCAGGGGACTACCGTGTTTGCAACAGCAGATCGGTGTACCATAACAGTGTTTAGGAAAATGTCGCCTTCAAGCTGAGTCATCTAAGACTGAGACCGCTCAAATTAAGAATGGGGTGCACTTAGAGGCAATGTGAGTGAGGAAAGTTTGCGAGCCATATGCCAAGGTCAGTGAACGAAACAAAAGCTACCTCACCGACAACCAAGGGGTACTCTTTATTCTACTGTCCCAGAAACATCTGCGAATACATACTAGCTCCCCAACTTGAATAGAATGAAATGGGACTTTCAGCAGTTTAGTACTCTAGAGACCAGTGTCAGGAAATGTCACAAATACCCAAAGATTCCCTTACACAACAAAGACAATGCCTCCCGGTGAAGAGTAGTGCAAAGCAGGACATTAAAATTTACAAAAAATCACCGCGTATTTGACCTTCAAACCAGCATGTTTTACCTAATCGAGCACGGATTATAGCTGAAATTACGCCAACCGTCAATTGCAATGGCCTGGTCCTCCATGATCCCTCTTGTGAAATGCGTACCTTGAGGAGAAACCATCCCTCCGAAGACCCACCCTTAGTTGGCTGCGTGGCAAGCAGTTCAGCAGAAAGCATCCCCACATGGGGGCCATTTTTGATTCTTATAGATGGTCTTTTAAGAAATGGAAAGTATTTTCAGACGTTGCGAATTTGGCTCCACATCAAACATTGTTGGACGCGGACATTTGGGTCTACCACTTCCAGCGCTACACGGACACAATACTGTTCAGCCTTTGTCGCTTTTCCGATGGCTGAGTGTACAGCAAACCAGCTGTTTTGAAGGGCTTTTGTCTCCTAAAGAAACAGTCAGGCGAAATTTAGCCTTTTCTCTGATTTACTTACATACAACTAACCAGCAGAGCCTATCTCCAGAAGGTACAGAAAGACGCAGTCGATGAAGAGCCCTAAGAGATTAATAAATGTGCCGTTTTCACAGAAGGTATTTATGAAGTGGGACAGCTATGTCATCAAAATATGGTACAGCTTAGAATCATTAGAAGAAATTTCCTAAAAGCCTCACCAATTCAGTATTACTTCTATATGGGTTACACACTATATATGGGTGACACACTGAAGTACCATAAGCGTTTTTATGCTCTCTGTAGGCAAGTCAGAGGTGATTCGTCGCAGCAGTCATGTACAGCAGTGCTTAAAATTGTACATCAGGCCCATTCAGTTTCAGTAATAGTGCGGTTAGTCAATTGCGTGATTGACATCCAAAGATAGAGGAAATATTTTCGAAAGTTTCCGTCCTTTTCTTTGTGGGAAAAATTTGCATCTCTGGTACATGATGGGTGGTCTCTGTTGGTAACCTCACAAATGCCAACAGTCAAATACGAAATCGAAAGGGAAGAAGTTTTAGTTGGAAGGGTAATCTCACCCGGCCTCTGTTATATAAAGGTCACTGTATATATGTGAATGACTGACATCCGATTCGGGTTTGCCATCCAGCATTTTTAGCCATCAAACGACAATGCATATTTGGATGAACAAATGCCTTTTGGGCTTGGCAAAATGTGGTGCACGTTTAAGATCTTGACATCGATATAGTTCTGCAAGAATAAGATGGGTAGTCGCACATCCAGAACCCTGCAGTAAGTCATCACGCGGCCAAACATTGATGCATGTGGAGTGTATTGACGTGTATTAAATTACCGTGAACCGATCAAGACCGGCACGCTTCAGACTGTCATCAGCTACAGGGGTTACGTGACCCGCTAAATTCAGTCCAAAAAATTGTACCACTTGAGTCGGCTTATGGATAAGTCCATTGCACACACAAGTCTTTATTTGTGCAACTTATTTACTCTATGACGTGCTAACCCTTATATCAAGCTTCTTTCCTTTTTCCACACATGTATCCGTGAATTAGTCTCAGTGTGTGGGTGGTTTCGGTCGAATATCACAAGGATATGTGTTATATGGGCGAAGAACACGAACCTCAGAGAATAAGCTTAGTTCGGCATTCTTGTTTTGTGATGAACACCAAATGTCTCACTCGCAGTATCTGATAATATGGAAGAAAAGGCTGGCAGCGCAGGATATATGGTTTTTGGTTCGATTGTTCACTGAACTCGATAATTTTTGGAGAGATGCTTTACCCAGATAAGAAGAAACATACATTATTTCGTAAATGAATATTATTCAGCACTCCAATGTGATACTAAGCTTTTGTTCATATTGGTTGGTTTTCACCTCAAACCTGGCTGTTTCCGCAGTTATTGTTAAAACTTTGATACTAGTTGTGAAGACGAATTATCTCTGTATTTCCATACGTAGGCGCGATTTCAACGTGGTTCAGTACAACATAACAATGCAACAATTTGCGGCTACAAATAAGCCCAGTCAGGCGGGACTAGAATCACCTGAACCACGAGTGGAGATCGTGGAGGAACATCTCTGGCGCCACGGTGGTCCGACATTTAAGAATGTTCAACCGAAATCCTACAAAATATTGGAGCAACAGCTGCCACAGTCCAGTGTGGGAGGTAAGTGTTCAGTAATCTCAACGTCAAGACAAATATTTTTCATAGTAAATATCTTATGGTCATCAAAGCGTCGTACTCGGCTCCAAACCACCAACTCCCCCGATGTTTTGTCAGCTACACAGGTTGTCTAGCGTGGTAAGCGGGCTGCTGCAGTCTTTGTAAATGGATATTTTTTCCTGTTATATGGTAAGATCCAATGCACTCAATCTGGTTTTATAATAGCCGGATTTTTTATCAAACGATACAAATCGATTCGCTGTCAAGAGGTGCCGCCAACTTAGCAGAAAGCTCTGATGCTCACGCGCAGTTCTAAAGCCTTACATTACGTGGATTCCCACGAACCACCACGGGGATTTTAAGTCCCGAATATAACGATAAACTAAATCCTTACACATGGTCTATAAAATCTGGTCAAATTTTTCATCGATTTGTCACGCCCTCCAAAATATTTCACTCTTATTTTTGTTTCTTCTACCAGCTGGCCAAAAAAATACGTCCAATGTACGCAAAGATATTACGACAATGCTGAATGCAGTCTTTTAAAAAAATACCATTTCGCTCCCATTGGGGTAACTTTAGATTGCCTTTTTCACAGCCGGAATATTATTTAATTTCCATGGTGTTGCATTTTATGCAGTTCTTTTTCCCACCAGTAAAGTACAGATATGCAGGTTTGCTATTCAGTAGACGTACGACAGATGACATGCAAATGTAGACTTAGTACAGCAAAGTGCCAAAGGGAAGACAGCTAAACCATTCAAGGTCAACTCGTACATCTTGGAAGTGGCCGTGGCTTCTACATATATCCGTGCTCAGTTCTCTGGCAATCAGACCAGGTATCAGAATTAAATTGTGATTCAACTCGCATGCACTTCATGTCTTATGTGAATCACTGAGGTTAGATAACAAGATAAGGAAAGCAGAGGAACCTGGGTTGATGCCAAAGCGTGAGCTGAATTCTTTGTGGTATGCTCCCGCTAAAACTGCACCTCCGCTAGCGTCACAAGTTTGCAGTGTACTTCAGTGCAAAGTACACATCCAGGTATTATTTAAATTTCACATTCGATGACGTACATGCGTACTTCCAGCAAATAGCTTCGATAATTTTCCGCGTGTATTGTTGTCAACTTTCGAGAAATACTCAGAATTTAAAAGGATTTTGACGCCGTAGTCATGAATTACTAAACCATATGCTAATCACTCCACCTGACCTAAATGTCATACCTATCTTATGAATCTAGGGTTTAAGTCACCTCATCACAAAATTCACTTACAGATACACATTTTATTGTCCTTCTGTGCAAGTATTAAAGGAAGTACTGATGTGTTACATTAAGCAACACATCAAGTGATATTGTGAGTAAGTAAGTAATTAGATGAACAAGTAAGTAAGCAAGTGAGTGAGTGAGCAAGCAAATTTGGTTAGTTGGTTGGTTAGTTGATTGGTAAGTGAGTTACTTAGATGGTTAACTAGTCATTTATTTAGTTATCTAGATAGTTATTTATTTATATATTTAGTTGGTTTGTTAGTTAGTTGGCTGGTCAAATAGTCAGTATGGAAGCAATTAATGAAATGAGGAATTTGACGTTTGAATATCGAGGTTCTTGTGACGGAACACTTTGTCCTAACGTGTTACTTATGTCAGACCCACAGCAAATTCGCATAAAAGCTGTTCAGAAGTCGTGCTCCGAAAATGTCCTAAAAGCTGACGAACTCAAATAAAAGTAGTTTGGTTTGAATGTATTGTAAAGTCATTTTCTCAAAATGCAATATTAAGTGGTTCACTTTCAAAGAACGGTTACCAGGTCTCCACACTGGACTGTGAGCTTCACCCAATCAACAGGCTTGTGGGTGTAGAAAAAGACTTTGTATTATATATTATACATCACTAATAAAACCATCAGACACGATAATTTTCAGACGAGTTTGATCGAAAAACAGCCATAAGTTCCCTGTTCATTTTATCGTACTTTTTTATTTTAGCTAGATTTCCGCCCTTATTGATTTAATATGTGTGCAAACGTAGAAACTGACGATATGTATCACCAACAAGTTTTCAGGCGTGAAAATTAAGACATCTTACTAACAACGAAAGCATCCAGAAATCGGTTGTGCACTATTTCTAGGGTCACCCATTCCCCTCGTTATTACTGCAGGTTACAGGCGTGTGACACAATGATGCCCATGATTTCTTTCTTCTGGTCTGCGGGCACATATCCGCTGGAAATCATTTTATTCTTCTACATAACATAAACCGTCACATACGACACCAACGAACATGAAAATGGAACGAATAAGAACGTGTAAGCGAAATACACCCACTTGCCTACCAATTTGGTTTTAACGGGAGACTTACCGGGAACCCAGTTGAATAACTCGTTTATGATGTTTTTAAGAACGTGTAAGAATACGTTCCTTTACAGTTCAGTTCTTGAACATATTCGTTATAAGTAAGTAGATTTCAAGGTGGAACTGCCATCGCTGCGCTTGCAAAGAAATCAAAGAATTTACTTACGCGTACATGTGTACAAATTTCAGAATTTAGCTTCTTACTTTGATGCAGTAATACCCCACAGTGACTGCTGATATGACCCGTAGAGCCTATCATTCCGGAATGAAAAACACCGTAGGCAAAGTTGTGAATTGGCGGCTGCCCGTAAGTGTAAGTGTGTCCAACTGTAATACATGGGAGAGATGGAATACAGATGCTGGCCGGATACACAGAGGTACCTCCATCAGAAATATTCAATATCATTCTATAATTGCCAAAGCAGAAAACTGATGAGACAAATCAGGTCAACCCCCACATAGTGGGGTGATCCGTGTATGAGGGTTCCTCCCTATAACTACGTTGTATTTTCTGCCAAGCCTTCAGAGATTCACCAGAGTGGTAGGTCGAAAAGCGATTAAAATGGTTTGAGGTCCCTTGATCTAGTGGAAACATAGCAGTGACCAGCAATATCTCTTAGATAGTGCAAACACAACTTATAGCCAAGAAGTTTGTTCACCACGCACCGTTGTTCTTTAATGAAACGGGAAAAATCACCCGTGGAGTGCAACAAAATCGCTTTTGTTGCACTAAAAACGATAAGCTGGAATTACAGCGCGGAAAGCGAAGAATGTGGTGAATAAACGTCCTGTTCTGTGTAAAAACAACCACACGATTTTTATACAAGCATACAGACGTAGCAACAAAAAGCATTATGCTGCAGACAGAGGGAGAAGAATCTCGTGCGGCTTTAGATATGTGAGTATTCCAAATCCACAGGCTTCACGGTCACCACAGGGTTACTACTCTGATTCTTCGGGAGACACCTATCCGGAAATGTGATGCTCCAGCTGAATTGTTCTTTGGAAAAATTTGATTCAACGGGACTAACTAACAAGGTTGAGAGACTTACAAAATCGTTTAGACCCGTTTAACTGCTGTTGGCCACAAAGTAACAGCTTTAACGAGAGATGCCTTGCTAAGTGGCTAGCTTCCATTGATGTTAAGTTGGGTTACTTAGATTTGTATATAAACGCTTATCAGGTGTTTCCTTATATGGTGGGAATGCGCTACGCTCAATAACGGACTAAAGATCACACACGTATTGGGTAAACAGGATGTTTAAAAAAGCCTGAACCTGACCAATAATAGAGAATATACATTTGGTGTGAAAATTTCTTCGCAACGGTGCAAACGGTATGTCGGACTTAAGAAGAAAAACTGTTATGCTGAGGTAAGATCTTAAAGAAATGAAGCAATTGCTATTCGGCCTCTTTGGTGAGTACCCGCATTTGGGAATTGTTGTATGAAAAAATTTGGCTAGCAGAAGCCCTTTTTAACGAGTTGGGGACAGCGGACCCATTTTGAGGCCTTTTTCCTCATTGTGTAAGAAGGTCCACCAAGGTTTAAAGCTGATGTTGTATAGCTAATAACCAGGATATCAATGACACGTCAGTGACACGGTTTGTAGACGAAACCTAACCGTGCAAACTGAACTGTACGCACATGCACTCACGAATGTGTCTCCGTGGTGGTATTTCTCCCACTGTTTTCAAAAACTGACCATATCAAGTGATAAGCCAAGAAGAAAAACGAAATTTCCTAGGATGATGCTCACGACTTTAGCCGAAGCCGTGTGGCTCAGATAAAGTTGATTCTTTCAGCAAAATTTACACATTAGGCAAGTACCATCTAGAAACTCTGCTTACCGTCAGAGCAAAGGCACCAAGTATCCGCTCATGCAGAAGACTGATGATCCTGAGTACCCGTTGTCCATTTCTACTTCAGGTCCTCCCCCTCCCTCCGTATTCGAGCGCAGTATAGATGAACGATCTCCATATCTGCAAGCAACGGAGCCTACCATCCAGAAAGCCTATGGTCAGTCTTGACCTTCTGGAACAAAATACAGCAATGAGAGTACAGGCTTATCCCAATCATTTCCTAATCACCTTTCCCCCGAAAAACATGTTTACGCCCCCTCATGTCCGCTTGAGTTCCCTGCTAGCTGTATTCGGATTACAAAGCTCTCCAAACCATAAGCGGATATTATTAATTATGTACATCATTGTGCCTAATTGTTCAAGTCAGCTTCACTCCTTCTATGTTTAACAAAATTGTGATTGCTTTTTTGCGTGACTACTTCCATTGTACCACACCAAAATATCACTCCTGGTAATTTTGATGATAATCCCCATTGTTCGTGACATGTTTTTTTTCTGCAGTAGGAATAACGTCCGATTTCCTGCATACTCCTTGCAGACAGCAGAAAATGATGGAAAACTAAGCTAAGCAGATCGTTAATTTTCGACAACACGGGTTGGATTCACACAGTCCACCAGAAGAAGAAGCCACGACCAAAAGCGAGCTATCTGCGTGTTTGTAAGAGGCTTATGTGTAACCTATAGGCAATGTCCAAAACGTGCAACCCAAGCAACCATTTCATTTCATGGATCGCCGTCTCATTCAGGTACTTTTTCGGTGAAGAACTTTAGGCCTTATCGAAAGAAGTTTAGTTTTACTGCTCAAAATCCAGTGCAACTGGTTCTAATTCTTTAAACCTTTCATCCCACCACCTACACAAATAAAAGGTAGTATATTTTCCATTCCGGTAAAAAAGCTTCAAAATGAAGAATCTGGGAGTGAAGTCAAATCTAAGGAGATGAACTTGACTACTGGTTCAACAAAGACGATTGGCCGACTAGATACCCCTCCTGCTTCTATCTGAAAGTTATGAAGAGCCCGTTCGTATTGGCTAGTTTACTCACACAGAAAATCAAAGCGAAACAATTTTCAATTTTGCTTCTAGTGATCATATTACGACATTTCATACCTGCTGTGGTGTCCTGCATTCAGTTTGAAGTTTGCAATTCACTTTGCAGTTGCCAGAATCTAGCAATCGCTTTGTTTATTCGTGATCCGCAGCACCGTAAACATGTCAGACTTTTAATAAATGAAACTACTCACTAGGTTGCTGAAATCTCTTTGACAGCCCACGACCGGTTTGGCCCTCCTTGCGGCTCATCAGGTAGGCACAGTCCCAGAATTTCCGTCAACCTTATGTTCTACTTGGACCCAAATTGTACAGATTTTGACAAATAATCTCATTTTCATGCCAATTTGGTTTTCACGAGACTCAGCTGAATCTCTCGTTTGTAATGAGCCCCAATAAGGGCTCTTCGTGGGCTGACGAAGAGTTTTCATCAATCTTGTGAGTAGTATCCTTTATGAAAATACACTGCAATATCTCAAATATTGTACCAGCTGAACTATGAGGCGGTGTTTGTGCAACACATTCAGTTGAGGAATACCATAAACGAGAGATTCAGCTGAGTTTTTTCGTGAAAACCAACTTGAAATACAAATGAGTGCATTTGTCGAAATAAGTCTAATTTGGGTTGCGGTTGACCGAAACCCGGGGACTGCGCCTACCTGATCAGCCCCAAGAAGGGCGAAACGGGTCGTGGGCTGTGTCAGAGTCAGGGATTTTTTTCATGAGCTCCGGCCAGGCCAGCGTACAGGTCTATGATAACTGCCAAGGAAAATAATGCAGTATAACAACACAAAGATTACACCACAGCAGATCATCCGGAATCAGCAAGCTCATGTCATGTGGCATGCATGATGCCAGAAATTGGCGCCTCTCGCCAATGACCCCTCCTCGACACAAAGCACAAGGCGTAGATAAAAAATATTTAGATGTATCGGAGATGAGAGTGGGTGAGTCTGAGTCTATCGGTGTTTCTGCAGTGACGAACTGTTGGGATTTATTTTCAAAATGTTGAATGGGTTGTGTATTAAGGTGAACAGCTTTGCGGTCGTAGACACCGGGGAAATGGTAGAGCACTGTTACATGGCAGCGGGCGCTTCGATAAACGTTCAGTTTTTAGATGAAATATCATGGTCAACCAGGTTCCTGTCTTCGGTGCCCGCCAGCCATTCGTGACGACGCTTCAAACACTGAGTTACCCATGAAGGCTCCGTATAACCTGAAAAGAACCAGCCCCATATTATCAAGACAACAAGTGGCACATATAACTGGTCTGCCACATTGAAGCATTTCATTGCCGCTGAGAAAGGCATCTGTGCTAATTGATGGATTGAAACATGTCAACACTACGTCGGATTATAGTTTAGGGTAAGTGTTCACTATCACAGGGTCACTAATGTAAAGCACTAAATGGGACATAGAACAAACAGCTTACCGGCTGTGAAGAAGTCTGGAAGAGCTATGCAACCTTCAAGCATGAGGCTTGTTTACATAAAGTTCGTTCGCGAAGGCGCATCAATCACTGGTGATGATCTCCTGGAATCCGGGCACAGACGTCTCTTGCATGGCATGCTACGGAGGCAGAAAACCCGAAGACCGAGAAGCCGCGCTTATGTCAAATGAAGGCAGCACTGGACTCCGAAAATCACCGGCGTAAACGAAGACGGTCAGACGCCTTGAGGAGTATAAGCTAACTCGCCGTTTTGGTACGTCTGAACTCCAGCAAGATTTTGTGAGGAGATCATCCGTAAATAGTCTGATACACTATGTCCGAAAAATAGAAGGGTACATGAGAACAATTCGAAAAGAGTAGCGATGACGGTTAGGTATGTAGGTAATGTGTTAATGTGGTTAGGGATGTAGATGTCATCATGAACTAGACTGTGCAGACATTCATCCCTTAAATGCATTGTCGAAAATGGTGTAGATCTAAAAATTCGATACAGTGCATCCATTGGTGTTTGCTTCGTGTGTTTGCACATCATTAAGTCACGGTAATTGTTAATAACCGAGTTTGAAAGATCCTACCCTGTGCGTTCTTATTTAAAATTCGATGTCTTAGGCCTGCACAACCCAGTACGCAGTTTGGTATGCATTACTGGATTGGAAGTTCTGGTTAACTAAAAAAATAGTTGCGTTTTCATGCAATGCCCCATGTATATTTGGACCATGACAATTTTGACATCACCTCCAATTGTGGAAGCGCTGAATATCACCTCCCGAAGCAGGAGGACTTCAGGTTACCTTGAACTGTTTGAAATATGCTACAGAAGCAAGAAAAGCTTGATGGTAAGAAGAAATTTGTACTCTCTCTCAGTCCCACGAGAAAAACCTATCTATAAACTTTTGAGGAACCCAGTACACCCTACGTCTTTGACTGCCGTGGAGCACACGGAATCTGGATTAGCCTTTGTTTCGCGTGCTAAACATAATGCTTTCGGGGAAGCTTAACGCTATAAATGTTACTCAGTGGTATGTGCTTCAAACTAAGATATACCGGGATCCATTCTCCAGGTGACGATGAAATCCGCTAACCACAAATGTAGCCACCAGTTTGTGGACTTCGCTGGCTTGGTCAACGGTAGCAATTTGAATTCAAGTATGAGGAATCAAACCCTAACGGTTATCCATTGAAAGCAATCAACCGCAGAATTTGTGCTTCTTCTGGCAAACTATATTCACACCATACTCGTAGAGATCCTACTTACAAATAAAACTAATGACGAAATCCAGAAGTTTGTAAACATGATGAAATCTATAGATTCATGTAAACTGATCATGCGGCAGGGAGTGACGTTGGACGCCAATCCTCTGCAAACACTTTAGGCATTATCCAACGCTGAAATATTTCATTACTAGCATGTGACTATAGCATTCATCGTCGGGCTGATAAATACATCAAAACGTGCCAACAGTTCATCTCGGCATCTTCTTCAGTTCAAAAACCAGAAAATACAAAACTGACTGTCTTTTGAACCAACCTTTGCATCAGATCGCTCTAACTTAACGCATAATGCCAGTCACTATCTCAGTTTTGTGCTGAATGAACTTGAAACAATAAAAGACACTTGATAGGGCACTTCTGTTGACGCGACGAATTATCCAAAAAAGGTCAGGAAGAACGTTATGGTTTGACGAAACGGTAATCGCTCGCCCTACCTGTGCAATGCTGGAAGATATACACTCTGATACTACTGAGGTGAGAAAAGTGAAGCGAGTAGGAAGGTTACTTGCTTTTGGTCTACCAGTAATAGTAATAAATAAACAAATGAATAAACAAATAACTAGATAAATGGTCATAAATTAATAAATAATAAATGCCAGAAAGCAATAGTTTTCGTTCAGTATCGAAAAACAGCAACTATCATCAAATTGGATTTTCTGGCCACTGTTAAAGTATACTTGGCAGAGTCCATGCAGACCACAGCGATCTATTCTTGAACCCCTACAATGCTTTGGTCCTTACTCAAAACAAGTTGATACCCTTTTCACAAAGCATTCAAATGCATAATTTTTCAATAAGGCCTTGGAGAACGTTTTCGACCACGAAGCATTTCCTGTCGTTGATAACGGATCATATTTCCCTGGTACAACTCTTGACGACTGGATAAATGACACGGGATACAGATATCTTTACGATGATTCTCAAGATCCCTGCTATAGCGGAAAAACAGAGAACTTTGTCAGGACCTCCATCTTCCAAGACCTGGAAAGAAATCTCGATTATTTTGTTTTGCGAAACAGAAATGCTTCTCACTGAGCAATGGGTGGATACTTTGCCAAACTGTTTGGAATACTTTGTATTTGCGATACCTTATATCTACAGAAGTGACTTTTTTATCGACGCAATAATCCAAGACCATCATACGGTATTGTGGGAAGAAATATTTCCCACCGTATGGCTCAAATGATGGGCACGGATAAGTTCTCATTTCAGATGGATCCTATCGATCATACGCATTTTGAGGACACCGATCACTTCGTTCAAAATTCTGTTTTATCTTTTCCATGTTCCATTTTAAGCAAGCAAAAGTACCACAAAAAGATCTGAACGGTTGTAAACAAAGCCGCGAAAGCTTCACAACTAATATACAACAAAGTACGAAGATGGAGTGGAAAATGAGCGAAGCCCTTCAAGGTGCAGAACTGATGGTCCAGATGTCAAACATAGAAATTCACACTCAACTATAAGTCAGCCAGAAGTCATAAAAAAAATATATCACTGAAGAGTCGCCTATTCTTCCAACAGCCATAGTCATAGATCTCGGATCCGCGTCCAGAACGAGCAAGTCACGTGGTCCTATCATGCGACTGATTTGGCACCTTAATTAATAAGACGATACTGAACTCTAAAGTGTGTAGCAACAATTTTAGAGATATTCGGATGGTTTTTCGGTGAAAATGCAAATGCAAATGCTGAAACATTATCAGCCACAGAGTCATCTTTAATGCTGTCGTTTGCTGTCGGTCAGTATTAGTATACTTGATCCACAAACGCTCTGTGTGCGACCAAATTTACCAAAATCAAGTTACTGTGCTAACCCAAATTAGGATGTTGCGCATTTTCTGATGTTACTCATTTTGGAGGAGAACTAACCGAGAATTGGTTATTCGCTACAGGTTGTAAACATGACTACCTTGGACTCCTTATATTTATTTGCTTAGCTGCGAACAGATCTCCTTGATGTTTTGAGGATTCATTAAGGCTGTAATTAACTAACTTCAGCTTCAAATGTCCCTGTTCCACGGTTAGGAGGACTCCTTAGGACCATCTGCTTTCTCTTATGGACAATTTATGCTCAAGCTGAACGGAGAAAGCAATGGAGCTCAACATCCGTTAATACGGTTTCATGCAGATGAAAAACCAACTGAGCTAAGTAATTTACATTTTTTTATCAGTGGTTCAAATGGGTCGGATACATGGCTCTGGATACTGATTTTTCTCCGTTCCGTTTCCAGAAACACTTGTAGGTACCTTAACTGCAAGTTTTTATTTTGCGCGTCCATCTGGTCAGTTTAGAGGACAATGTACATTTTTTGTTAATCTCAGGACTTCAGATTCCTGCTGAGAGAGGTCAAGCTTCAGATAGATTTTATGATAACCTGAATGTAACCTGAAGGCTTCTAAGCAGAATAAGGTGTTACATGTGCTTGTTTTTAAAGAACAAATAACCATCTTGCCAGGCAACATGCACATTTTTTTTCTGTATTCCCTTGTAATGTTACCAAGCGAATCTGCCACATCTTTCATGAAATTCTACGCACGATTTCACTGTGCATCTGTTTGTGCTTACCTCCTGAGTGCTGTATAATTATCAGGCGTATTTTTACACAACCGAAATTTGCTGGCTAGCGTTGTGAAAAATTAGGAGGTCAGCTGTCGTGATGCTGGAATCTGTACCGTTAAATATGCAACATCTAAACGTAGACCGGTTGGAAAGGCAAAGTCCAATCAAAGTTATGTATTTCTCCATCAAACGGAGTTTGATTCCGCCACACTCTAAAGCTAGTTTCGAATAAACTACCGTGCAACGCCCATCTCAAAGGGCGCTCACTCTAGGCCAAAATAGTGCTCTTTTTGGAAACGGTCTTTATGGGAAAAGTAAGCGCTTTGAGCCGTACTTTTGTAAAGTTTGTCGGTACGGATGAGGTTGAAACGAATATATGTCCAGGAACATGCACTGGGGAGTCGGCCTTGCATGTGACGTAAAATAAAAATCCCCGTATAGGAAGAGCAATAGGGAAACAACCAGGCGCCTCCGTGATCATTTCATTTGATAATTAATTTGACGACACTCATATCTGACCCTTTAAATATGAAAAAGCTTTCAACTGAAAAACAAGCAATACTGCTCAGTGCTTTTAGCATACTCCACCAATTGGTTTCTCTTGATCCTCAAGGTTTACTTCATTTTCGGCTCTCGCGAAGTGATTCGGCTTCTTACTGATTTGTTTGAAACCTGTCGTGTTGTTGGTCACACAGGCTTGTGCGATGCTATTCTGAAACCCGTCCAAAATTCGAAGTTTATATTCTTCAGCACCACACACAACATTCTCATCGACATCATATCCCTTAGGGTTGCTCCTTCTGTGCTTTACAACCGCTAAGGGAGTTTCATATTTCATAAAAATATCACGTGTTTCTCGTTGGGAAACCATCTGGAGCAAGATTTAGAACTGGTTCAGCTGAATGCCATGACTTTGAGGCAGGTATACAATGCGTGGTGTTTTATCAAACAAAATGGATAATAAATGGATATTAATAATAATAAAAAAACTCGACCGTACATTGACACACATCTGTGCATGCTCAAGTCTCCTAAGATTTAGGCTCCATGGGCTCCTTTTGTCTATAGCTACGCCATGGAAGTTACACTTATATTGGCTTCCGCATTGACTGTTTGGCATTACCGACAATATAGGCACCGCGATTAACGGCTCTCAGACTGACACCTACCGCTGTCACTTCTTCTGCAAAAGTAAAGCCACAGTTTTGAGAATTCGATGAAATGTGTAAAAAAATACCCTTCCAAATGAGTGACAAAGCTGTTTTCTCGTGGGAGCTCTTTTCTCTAACTGACAGTTCACTTGCAGTTAGGCAAAATATTGAGAGCACAGCCATCCAGATTGTTTACTGGGGTATACCAATCACAACCACTCCTGGGCACAGCCGTGTAAATGCTATTTCACACGCGTGATGCGATATCGAAAATGTCACCTTTAAAACAGAGTTGTTCTGAGTAAGACTACAAGAATGCCGCAGAATTTGAGCTTAACGATTACGTTCATGACAGGATTACATTAGCAGAATCATATTCTCCACAACAAGGGTTAATGACAAGTTCAAGGGAGTAAGTTTGATGGCATATATTGGCTAAGTACACTGAAGACGGGTAGATACAACACAGGTAGATGTCCCTTACTCGTAGTTTTGATCGCTCAGTTACCGAGGGTTTTCCTTTAATTACTATCCTACTGATTACTGGCAACTACTGGAATGAAGATGCTGAAGTGCACATGCCTGAGCAAAGCATGTGCAGTGGACTATGGTGAGGCTAAGGCTTAAAGTTAAGGTTTCGTGGAATCCTGAAACGAATTTGCACAGTTATCGGATGATAATGTAGCTAATTTCTCTGTGGTGTCTGGCAAGCCATTCAGAACTCCGGTAGCAGTTCGGGTTTGTTACAAGATAGTGCACTGTGTGAACACTTAGTGGAACTGTGTCCCTCATCAAGTAACGAAGCGCCGTTGGAAGACATTAAAATGCCGCTCTCCGTGATATATTTCCCTTTAAGAGGACAGACAGATACTCACCATCTCCACCATTTTCGGTACCTAGCACAACTTTCACCTGTTTCCGAAGGCTTTCAGCCAGTTTGGATAGGCCGTATTAAACATCCTTCACTTTGGGTAGCGGTAATGTCTCATATATTCAACGGCATCATGCATATATAGTTGGAGCATTCAGTAACGCGTGAGAATAGGACCATACAAAATTAAGTGTCCCACCCCTGGACGGATACAGCAACTGGTGTGTGCGCTTTATAATCATAGATAACCAATTTTTAAAAAAGAATTGTATCAAACCTGGTAGGTTCAGCTTGCTGGGAAATTTTTTTCTAAACCTTGATGGATATTTAGTTGTCGTATGTTTCTGGGTTTCGCAAATGTGGGGATAAGACCGAAATTGCTATGACACATGACTGACAAATGAAGACAATCAAACTAAAAAGAGGCCATTGAGTGATAACTTCAGCCACGATCATCGTTCAGGAACCCCTTATTGTGTGAATTGCAGAGGCTGCAAACCGAAGTCAAGTTCCAGTAAGCTGGAAGCAAGTGGGCTTGGGATTTTGTCAGCCTCCTTCAATGTTTCCTGAGTTCCAAGCTTATATGACTTTTAAAAATTGGACGGAAAACCTTTCCTGGCAATAAAGGCCAATTACAAAAGGATTGACAGGGAACAATTCATACGAAATAACTGAATTTCTTATGTCGAAAATTTCAAAAGCGATGAGTCTTGTCCGACTGCATATTTCACTGACTTCTTGTGGGCAGGAGTTTGTGCAAGTTTGACAACACTTGGGGTCACCAAATAACTCAAACCGCAGAAACGCTTAATTGTACTGGTTTCTATCTGCCTTGACAATGAAGGCTCAAACTTAATGTAACTTGACATTTTTCTCTCGAATTTCTATAAAAAACTGTCAGCTGTGAGCTGCCAAACACGAATTCTCATGTAAAAATCATACATTCTATGGTCAGTCAAATTTTCGGGCCACAAAGTAATCTGATGATTTATTATAAATACAGAGTAGTTCTTCAGTTATAAAGTACATGTATTTGTGCTCGCTAACCCCGATTATACTGTTTGTAAGTTACTACGCGGCACTTGTCGAATATTGGCGGAAAACACGGTTACCCTGTGAATGAATTTTCCTCTTGCTCGATGTATATCCAGAAAGTATCTTCTTTTCGCTACTAATTTAGGTAGAGGTGCCTATTGTTTTGTGTTTCGGGGGTGTCTCTGTGGTATTCGCTGCTTAGTATGTCCGGAGCAATGTATCTACAGTGCATTGTAGTCAAATTATACCATGGTAGTCTTTAGCATAAATCTCCGTGACCTGCTTACCAGGACGCCATAAAACATCCCCGTCATAACCAGCAGTAACGTAGATAACAGAAGCTTGGGATTTCACTCATTTCTCAAAAGGCGTGCGGATAATAAACAATATCAGGCTTCACCTACTTCATTAGCAAACCCAATTCGAAAGCATGCTTTCGAGGATGGGGAGCGGTAGACGCGTCAGGCGCAACAACTTTGATATAAGTTGCGATATGTAGTCAGTGCCATTCAGAAGTTTTACATTAAAGTAGAAACGCCTTTTTGTCTCAGAACTCCAGAAACCTATTGATAAAAATTACTGGAATTTATCCGAATATGTGAGAAAATTCTCCAACAAACAACCACGCACACAGCACTGCTTATTCTTTTGTCTCATTCGTTCAGCTACTGAAATAACGTCAGTAGTTGCAAATTCATCGACATGGTGTTTCAATACCCGCAGGAATTTTCTCCAAACGGTACACCGTAACGCAAGGAATTCTCGTTGTCACATCGTCGTCATGTGCCTTTTGTTGCAGGTTTTATGGCCGACCATAGAAAACTAAAATGCATTGCGGTAACGTTTAGCCCTTTAAGAGTCGCAAACGTCAGCTTTAAGAAATGAGTACATGCGGTACCCAAAAATTGTGAGATGAGATACTTGCGGAAAAATCGATTGAAGTGTCGCAAAAACAGACTGATAAACTAAAGATGAACGTCGTCAAGTAAGCCAGCGGCCAGCAAAGCGAAGGTTAAGAATTCATTTACTCAAGCCAGTCATAAGCCACTATGCGAGCCTCTTTTGACCACGAGCACCCACAAGTTAAGAAGACACACCCGATCGAGTGAAATATTAAACTTTTGCCGACCACAACCCACTTTTTGGCGTGGCAATGCTCTGAATGCTGCTGGACGGATGTTTAAGCCATATTTCTAAACCGGGGTCCGCCGCCTGGCTTCTTCGCCAACTACAATCTTCATACAGAGTGGTTTTCTCCCACATTTCTGGGGTATTCTGAAAGCAATGATAAATCCTGAACCACCCAACAGACAGCAACTAGTATGTCTGATAACAATACGTTATCGACTGTGCCTAACCTAAAACTTCTTTGGATATCCTGTTTTTAACTATGACACTGTGTGTTGAAATTGCTAGACGTTAATCCATGCTTTTTAGAGGTTTTGACTTCCTGCAATCCCCAGCATGAACGGAGTAACATAGATGGACCGGTTAAGAGGTAAATGAAGCAAGGGGGACTGCAAAGCATCACCTTAAGTTCTGCAGGAATATTTTGCAGCCAGTCGTCCGGGAGTCAGCTAAGAGCTTTAGCCCAACACGCCAGAATAAAACTGAGATGAACGTGGTCCTTAACAAACCATTTCACTTCATACCATTTGATATTCTTTTACTAGGGTCTTTCGACAAAATGGTCCTAATCGGTCACCGGCAAAATGATTGCATTTTTTTCTTTTCCTCTCCCAGCTGGGTCAATATCTGCAGTTTGCGGAGGCATTATTCGGAATCCAGCGTAACGTGAGGCGTCATAAAAGTAAGTGTTCTAGTGGAAATCCGCTGAAGATTAAGACTATTTGAACTTTGACTGTTGCATCTATTCGCATTTCTATGCAAGAACTACTGTTCTACGTATTGCTAGACTTGATCATGCTTTAATTGGTATGCGCCTCACAAGTCGGGAAATAAACCCATTGGTAATAAAAAACGCATCAGTCTGCAAGCCACTATTTTACAATCTTTGTACGTGTGTGCCTAAGCTGGAGTAAGTAATTATGCAGTATCTTACTAAATGGCCAAGGGTGCATGCAGTTATAGCAATAACTTGTGGGTATGTATCTCTTTCCGTATTTTGGCCTTTGCCTGTGAGGCATAATTTTGTTAGATCACTTTGTCCGTTATAAAACCACTGTCTATCAAAATTTTCACTTGAAAGTTCCAGGTAGGTGATATATTTTTGATCCCAATAGGGAAGCTATCGGTTCATGTGGACGGACATATCATTGCCCCACAATCTATCATCGGGTTAGAAGAGTACATGGAGCAACAGTATTGTCTTTGTCTTTGAAAGGCTAGTGGCCAATCCAGGTTCAACCAACGAGTGCTAATGTCACCGGTCTCATCCACAATTTTTATTAGGCCGTCCGCCAGCGAGCCAAGGTTGGAAGCCTTCGTCGTGGGCAGTTTGCCGAGCGCGGAATAAGCCAACTGCTTACCAGCAACAACGAATAAAGTATGAATCTAACCATTGCCGACCTTTAAGCAATGGGTTTTGGTGCAAAAACAGAGGTATCGTCTGACATCGAATCCGTGTCTAGCCCGCTGACAGACTGGTTTGTTCGCCGCTTATGACAAAAGTGATAAATTCGTCATTTGTTTTGTCCATGCGAACATGCCCAAATTGCCCGCAGCAACGGCCTTTTCGAGCACAATTTACAGGGTGCTATATATTTTCGGTGACGGATGGAGCAGGAAACGGTCTAGTCTCGTGCATGGCCTCGCAAAAGGCAAAAACTCTGTGCATGCGGCCAGCCAGCACGGCAAACGAAGCTTTCGACTTTAAGCTCTGCTGTGCCATTTTCTCGTTTTTTTTCTTATGCAACCCCAACATTTTCATGTTCTTTGCACCAGCTGGAAATCTTAAGTCGTCTTCAGTGCCCGTAACTTTCCCATCCTTCGCGCATTACTTCGAAGTATGACCTCTCTCACACCCTGTCCTAGGACTCGCCAGTCTCTTGCAGCCGAAATCCCAAGCAGACAAAGATTTTTACCTGCTGCCGTCGACTCATGCCTCTCCATGGATGGCAAGCTATTTCCTCTTGGCGACCAAAACAAGAAAGCGAACGATGGTGGGCTCCACTTACACCTAGGCAAGCCCGTTGGTTTATTTTGGGCTTGCAGCATCAGGTTTTGTCATTCTGTTTGCAAGTGAAGGCCCTTGTCAGTTTGTGATATTATTCAGGCTCTTTCAAACGGGCGTGCGCGTATCGTGTGCATGTGGCAGGGAACGGTGGCTCACAAAAAGTTCGCCAACAACTTTTCTTTTACCGTCCCAGTATCTTGCCTACTGCCTTGCTATTCACCCCAGGACAGTAGACTTATAAGAGGAAAAGCCCGGAGAGCACTCAAACCAGGACTTGGAGAGAATTTTAGGCCCCACAATTTCTCATATCTCACCTATTTCAAAACCACCAATTCTTCTCAACATGCCTGCAAAATGACGTAGGACATTGTCCGTTCACTACATTCTTGCCTTTTCTTCTGTTTTATACGACAAGTATAGGCAGAAACCTAATCAGAAGCGCATGTGAACATTGCTACATAAGAGAAAACGGGGAGTAAAAAGCGCCTTTTTTACCAGTGAACATTCATGTCACTGTATGCCCCAGTCAGGACAAATGATTGGACTGGCATTTCAAACAGGCCTTTTACAGGCCTGATGATGGGGCTCTGCCAAGTGGGCACCGCACGCTGAGATTATGCGGGTATGAGTTTTTCCTTGCGAATATTGTCGTTTTGTTTGTGTACACTTTAGCAGTCACCGGCATCAACATTTTGGTGAGACGTACGCCATATGGCTTAGCCCTACAGCGCATGCCGGGATTCGCGAACACGCAGATGCATATCACGCGATCACCATGAAAACTAGAATTGTGTTGACGTCAAATTCACATTTCTAACACATGAGGGTGTGTTGCCCATCGGGAACATTGCAGAATTAGCTTATGTAGAAGGATTTATAGTTGCTCGCAAAGATTTTCACAGAAAGCCACTTACTTGACCATTCCAAAAACTGCTAACGGACCCCAATATTTTGACAGATCTACCCTTAATGCATGTCACTGCTAAAATAAGTAACCTATTTTGACAAGGCACGCATTTATTATACGGTAATTACTCATGCTTTTGATCAAGTGAAAAGCTATTTGAACAGTCCGGTAGTAATGATTTGAGGAAGGGTTGGCAATAAATCCGCCAATTGTTTACCACAGGTTCATGAAATTATGATTTCATTATCCACTTGTTTCCATTAAGCATGTTCTGTTATACGAAGCACGTGATTACTCAAAAGTATCGTAGTTTTCGGGAAGTAATTGTTATTCGTTAAATACTGGTCCGCTAGACGTACTTCTAAGCTGGCTTTTTTCCAAACTGAACCATTCGCAGTATTTTTCACGGGCTAAACTGATTTACCTCTTTAATCAACGATCATTCACCGGGAATGCTACGATCACTATCCACCGCTTGCAAAATTCCGGTGGTCTTTCTCGCGGCGCCCGTGAATGTACAGTTACGTTTCTGTTTTTCTTCGCAACGTTCGTGGTTGCTTTGTTGGTAAACACTTTACTTCACAAGGCTTTCCCGCACAAGGTAGACTAGTGGTTTTGTTTAACGCTCCTCATCTACATCTGAGCTCATGTTTTGATTATTTGGACTATACCGCTCTCATGTTCGTCGTCGGCGAGGACACGTGTAAAGCTTCTAAGCAAACAAGATAAAAAGAACGCACTCAAGTCATGTGTATGGTGCTGCTGATATGCATGTATACGTTAAATGTGGGCTACAGCACGTCTAACTCCATTAACTGTGACTCACATTAGATGAGCAAAGTATTGTGCCTGATGTTGATATAAACGTTTGGAGTATGCTTTTGGCAAAGCGCAATGTGCTATGGCAGTAACACCTTTATTCTCGTGGCGGGTCGTCTCGCTATTTTTGTCCCACATTTTGTAACTTCAACGAAGGGAATTTTGAAGCGTGTTTGACCTTCTCCGGCTTTAAACATCAACAGCTGTTTTCTTTGCTCAAGTCTGATATATTTTATTCAATAACAGAAGTACCTTAGGTTATTTGCCGCTATTGAAACACATCGGGTTTGTTGTTCTTTGAGGGATCTCAGGTGAAGTAAATGCGGCTTAGCAAGAATTCGCCATAAAAATACATGTAATAGGCAAACATAGGCTTACTGATGGCTACGCCACTGATTTTGCATTTCGCCGCCGCAAGAAGCTCTAGAAGCACTTGGTTTTCCGCGGCTAAGATTTCGTTTGATTGCAAGGGATTATAGTTACCATAAACACATTATCAGGCAACGCTTTAAATTCTAGATGCCCACAGTACAACTACAAATCCCCGCATCCTCACCGCGTTTTATATTTATTTTGATGTCACCGGCATCTTCTACCCGGCTTCGTTTTGAATTGGGCTTCGTTTCTTTTCTAACATAGAAGGCGGCCTTGCCGCTCAAATGTTATTAGGTGGACAGGCATTGCGCCAACGTCACGCGGCCAAACACAGACAAACTAGTGATCATATCATGTTGTTTGATTCCAATTAAAATCAGTCAGTTACTGTGGCTACTAAACCAAGAACCGCAACGAAGCCCATGATTTTCACTGTTAGAGCGGGTGTCTAACATCATCAGCATAACCCGAACCGTTCAGAATAGAATCTACCTCAGTCTGAAAATTCCAACGTTTACTGAATTTGCATTTCCCAGAGGAAAAACTCACCGGCAGAAGCATTTCGCCGACGAGTTGGGACACGCGTTATCAAAGATCACTTGTGCGTCGTTTACAAGCTTTGGAAGATCGCCCGGTTGAGCTTGTTCTCAATGCGAGCAAGGGGTTTTGCCTGGGCGGAGTTTTCAATACCTCCACCAAAAAGGATGAGAGCGAGCCGCTAGATAATCGGCGAATGGAACCGATTTCTAAGAAACCAAGATGTTTTCAAAGTTGCTACTTCATATTCAAGAATGCCTATATTTAATTCATTCTTCTGCAAATGATCTATGTGGTTGATATGTTTAAGTGAGCGAATCTTCAAGGTCATAAATTACCTCAAATTGGAAATTGGTGCCAATGCAATAAGATGTCGTGACTTGCGGTAAAGCTTGAATAGCTTACAGTGGACGAAATTTGCAAGTGTTTCTCCAGCTATGATAGTTTGTTATGCCTGCTACAGTTTACCTTGTGCTTGTGACGAATACCGGATTCTGCCTTTTCGGGACGCGAGAACTGCTACTCCCTCAAATCATCGCGATAGACACATTCGTTATATCGGGAAAACTCGCACTAGGTTTGAAGAACGTAAGGCTTGCAAATGATGACGACGTATACCCGAAGGTCGAGTTTTGTTTTGCACCGCAGTAGAGTTCTCCATTGCTAATGCCAGATAGATTTTGGCTGCGAACGTTCACGGTGAACATTTCAGAATCATCGAGCTAATGAGGTTTGCGGGAAACGAAACGTAGTGACTACCTGTAGTAATTGAGTTCAGCACGTATATCAGCATAACCAAACGCACTAGAAACAGAATTCAGCATGGCGTAACAAGTAGCACGCATGTATTCAAACTAATGTGTATGTATAGCACTTGGAATATTACAACCAGAGAATAATGAGTAGAACAATGAATAGAGCATCATTCATCACATTCGCCACACCTTGAATGAGCACGTGGTTGTTAATAGTTTAGTGGTGGTCTTGATCATAACCTTTTGGATCTTCTCGGATTGGGAAATTCAGGTACTTTGCAGGTAGTATGTTCTTCAGAGATAACGATTTGTTCAGATTCAATAAAATCATCCGCATCATTAGAACTTGTGACAACAGAAGTGCCGTTAACAGACTGACATCTGGTATTGAACTCAAACCGATTAATGTATCTCCGATGACCGGAGAGAGCATCCAAATCTAGAATTTTGACCATACGTTTGTCATTTGATGAAAATATTATTCCTGTAACAGACCGTAAATCATTACCCTT